>SKCR01036829.1:0-566693 GCA_019454045.1 Zanthoxylum bungeanum | reverse complement strand
TAACAATGCATATGCGGATAATGAACAAATAAAATAAAGGCAAAATAAAACAATAACGAAAGTAAATGCGGAAAAATAAATTAGTGGCTTGTGTAAGGATGGCTTGAGTAAGGAGTCTTGGATGACATATCTAAAACTCTTGAGATGCATCCCAGTGGTCATGAAATTCGCATGTTATATGAACAATTCCAAAAGGAAAGACAAATGTTAAGTCTTGGGAATCTGACGCAAAAAGACTTTGTTTGCCAATTTATAAGAAAATTGGATGGGAAGCTTGTCTCTGACGCATAGACGTCAATCAAGCCGTTACTTTTCTTGTAAATATTATATCTCTTGTCTTTTCTTAATAATTGTGATTTATTTTGTTGTTTTCTTTTAATTTTCTCCGACATGATCCAGACCTTTTTGACTATCACGATATTAATTCGCTACTAATCGTCCTCTGGAAGATACTTGTGCTATTTTTACTCACCCTTTTCAGGTACTATAAATTCAGCCCGTCATTGCACTTTTGAAGGCATCCAGAGTTGAGAAAGAAATACATATAAAAATGGAAGCCACTTCAAGAAGACGAGTTGAAAACATCTGTGTGTTTTGCGGTAGTAGTGTTGGAACTAAACCACAATACGTAGAAGCAGCACATGAATTGGGTCGAGTCTTAGCTGCAAGGAATATGCACTTAATATATGGCGGAGGCAATCTCGGACTTATGGGGATCGTTTCAAAGGCTGTACAAGAAGGAGGCAGTCATATTTTGGGAATCATCCCAAAACCCTTGGCAGAGGCAAATCTTATTGGATCATCAAACGGAGAGGAACTGATCGTGCCAGGTATGTCTGAACGACTGGTAGAAATGATTAACCGTGCTGATGCTTTTATCGCTTTGCTAGGTGGCTTGGGTACATTGGAGGAAATTTTTATAGTTCTATCTTGGGCGAACCTGAACATACACCAGAAATCACTTGGACTGCTTAATGTTGATGGATTTTATGATTTTCTTTGTGTGTTTCTTGATGATGCTCGGAGAAATGGGTTCGTGTCAAAACCTATGAAAGAACTCCTTTTTACTGCCAGAACTGCTCCGGATCTAATTGACCAACTCTTAGCCTATGAACCACAAGTTGACCCTATCCTTTCAAAGATAAATTGGTCCGAGGACGATCGTGGTAAGAGGCGTCGAATTAATCTGGATCTTAACCTTTAATTTCCTGTAGATTTCAGCTAACCAGGTACGACCTTCTTAACTCTCCTTTTACTGTTTAAGACATTGGAGACAATGTCTCATTTAGGTTTGGGGGGGAGGGATTAGTTGATCAATACTTTTTTTTAGTTTGTGTGTTATTTTTATTTTTAGTCCAAAATTTTTCGAAAAAATACAAAAAAATTGGAAAATTTTCAAAAATTACAAAAATATTTTGCATTTTTATTTGACTAAAAAGGTGAATTGGTGAAAGATAGCTGAGTAAGGAGTTCCACTCCTGAGACGTATCTCAAACCTATTTCGAAACAAGTTAATTTTTGTTTATTTCATTTTGAATTATTTAATTTGTGAATTCTCCTTAAGACGGACTAAAATGGATCTTCATATGCTCAGTTGACATATATTATCAACATATATAGTAACATACGAACATGAGCTAAAATCGAAAATTTTGTAATATTCAGTGCTCTAGTTTAATTGGAGGAAACATCTCAAAAAGCAATGGAGTAAAAAAAAAAAAAACGTTTGAGATCCGAGTTATTAAGTCTGTAAAGGTGTTTTAACACCTAGTGCCCTAAAGCCAACTGGTTTGGGAGTCACTGGCCCAAAGCTCATTACATGGATCGAAGATGCTGCAAAAATATATATATCTGAAGTATGAGTAATTAAGTCCGTAGGGGTGTCTTAACACCTGGTGCCCTAAAGCCAACTGGTTTGGGAGTCACCGACCCCCAACACTCGCTACATAGACGGAAGATATTGTATATAAATAAAAAATAGAGAAAAATCAAAGAAAAAAATCAGAAAAATCAGAAAAATTATTCCATTGCTACAAAAAGTGTGAATTCTGATAAAACTTTAGAACAAAAATATTACTCTCTTATCAGCTGCACTTATGACTGTTGTGGGCAAAAATAAGTTGTTTAATATTTTGTTGGCTATGTATATGAAGAATGGTAAAAATAATCGGAGAATTTACTTATTCAGTAATTTAGAATAAAACAAAACAACTAGTAACTTGGAGTAGAATTTTCACCTGATTAGTCACTAACATCTTTATTCTCTTTTCGCTTGTCTTTTTGCTTTTGTGTGCATTAGTTTTACTACCTTTTTACTTTTGTAAAATATTTGTGGGTATCATTGCTGTAAACCCTAACGAGACTACAACTCGTCCACTAGGGACACCTAGGGGTTTAAAGGCTTGTTGCATACGCTAAATGCAACCGTGATCCCTACGAAAATGGCTTAGTTAATTTATTTATATTATTTTATGTTTTGCTCGAGGACTAGCAAAATGTTAGGTTTTGGGGTGTGATGAGTGGTAAATCTATCACTATTTCCCACTCATTTAACATAATATTTTGTATAGTTTATTGAGTTTTGTGAATATTTTGATGTGTTTTGTGTTATTTTATAGATAAATAAAGTTTCAGGACATTCTGGAGGTGATTTGGGCCAAAACAGTGAAAATTGGACGAAAAGGGCATTTTGGCAAATTCCTGCGTCGCGACGCCTAACGTGCGCCGAACAGTGCTAATGTGCGTCTGGTGCACGTGACAGAATCTGAGAAAAGTTTGACTTTGCTAACGTGCGCCGTGCCACGTGTCAGCATCCTACGGTGCCGACAGTCGCCATTGCCACGTGTGCCACGTGTCACTCCATGTCATTGCCACGTCATCAGCCACATCACCAGGTTGACCAAGTCAAACTGCCACCTCACCGCCACGTCATCATCAGCCAATCAGGAAGTGCCACGTGTCGCAATCCTACGGTGCCGACAGTCTCTTTCCCACGTGTCGCCATGTCAGCATCAATCATTAAGTATCTAATCCTTATCTGACACATGGCGGATAAGAATCTCAACGACCAATCAGAAACCGCCACGTGTCACAATAATTGAAGCCCAACCACCTCGCCACGTGTCACCTTATCAACTTATCCATAATCTGCAAACCGACGAACCAGAGCGTGTCACGTCAACAGAAGCTGGCGTAGCGACGCCAAAGGCCTTGGCGTCGCAATGCTGGAAGCCTACCAGGGCCTATAAATAGAGCTTCAAATTTCAGTTTTAGTTGCACCACTCTCTCTCATCTCTTTGATGTAAAGATAGAGTTTCTCTCTCTACTTTCTTTTAATTTTTAGTTTTTTTTAGTTTTTAGTTTTGTAATTAATTTTAATTACGTTTTGTAATAATAGTAATTTACTTGTTTTTTACTTTTTACAGTTTTTACTATTTACCATGAGGAGGTAACTTCCTCAGCTAGGGTGAAAGGTAATTCTTTTACTATTGCTATTTAGATTAATCTCCCTTAAATATAATATATTCACTATTTAAAATATTGACTTAAAAATGATACCGCCAGATTGGTCGGTTGGTAATTAAACTTTCTTATCGCCTATATGGCAGGTTCATGGACAAATCTTTTTACCGCCTTAATGGCTGGTTGGACTTAATTTGACTTAATCAGGATACCGCCTATATGGCTGGTTGGTAATGTTATCACAAGTTTATATATTATATTATGAGAGATATCCAAATTAGTAGTAGTAAAAGTAATTCATTTTACCTTAGCATTTTATTTTATTGTAATTTACTTTTCAGTATTTACTTTATCGCATTTTTACTTTATGTATTTTATTTTCAAGTTTTTACTAGCCCTAGTTATGTGTTGTAACTAAATTAGTTATCTGGGGTTGTGATGACTTTTAATATCACCGTTTTATAAGGGGTTAGATTATAGCTTGGGTAATATAAAGATTTATTTATTGAGTCTTAATCTTAATGCTTTTTCATTAACTGGCCATTAATAAAATTGATCTGGTAAATCTAAAATGAACTAGATATAGGGATTTTAGGTTTCAGCCTTAGACTCAATAGCCCACGATCTTCCTTGAGGATAGATAACCCTTAATAGATTTCCTTACAGGATAGGAATATACCTGTCGGGCGGGGGTAGCCATAATTGGAACTTAAACTTAATGAATCTAGATAATTTGGTTGACATAGACATATGGTTCAATTGGGTTAAACTAGGTATTTGTGTCTGACCATCGACAGAGGCTTACACATAATTTAGTGTTCCAGGTTAATAAATCAATATATTACCCAACTTTAAGATAACCACTTCATCTTTAAAATGATATTGGAAGAAATTACAACCCTAGATAGTTTTTAATATTGAATTCTCTTAAATCCTACTTTCGAACAATTTTATTTACTTGTTTTTAAATTTAGAATTGTCACCATTTCAAATCAATCAAACAACTTGTTAGATATTAGTAATCATTTGACCTCATATAATTAATAGTTTAGATATTAAGTCATCGTGGGATCGATATTTTTATACTACTTGAACGATATGTGCGCTTGCGTTATACGTGTGTGTTTACGCCGGTCAGTGTTCCGGAGAGTTCACGTTCGTGTAGCGTTCAAAAACGCGTTCGAACGGAGTGAGGTAAAATGCTTGCGTTCGAGTCGCGTTTGAAACGAGTTCGAACGTTCTCATGAAAATAGCGCCCATAATGACATAAATGGACATTTGTGAGTATTTCCCGAGTGGTACGTGGAGTTGTATCCCAAGTACAGACCGTACTACCGTCCATTCGGATTCATCTACGGAATTTATGTCTGGGTTTCCATCCGATATACCACAAGGGATAATACCATACGTAATCATTATTTGAATGTAAAATAAATTAAAAAAGGACATGAAATGATATAACAATGCATATGCGGATAATGAACAAATAAAATAAAGGCGAAATAAAAGAATAACGAAAGATAAATAACGAAAGTAAATGCGGAAAAATAAAATAACAATAAAAGTAAATAAACAAAAAGCTAAATAGCAAAATGAATGCGGAATAGTAAAATAACTATGAAAGCGAATAAATAAAAAAAGGTAAATAACACTAAATAAATAAATAAATAATATAATTCTGAAAAAATAAATGTGACCAGAAATTTAGCCGTCTTTGATGTAGGACTTCGCATGCCCGGCTATATGTATTTCACTTCCAGCCAAGCATGCCGTGTCCAGAACTATAAAAATAAGTATAGTAAGGGTGCCCTTAGGTCTTACCTTTTAAGTTGCTTCTCGGAAGTGTGTTATGTCATCGCCGAAAGGATTAAAGCTTGCTGTTTTTCTGGTTTGCTGGTTCGCTATTTCTGGCCGCTATTTTTCTATTTTTGGGCTGCTATTTTTAGTGCTTTGGGCTGCTGTTTTTGGTTATTTTTGGGCTGATTTTGGGACTGATTTTTGGTGGTTTATGAGGCTTTTTTCACGGTGATTGGGCTGTTGTTTTCAAGGTTATTTTGGCTGGTTGTTTGGTTCACTGTTTTTCATTTTTTGGGGTGATTGTGCTGCTGTTTTGGTGTCGATTTTGGGGACTTTTTTGGTTATTTTATGGACTATTTTTGGGGGCTGTTTGTGCGGTTTTTGTGGACTGGTTTGGTCTCGGTTTTGGCTACTGTTTTGGTCTCGGTTTTATGAACTTTTTTGGTTGTTTTAGGGACTGTTTTTGGGGGCTGTTTTGGTTGTTTTTTTACGTTAAAGGAGAATGAGAAGTCTAGGGTGAAGTGTTTGTTCACGTGTGAGGTTAGACGAATGTTACGCTTCTAGGGTGAAGTGTTTGTTCACGTGCTTGGTGATAGATGGTCCGGTTGGGGTTGAGGGTAGATAGGCTTTGGGCGTGTGGGCTTTCATGGGTTGCAGGGGTTTGGTTTGAAACATCGGCTAAGCGAATCCGAGGCGGGCTAGTGAGTTCAAATCCGATGATTGGTTAATTTTGGAGGTTTTTCCTTATGACATTCATTTCCCGCGACTTCCGTAATTTTTCAAGTAGTGCCTCCGTACGAGGCTCATCATTGGGCTTATGCAAAAATACAGTGCCTACAATAGGTACTAGTGCTCTTATTACTCACCCTTTTTTTAGGTTCTATAAATTCAGCTCATCATTGTACTCTTGAAGATATTAAAAGAAAAAAAATTGGAAGCAACTTCTAGAAGACGAGTTGTAAACATCTGTGTGTTTTGCGGTACTAGTGTTGGTTCTAAACCATAATTCGTTGAGGCAGCATAGGAATTGGGTAGAGTCATAGCTGAAAGTAATATGCACTTAGTATATGGCGGTGGCAATCTTGGACTAATGGGGTACGTTTTAAGGGTCGTACATGAAAGAGGTAGTCAAGTTCTGGGAATCATCCCAAAACCTTTGGCAGAGGTGAATATTATAGGACCATCAAACGAAGAGGAACTTATCGTGCCAGGTTTTTCGGAGCAACTTGTGGAAATGATTAACCGTTCTGATGTTTTTATTGCTTTGCCAAGTGGCTTGGGCACAATGGAGGAAATTTTTACAGTACTATCTTGGGTGAATTTGAACATACACCAGAAACCGATTGGACTATTTAATGCGGATGGATTTTATGATTTTATTTATGTGTTTCTTGATGATGCCCGGAGAAATGGTTTCGTGTCAAAACCTGTAAAAGAAATCCTCTTCACTGCCAGAACTGACCATGATTTAATTGAATAAATTGACCCTATCATTTCCAAGATAAACTGGTCCGATAATGATCGTGGTAAGAAGCGTCGGATAAATCTGGATCTTAACCTTTAATTTTATTTTTAAATGTAGAATTTCAGCTAACAAGGTATTGTCTTCTAAACTCTTCTTCTACTTTTTAGACATTGGGGATAATGTCTCAGTTAGGTTTGGGGGAGGGGAATAGTTGATTAGTATTTTATTTTTATTTTTCCGTTGTGTTAGTTTTGCGTGGTTTTTAGTCAAAAATTTCAAAAAAATTAAAATTTTTTATAAAAATAAAAAGAATTTTGTTTTTGTGTTTTTAACTTAACTAATCAGGTGAAATTGGTGTGAGATAGTTGTGTAAGGAATTTTCACTCCTGAGACGTATCTCAACCTATTTCGTAACAAGTTAATTTTTGTTTATTTCCTTTTAAATTATTTAATTTGTGAATTCTCCATAATACTGACTAAATTGGATCTTCACATGCTCAGTTGACAGATATTATCAACATACATGATAACATACGGACATGAGCTGTAAGTGAAAAGTTTATAATATTCAGTGCTCTAGTTTAATTAGAGGAAACATCTAAAAAAGCGAGGAATAAATAAAAAAGGGATGGAATAAAAAAGCGATGGAATAAAAAAATAATCTAAAATCCGAGTATTTAAGTCCGTATGGGTGTTTTAACACCTAGTGCCCTAAAACCAACTGGTTTAGGAGTCACTGACCCAAAGCTCGCTACATGGATTGAAGATATTGTAAGAAAAAAAAGAAATATATCTGAAATCCGAGTAATTAAGTCTGTAAGAGTGTCTTAACACCTAGTGCCCTAAAGCCAATTGGCTTGGGAGTCGCTGGCCCAAAGCTCGCTACATGGATTGAAGATATTGTAAATAAAAAAAAATTATGAAAAGAAAGTTTCATTGCTAAAAAAAGGTGTGAATTCTGATATAACTTTAATATAAAAATATTACTCTCTTTTCAACTACACTTATGAATATTATGGGCACAATGAGCTGATTAATACCTTGTTGGTTGTGTATATGGAAAATGGTAAAAATAATCGGAGAATTTACTTATTTGGTAATTTAGAAAGAAAGAAAACAATTTTTAACTTGGATAAGAAGTTTTACTTGTTTAGTCACTAACTTGTTTATTCTCTTTTCTTTTATCTTTTTGCTTTTGTGTGCATTAGATTGACGTTTGTGTGGTATCGTCACTGTAAGCCCTCACGAGACTACAACTCGTCCACTAGGGACATCTGGGGGTTTAAAGGCTTGTTGTATACGCTAAATGCAACCGTGATCCCTACGAAAGTGGCTTAGTTTAATTTTATTTTAAAGTTTTTATTGCATTTTTTTTTTGTTTTGCTCGAGGACTAGCAAAATGTTAGGTTTGTGGGTGTAATAAGCGGTGAATATATCAACATTTATCGTCCCTTTTAATTAATATTTTGTATAGTTTCTTGAGTTTTGTGAATATTTTGATGTGTTTTGGGTTATTTTATAGAAAAATAAAATAACAAGACTCTGGAATCAAATCAGGGCTTAAACGACGAAAATCAGATGAAAAAAGGCAGATCGGGAAACTTTCTGTTCTCGCATCGCGACGCGCAACATCCTTTGTGTCGCGACACGCCATAATTATGCAGCGTGTCGACACGCGTCATCGATGACATCATCACTGAAGCCCGCATCGCGACGTAGAACCCTCAACGCGTCGCGAGGCCAAGCCAATTATTTTGTCGACAGCCACGTGTCAAGATCTTGTTGAATCAATGGCGCGTCGCGACGCGCGGGACAGAATTTTGCCTATAAATTGAAGTTGAAATGAGAAGGAAAATTCATACCTTCTTCTGGAATTTCCTTAATAATACTAAGAAGATTGAATTTTTTTTGTTTATTTACAGCTTTCTGTATTTAATTTTTTTATTTTACGTAATATTTCTTTCTTTACTTTACTTTTCAGTCTTTATTTTTACTTTTCAATATGAGGAGGTAAATCTCCTCTGCTGGGGTCAAAGGTTAAGCTTTTATTACTAATATTTAGATTAATCTCCCTTAATTATAATATATAAACTATTTAAAACCTGACTTAATGGGATACCGCCTTTTTGGTCGGTTTGAATTAATCATAAATCTGACTTAATTATGATACCGCCTATATGATAGGTTGGTAATGTCATGCAAAGTTTATATATAATAATAAGGGATATATCTAAATTAGAAGTAATAAAAGTGGATCCTCTGACCCCCAATATTTTCTTTATTATTTATTTTATCTTTTTAATTTCCAGCTTTACTTTATGTCATTTTCTTTATTTATGTTTTTAATAGTCCTAAATATGTGTGGTAACTAAACCATTTATCTGGGGTTGTGATGAATTCCAGTATCACCGGTTTATAAGTGGTAATTTTACGTCTTGGGTAATATAAAGGTTTATTTATTGAGCCTTAAGCTTAATACTTCTTGTTAACTGGCCATTAATAAGATTGATTTGGTAAACTTAAAATGAACTTGGAAAATAGATTTTAGGTTTAGCCTTAGACTCAATAGCTCACGATCACACCTTGGGGCAAAAGACTCTTAGGTAGATTTCCTTACAGGATAGGAATATACATGTTGGGTGGGGGTAGCCATAATTGGAACTTAATCTTAATGAATTTAGGTAACTTGGTTGATATATGAATATGATTAATTTGGTTATACTGGGTGTTTGCATCTGACTATCGGAAGATGTTTTTGCATAAATTCGTGTTGCAGACTAACAAACCAATATATTGCACAAACGTGAGATAACCACTTCATCTTTAAAAGATATTGGAAGGATTCACAATTCTAGATAGTTTTATACTATTGAAATTTCCTTTGAGTTACATTCGCACTGTTTTATTTACTTGTTTTAGTTCAAAATCACAATCCAATCAACAAATCAATCTATTAGGTACTCGTAAATATTTAACTTCATAAATTGATAGCTTAGGTATTAAGTCCTCGTGGGATCGATACATTTTATACTACTTGAGCGATACATGCGCTTGCGTTACGTGATTGATTTCATCGATCACACTTTTACTGACTGACTAACCCTAATGACTACAGCAGCTGGAGTCCATCGTCCCCAAAGCTCGTCTTCACTAGCATAAATAAAATGCCTATAAAACTGAAATTGAGAAAAGTAAGTCACATGATGACTAAGTAAGCGCTAAAACATAAAGAAATGAACTTGAAGGGATGTGTATATATATATATATATATATATATATATATGTAGATATATATGACTGAAAGTTCTTATTTCAAACCTTCATTCTGAGGCGTGTGCTATGGATACTTAAAATTACTACACAAGACCTGAAACATAATTTGGAGAACTAAAGCATGATTTGAGAACGTATACAAATCTGAAAGCACATGCATGGCTAAATAATGTATTCATTCTTGAAAATTCTGAATGTGCCTTGAAAACTGAAACTTGCATGGAGACTATCTAAGTGGAAAACTGAAAACATATATGTAAATGCAAATCATGAAATGCAAGCGTGATCAAGACCTGTTGAGCATGATCTGTACATGATGACTGAAAACTTAAAACATATTTGTAAATGCAAATCGTGAAATGCAAGCGTGATCAAGACCTGTTGAGCATGATCTGTACACGATGATTGAAAACTGTAGCACAGTCTGAAAACTAAAATGAAAACTGACTCATGAACTGAAAACATTAACATGTTCATAAGCTGAAATCTGATAATCATCTATAAATAGTGACTGAAAGCTAAAAGCTTACGTTGTAATCTTATGCTGAAAACATAACGTGAAATCCAACATCTGGAAAATTACATATGCAACGATCGGGATTGGGATATCTCCCCCACATCGCCATACATATCGGGATTGGGCCGTCGCCCCCACATATGCTTGCACATGTTCTAAAACATGAAAAATCACACAAGTATCGTAACCTGGGGACGTGTAACTTACTTAGCGGGACCTAGCACCGCAAAAGCATGGGAAGCTGAAACTGAACTAAATAAGTCTTTGGGGGGTGATCAGTGCCCCATGAAGTAACATGAGTGATTTCGAGCTCGCTAAAGCTGAGGGGACTACCAGATAATGGTGGTTTGAAAATATTTTCATGCTTGTTCTTGAAATTCATTTTCTGGAAATTTAAATTGAACTTAATGATAAACATGATCTAAAAACCCCATCTTCATTGTAACATAAACTTTAAACATGAAGATATAATCTAGAACATAAAACATAAATTACATGTATATGACGTGAAAATATGAACTGATGCATAAATGAGAACGTAACTCAATAGATATACCAAACCACTCAAACCCATTATTATAACCATCCCAAACTAGTGGTGGTTTGGATTTACCTTAATTCGTGTGTCAACCTGAAATCCAGACATGAACATAAACTGAAAAAACATGCATGAAAATAAGACATATTGGTACTATAACATGAGAGGCATGATTAAATTATAGTTTGAATATACTGTAAACTGGTATTGATCTACTAGACCGATTCTGGATAAATGATCTTGACCCTGACCACTACCTCTAACTACATGAGTTTGAATTATGATACTGACCCTGACACTGTATTATGATTCTAATGCTGACTCTATCTAACTGGTCCAGACCTTGAAACCCGACGCCGATCTTGATGTTGATATTGATCCTGAAGGCTGACTTTGAAAACCTATTTCTAAATGACTGCTTTTGATATTGGATGGCTGAACTGACTCTGAAAACTGACACTGAATGCATGAGCTTGGATATTAGATCTGACTGTCTGAACCTATACGACTGATCCTGAGAACCTGAACCTAATGAGCTGACTTTGAAATTGAATACTGATATGAATATGGAAATGTATGATAAAACTGATTTCTTGACTCTGAATGGGAAATCCTAAATGATTAAGCTTGACACTGCCTGAACATAAACATGCATGATTGCTTCTGATTGACTATCCTTACATGCATGAACCTAAACATCTGACTCTAAATGCCTGAATCTGACTGATTTTGAGGTTCTGACTATGAATACCTGACCATAACTGATCGGTGAAATCACACACGTTACGCAAGCGTAAGTATCACTCAAGTAGTATAAAAATATTGATCCCACAAGGACTTAATTTCTCACAATGTTATTAATTATTGATGCTAAATGTTTACAAGTATCTAATTGAGGTAATAAGGGATTGTTCGCTGGTTGAAATTGGATTTGATTAAAATAAATAAAATATAAATAAAACAAAGGAAATTAATAATAAATATAAGGTTGTGAATCCGCCCAATATTATTCTAATGATGAATTGATTCTCCTATACATGTGTTTTAAATCAGTTGTTAACCTGAAAAACGAAGATATGCAAAAGCCTCTGTCGATGGTCAGATGCAAACACCCAAAATATTCCAATTAACTATATGTCTATGTTAACTAAGTTATCTGAATTCATTAAGTTCAAGTTCCAATTATGGCTACCCACGCCCGACAAGTATATGTCTATCCTGGAAGGAAATCTCCCCTAAAGTGAGATCGTGAGCTATTGAATCCAAGGCTGAAACTAAAATCCATTCGTCAAGTTTATTTTAAGTTTACCACATCAATCTTATTGGTGATCAGGCAACAAGAAGCATTAAGATTAAGATTCAATAAACAAGCCTTATGTATTACCCATTATATAAAGAAAATCAATTATGAAACTCGTGAATATTGTGCTTCATCACTTCCCTATATTAAAAATAAAATATTGGGGTTTGGGATCCACCTTTACTATTTCAAATCTAGAAATCTCTCTTATTATAATATATAAATTTGCATTATATTATCAACCGACCATATAGGCGGTATCTTGATTAAGTCATGTGATAATTAATTCCAACAGACCATAAAAGCGGTATCCAATTAAGTCAGGTTAAAATTAATTTAATTAAGTCCAACCGACCATAAAGGCGGTATCTAATTAAGTCGGGTTTTAAGATAATTTATAAATCATAATTCAAGGAAGATTAATCTAAATTAACATAATAAAAGTTTCACCCTTCCCCCAACGGAAATTAACTATAAAACATAAAAGCAAGATAAAATAAACAAATTATTATTACTAAAAATAAAAATAAAAATAAAAATACATTACTATTAATATATACAAACAAGATACAATCCACAGTTCCTTATTAAGAAAGCTAAGGAAAGTATGAATTTGGAAAATGAAATCAGCCTCAATTTATAGGCAAAAAAATACAGTCTGTGTCGCGACGCGCATGGTGCTCTGCGTCGCGACGCGTGCACAGTTAATGGCGGCTATCGGTAGTTGAATTATTGATGCGCATCACGACGCAGATAAGGTTGTACATCGCGACGCGTGCTACAGTGATGACGCGGTGATGATGCAAGCGATTGTTGGACAGTTATGACCCATAGCATCACTATTTGTACAGATCATGGTATTGTTGTACAAATTAACTATGTGACAAAGGAAATTGTTCTCTTATCATTTGTAATTAGATTACCAAGATATATAAATGATAGGAGGTCCATATGATTAGTTCCGGAATGAGATGATATGAGACAGTATCAATCAACGAAGGTTTAATCATTAAATATCCCTAGTCGTAGTATTATCGAGACTGGACATCGATAATGTGGAATAGACTAGTATTGCACTTGTGCGCGTTGTGGGAGCATAACGACATAGTTCTCATATATTTGGGTATATGATACTCATGCAAGTGTAATAGGAGGTTGTGTTTACCGATGGTACGGAAATAGTTTCGCTCTGGATAGACCCCTCGGAATTCCATTGGTATTATGACTATGTGTCTATGGAAGTCCGATTCAGGGTAGGTGTATTTGGTCTTAACCTGAGACTTGCACCACTAATACTTGCGACAATCAATATACTTTGGTTTTGATCATCCAGGGCTTTAATCGGTTCTGTGTACGCCTCTTCTGGGTGTATTGAGAATCGTAGTGTATTGGGTGTGATGTCGAGATGGAAATATCACTCCAGTCATAGTGGAGATGATGATCACATAGGATACGGAACTAGTTCTCTTATATGCTGCAGCTATCGGGATATTATGACTAGGTCATGTTTATCCGATTATAGAGACTAGTTACCAGAGATCTGATATGTGCTTCGTACGAGGCAGACACATTTCCAGCCCCAGGCTTTGCACGTGACATCCGATGCTGGATCGAAATACGCAATACTACGTATACTACGCCTGATATAGATCACATATTCCAGTAAGAATATTTCTGGAGAATTGGGTAGGCATGATGCTTTGCTAGAAGTCAACCATGTCTTGTAAATCGGTAAAAACGTAGTACTAGGTACGTACGTGTTCGGATAGTCCGACGACCGAATTTACTGCCAACATATCCGGGGATCTTATTGGTCACTTCCCGAAGATTCACCGATGACGTATGACTCGCACTTTATTAATCTGGGATTAATTAGATGAGAGAGAAAATTAATATAGGATTAATTACGGAGATATTTTATATGGGATAAAATATTATATAAATAGAGGAAACGATTAATTTGGAATTAATCGATAAAATAATATATTCGATATATTATACGAAATTGGATTTCGACGCGGAATTAAAATTAGATTTTAATTCGGGCGAACGAGTTAATTTAGAATTAATTCGTAAGCGACGTGAATAGTAATTTTGCTAGGCATAATTATTTAATTACGTCGCAACGGAAAAGTCGTTAATTTGGAATTAGCGAACCCGAGCCCGGGAGTGTTTGCGGGCGCACTCGCATTGCGAATTTAAGTGCGGCCCACAAGTCACATCAAATGTCAAATCACTAGTCACATCAAGCGTCAAATAACTTGTCATTTTGAGTGATGTGATGTCTAGTCACTTTTGATGTGAATAGTTGATGTGGTAGTTGGATGGCATTAATTGTTTTTTGCCTTGACTTTTTGAAAGTGTAAAATGTGTATTAGATACACAAAATTTCCAACAACCAAAACATTTAACACATTTTCTTCTCACCTCTCTTCTCTCTCACGGCCTTGGGCCTTTTCTTCTTCCAATTTTCTGGTTTAGCCGAGAATGAAGAAGAAGCATAAGGAAGTTTTGCGGCAAAATTTCTGGAGTGCTAGCACGCTTTAAAGGTCTTGCGAATGTGATAGGGAAACCCACCCATGGGCATGGAATACACATCACAAACTTGGAGCTTGGAGGACCACCATGGTCGAAAATTATGGAGCAAAATTGGAGCAAAAGCCGAGAGCCACATGGATGAAAAGCTTGAAGTTTTGTTGTTCCTCGCATCGCCATAACCGATCGTTGTAAGTATGTTTCCGCCATCCTTTTACGAGTATTCACATATGAGTTTCATTGCTTGAATTGATCCCGGGACTATAGTAGAAACCCAACAGCGATGACACATGTCGGTAGCTAAATAATTGAAGCGCGTTATCCATTTTTCATCGTTTTAGCCCCAAGTTGATTCCATTGAGTCCCAAAATTTTATTTATCTACAAAATAAATAAAAACACATCAAAACGTTCATAAAACCCGAAAAACCATACAAAATATTAGGTCAAATGGGCGGTAAATATTGATATATTTTTCACTCGTCACACCCTCAAACCTAACATTTTGCTAGTCCTCGAGCAAAACAAACAAAATAAAATGAAATAAACAACTAAGACTAAATTAATCTAAGGCACTTTCGTAGGGAACACAGTTGTATTTAGCGTATGCAACAAGTCTTTAAACCCCTAGGTGTCCCTAGTGGACGAGTTATAGTCTGTGGGGGTTTACAGCGACGATACCCACAAACGTCAATCATGCACATGAAAAAACAAAAGAAAGAAAGAAAGAAAATAAACGAAAATAATAGCTATATATACAATGTCCTCAGAGAATGTCTAGCAATAAAGTTAAAGGAACCTTCAAAATGCATACTACAACTAAAATCCTTTCTTTTGAACAAAGTATCTAAATCAGACTCTAAGTGTGTGTGGGAATAATTCTGCAAACATCTTCGATTTTAAGTTATTAACTAGGTGAGTTTGTATCAATTCTCAATAGTTGATGGGTTAAACCAACCTGAATATCTAAAATTGTTCTGTCTGTTACAAAATATGTAAAGTGAGGTATGTTTTTTTTAAAGCTTTATCGTTTGACGCGAACGATCACTGCTTATTGAGGTAAGATGTCCGGTTACTAAGTATAAGCTTAATTATTAACTAACTCAAGTCGTACCGTTTGACGCGAACAATCACTGCTGGCCAGGCAAGACACTTGGTTACTAATGAGCTTGGTCAATTTTTATTCATCATTTTCTTATATCATAATCATACCTCACATCATAAATAAATACAGACAGAAACAGATATTCAGGCAAATGGTCATTCATCATCCACCGATTATTTCAACTAGTCACTTCGTCAATTCCTTATTATCTAACTACTACAAAACTATTTTCTAGTGGATATGAGTCTGACCTAGATATTATGCTCAAAGTATAGGATAAAAGTGAAATTAGCATTTATCATTTCCTAGAACGTTTTTTTAAGACAAACAATCTCATCATTATACTCAATTTTTTTAATCATTTGCATTGCTCAACATACTCATGGAACTAACACATTACATTAATAATTTCGGTAATGTTAGTCGTCATTATATTGTATTTTTTGCTAGTAAACTCAGCCCTCGCTCATCGATTACACATAACATTCTCCTCTAAATATTTTACCGTATCGCAATTGATTGACCATAACCTCTATAGTTGTGAAGCAAACTCTGTCTACGAATATGCCATTGCAGCCCCAAAAAAGGTTTTTATAAAATTTTCCCCTTGAGTCGATCTTATCTTAAATCTCGCTTTCAGGTTCATTGACACATGGTGGATACAGACACCATGTGTTGCATCGGGAAATACATTGAAAATTACATTTTCAATGCTACCATGGAGGTCAGATATGAACATGAAATCATATCTCTGCCCAATTATCTCCTGCAACTTCGATATAAACCACATCCAAGAATAATCATTTTCAGAATCAACTATCTAAAATGCAAGAGGGCATATATGATTGTTCGCATCCTTGCACGCTGTAACACAAAGAACTCATTTGTATGTATCTTTAAGATGAGTACTGTCTACTGCAATTAATAGCCAGATACATTGACCTAATGTAAAAAAATAATAATGGAACCGACCCTCTTCATCTGTCTATAAGTTAGTAATTGTCCTAGGATTATTACACTTTAGCATATATGAATATAAATGAAGAATTTTGTATGAATCCTTAGAAAAAAAAACCCCGTATAGAGGCCATCGCGCATTCCCTTGCACGCCATGCTTGATTATAAGACAAATAAACCCCATATTCCATTTGGATATCATGATGGATATCTTTCGGTACAACAATCTGATTTGGATTTGAAAATTTATCTTTCATCAACTCACCAATTGTACAACTATTATATTGTTGAGAACCACTATGAATCTCATCAAATGAACATGTATGCTTCTTAATGAATTTTTTTACTTGCTAGTTTGTATTTGGTACACCAGAAATGGTCTTTGCGCGAATCTTCCACTCATAAGGTTGAATAACACACACATCGTCAAACCTGTCATGTGACGATCTTCTGATCTTCCTCTCATAGCCATGTCATATAAAGTTGTTTGCAATTAATATTTTTCTGAATAACACTTTCCCACATCAATTTCTCTGCCAGCGGAACTTGAATATGCATCACCTGACATATCATCAGAAGAGATTATTGGAGGCAGACACATGGTCAGATCTATTATGTGATGATTTTTGTGCACGAATATTTGAGAAGACGTACCGATACTTTACCATTGACCACCATTGGAATCTGAAGGATATGCCGTTGTTGGTTCAAAAATATTATCTGCTAAAGCATGAACAATTAGAGTCCAACTCAAATACAACTCAACCATATTACCGAGTTGGATGACAACTTCTTTAAAACCCAATAACCATTCCCATTCTGCCTGATTTCCAATTGTAACCACCGAACATCGTATTAAGTGGCTAGATATCACATTGTTTACATCAAGAATGTATTGATCGCGACTTCTACCTATCATCTTATAGAGTAACTCTACTAACTGTTCAAAAGTTATGGATGTAAATAGAAGTTGAACACATAAAGTTCCTCCCACATACTCATTGTCACCGTTATGAGAATTCACCCAATTATCATTTGTGAAAAATGATAATTGTATCTCCGTTATTTCAAAAAAATTGAGAAAGGATTGAGAGAAATTGTTTTTTGAATTTTACAAGGTGGAGATAACATAAATGATAATGATAATGGAAAATGTGTGAAAGAAATTTTAGTGACCAAGGATTTATAATAACATGGAATGGAAAATTGAAAGAAAAATGAAATGAAAAAAAAAAAATTGGCCTAACTAGTTGGGCAAACTCGCGCAACCAATTGGGCAATAATTTATTTTTTTTCAAAATTTTAAAAAATATAAATTGAAGCAGCCAGTTGCCTCTGACGCGCAACTGATTCCACATATTACAACTGACCGCATCATTTGTTGGTTATTTTTACAATGAAATGTTTGACTCGGATAATTTCGCAATCTCCCCTAAATTTTCGGTTATTTTTGTCAATTTCCCTTTAGTTTAAGTATAAATGAATATTCATATTTAGTCCATATACATGTTAATGTTATTATAAATTTTTCACTCAAACAAAAAAATAAAAATATAAAAAGAAAAGAGGCGCGTAGGTGGAGCAAAAGTATGGATTTTTTAATTTTAAATTTAAAAACTAAATATCTCTCAAAATATAAAATGTTTCAAAAAATATATATACTTTGATGAATAATAAATCAGAAGTTTTAAATCAAATACTTTAGTCAATATGTTTTGATGAATAAAAAATGGTAAAAAACGACTCTTACATTTATAAGTTATCGATAAATCATTTTCAAACATTCATATCTCCTTCATCCAGCCTCCAAATTACAATATGTAGAATGCTACATAAAGTTAATATTCATATATACACTTTCATTAAGAAATCTTTCTCAAATTAGGAATTCTACAAGGTTAAAACAATTACAAATTTATTATGTCGCACATAATACAAATTTTAAATATAGAATTGAGCTTATAAAAAATATAATTATCCTTACAAAAATATGACTGTCTTTATAGAAAAATGTGTTTGTTTTTATAAAAAATATACCTGTCTTAAAAATATGTTTCCTTAAAAAATGTGAATATCCTTACAAAAAAGTGATCGTAATTGTAAAAATGTGACTGCCATTACAGAAATATGTGATTGTCTTTATATAAAAATGTGATTGTCCTTGTAAAATGCATTTTCCTTATACAAATGTGGTTATCCTTATAAAAAAAAAATATTATCACACTTATAAAAATATGTCGGTCATTATTAAAAAAAATGTGATTGTCATTATAAAAAAAAGACTATCTTTATTTAAAAAAAAAATGTCTAATCATCAATATTATTAAATAAATATTAAAATATTTTAATATGGCATGAAATTATGGCGTATTGCACTAAAAATTAAAAAATATATTTTTCTTCTCTAATCATCAACATTATTAAAATATTTAAAAAAATTAACTTTAGTATTACTCTTAAAATATTAATATATTAAAAAAATTAATATTAAAATAAAAGATAATTTTACAGTACAATATAGTACCAAATGCTATGCAACATTAATATAATACAATACTATTGTAATGCATCTTAATACAATATATATTTTTTGGAATAACGGGCCCACGTAATCCATACCGGGTCATTGGACATCGGTATTGATGCGTGGGTAAACCAGTATTGTCTCATGCTCTTACAAGGCTCAAACTGGGCTGCGCCTCTTGGGAATACCTTAATACAGTACACCCTATATTAAATAATACAATACACTTTAATAAAATGCAGTGTGCCAAACACACCTTAAATATGAATAAAGTCAATTTAGGATTAATGTTTGGACTAATTAGAAAGAATATAAATATATTAAGACTAATTAAAGAACTAATTAAGTGCTTGTCTATGAAAATGGCTTTTTAATAATTTTCCATTCTTTTTAAAAAGGAAAAAAATGAATGAACATATTTCTAAATAAATGAGTATTCATAGTATCTTAAAATTATGTTAAAATTATAATTTCATTAAAAATAATTAAGTAACCTAATCCATACAAGTAAAAAAAATCAAGAGTTAAGTAGAGTTGAGAATCGGTCAGAATAAGTTAAAATTTATCAATCTCAGTCTCATCCCAATTATGGATTACAGATGAAAATATCTCAAATATCGTACTGATTTTTGAATCGGAACGAAAAAATATTTTGAATTATAAATCAAACGATTCAAGATTTCAAATTCCCACTCGATTTTTTTATTCGGAAAGAATAATCATCCGAAAGCCACTGAAATATTTTATCGAGATAAAAACAAATATTACGAATCTCATATCAAACCATATAAAATCTCGAATTCTTCCTTGTTATCATATAATTGTCATTTCTCTCAAATATATCATTAATTTTTTAATTCTTGGAAATATAAAACACAATAGCAAATTAGTCCTCACTTGTTCTATCTTTCATCGTTTATATTGTAGGAACCAACAAGGGGAAAACATGGCACGTGGTTGGGTGTTGTGGTTCTCAATTTCTTGTACCTTGTAGTTATTTGCCGACCTCACACTTCACTTTCTTTTTATTTTCAAATTTCAAATAAATCCAAAACACCCACTTGTTTTAAATATTACCACTGTTGCCCTTTTATTTTGGTTATTATTATTATTATTTTATTCTCCTCGGATCCTTGCATGGCTCGCAACGTGGCATCAAATCCCACGATTCTCCCTCCACGTGTCGGTCCTTTTAAAATCTACTTTTGGCTATTGGTTCGTGAGCCTTTCAAACGTGTCGCCTTCGAAAGACTAAATCGGACACGTCAGTACTCATCAACCAAGTTTATTTTCCATGAACACCCAGGGGTATTATCGGAAATTCTGAAATTTTCTTTGTCGCAGAAACCTGATCTCCTCCTCATCTTGATTTCCTCTGTGGGACCAGATTCGGACACGTGGTCCAATAACAGTCCAGTTTTAGATGGAGAGCTCTCAGCCACTAAATTGATTAAACAATTTTCAGCCACAAGTGTCAGCAATTACCTTTGCTCTCACTACAACTTTGACCGATTTTCATTACTAAAATATTAATTTTCCTTCTCAAAAAAAAAGAAACAAAATTAACTTTGCTTTTATTTGTCCAGAAAACAAATAGTTCAAATCATTTTAATCAGTTTTCATCATCTGGGTTGCTGTAATTTTGAGGATCGGAATCTGGGTTTTGTTCATTTTCTTCAGTAACTGACCACAAGGTTTGTTTTTCATTTATTATGTTATTTGTTTCACTGTTTTTTCGTATACCTAATGAAAATATATTGTTCTTGTTCTGTTTGAGGGCTGTATTTGTTCTGTTTAATTTCGAGCTTCTTTTCGATCGATGTAATATCGTCTCATGTAATTATGTAGGTTGAGGAAGAGGATCTTGATTTTAATTCATGCAAACTTTAAATTGGTTTTTTTTTTTTTTTTTTAATTTGCTTATTTGTTTTTAAATAGTTTGGCTTGTGGATAATTTTACTTTTCTTGATTGTATTTTGGCAATTGAATAGAATCTGTGAACAAATGTTTCTCTGTTCTTTTTGCTAATTCTTGATTCGCAAAACAACTTGAGGAGAGTATTAAGGGAGGATCTAATGTGATTTTGTGCTAATCTGTGACCTGTTGATAATTTTGTTTCAGATATATCTCATGGAGTGGAACTTTGGGTGTGATATTGATGATCTTGTTGTCCCCGAGGACCAAGAAATTTCAGACAGGCTTCCGTTGTCTCCGGGAATCTTGTCAAAATGGGGAACATATGCTCCTGAAAATTTTGTGTCTCCTAACAAATACTTCAATATGGATACAAATTCAATTGATGAAGACTTCAACTTCAATGGTTTTTGTAATGAAGTTGATATTGATGCTTCTATTCAAGATAAGGGCCACTCTAGTGGTTCAAGTACATGTGCAGGATTGTCAGAGGAATCCCTGCAGAGGACTGCACTTTCGAGTAATAGGCCAGATTATCATCTTGATCACTTTGCTGGAATTGAACGACTGGATGACATATTCTTGTACGAGCGTAACTTCTGGGATTAAGTTACTTGTTTTAAAACCTGTAGGAAATCATGTAGTTTCTAAAATGCTTTAGGCTGTATATAGATCAAAGAATTTTCTAGCCATCGGGACAATGGTTATAGTGTTTTGTATCTGTTGTCTCCTGCAAATGATCTTATGCCATTATTGATGGCGAGGACAGCCACTTCCTTCAATATGACCTATTCTAAATGATAATTCTGGATCTGAAGTGGCACCTAGAATACAATAGAGCCGTTCAATATCCATGGGATGATCCAAGGCTCTGAACATTTTAGTGTTTTTTATAATTCAATTAAAGTGTGTGTTCTTGTTTTTCAGTCTTTACTCATTCTGATTTGCCCTTATTGCAGGAATTCCTTACTTGAGGATCCTCCTAGGACTGAAGATCTTCACAACTCTTTTGGCTTTGATCCTGAATCTCAATGTATGTTGCCGGCTAATGATCTTGAGGCTGATGTGAGTTTAAATTCAAAAAGTAATTCCAGAGACACACATACCAGAGGATGCTCCAAATATCTCAAAACACATGCATTTTCCCCATCAGTAGGTTGGGAGTACGAAGAAGTTGTAGCTTCACCATTTACTCCTTGCAACTCAGAAGCAAAGGTGAGATTTTCCATGTGCTTATTAATTTTGGAAGTGGATATGTAATAGTTAACAGTGCTGGCCTTAATTTGGACAGGAATTCTGGACAGAGAATTCTTGGTCCAATTGAAACAGCTAGACAGTCTGGATCCGTGCTCACATCATAGTGTCTTATTACCATTTTGGGTCAGCTAAATATAAATTTTAATTTTTGAGGATTATGCGAGGGATTTATTTCAATTCATCAGCTTCTAAGAAAGCTCACTGACTTCAAACATGCCAACCGTTTTTTGTCGTGCACATGATTGCATTAATTACCAACTCTGATATAGGCCTGTTGAACTTTAGTGACTGTAAAGGATTATTCAATAATCTTTTTGAATCTTGAATTCCTTGAGTTTCAGTTTTGTTGCTATGATTTTAAGCTAAAGCATTTGCTTGGCATCTCTGTCTGCCTTTTCAGAGCTTATTTGCTGCAAGTTTAAGAATTTGGTTTTGTCAATTCTCTTTCCTAAAAGTTTGTGATTTTACTTCTCATATTTTACAGTCAAGTCGGGAGAACAATTTCAAATGTTTTTTTTTTAAATTTCAAATGGTTTCTTCTGTGAAGAATTCTGCATATTTTTGCCATGTTTAATAATACACAAAGCAAAATGCTTTCTGTATCCCAACAGTGACAAATGGGATTATTGTTGTGGCTGCCACAGTTGCTCAATCTTAGAGTGTTGTAGGCACATAAGAGCATCCACCCACAGTAAATGCAAAAAAAATCGGCAATTGGAAACACAGACAGAGAAAAAAAGAGTATAGTGACTAGGGAGATGCACAGGCTATATTTTATTGTTCTTCCACTATTTGCTTTACTTGTTTCATGAATAGTTTTTTAGTATTTTGAAGAACTTATCTTGGAATTCTTTCAAGGCACCGCTGGCCAAACTCCAAGTTCCTTCTGAGCAGAACATTGCAAATGAACTTGTAGGTGAAGAAACATCACTGGAAGAATCTGTATTAGAGGAGCTCAAAATTGTGATGACTCAGGTAAAATTTCTAGTATCTCGACAGATCAAGGACCATGTTGCTACATAAAATCATATTTGCTTAATGACTTATCTGTTTTTAATCTAAACAGATGTCTGATAAGACCCGGATTTGCTTTCGTGATGCCCTGTATCGGCTTGCGGAGAACTCAAAACATGTGGCAACATTGAGGTTGAATGGCGATGGTACAGCAGAAACTCCTCCAGGGTCAGGTCATTATTCAAACATGAGGTAATCCTCAATTGTTGAAGAAATTATTTCCCATTTTACTGTCACTTGTTATTTGATATACTAGTTAAAGAACTATATTTTCTTGTGAAGACGTTTCTGCAAATGATTGCAAGTAAATTGGTGCCAGAACTTGAGAACTTATATAGTTGAATTAGAATCCCCTTCTGTCATTTTTGGAATATGAAACAGGCTCACTCCTCGTTGGTTGAACTCGAAGTAGTCGCTATGGGGGTTTTTCTCCTCAAGTGCTCTAGGAAATTACCTTCAGTTTTTGTCTGCTTATATGGCACACTCCCTCCTCTCAGCTTTATGAACTGCCCAAAAAAATCTTAATACTAGAATCAGGGCTAACCCATCCTTTGTTTCATCATTGGTGGTCTTGTCTTGTCTTATCTTCACAGCAACTAATTCTAGCACCAAAGATCTATCAAGTGACTCAGGATACAGATGTTTAAAACTACAGTAGTTTGTGGGTTTGTGTGGTGCAATTGGAAGTTTCGATTTGGATCAAGTCTTAAGAGCGGTCACTTCATGCAAAAATAGTTGGGTTGAGACAGAGATCAGGTCACCCCTCTAGTAGTCTGCTTAGGGAGATCACCTCTGAAAATGAATTAGGAGAGCAAGTATGCACTTTCTAAAAAAGTGGAGTCAAATTAACTCATTTGTTTGCAGTTTGCTATTGTGGGCAACTGCCTCAAACTCATTTAATAAAGAACACAATTTTAATGATCAGGTCTGGAGAAACGAAAGCAATGGAATCAGAGACTAATGTCATTGACAGAGCCATTGCGAGCCTCTTGTACAATAAGATGGACCTAAACGTTCGAGATTTTCCTGCCGGATCATCAATAAACCCCAAGCAAGAAGTCATCGAGGAAACTGGATCACCGAAATATAGCTCTAATCACCCACCGATGAATCATTTTTGTGACGACATGTTAACAGATGATGCTGAAGTACCAACATTCGGTCAGAATTCGCAATCAGTGGCAACTAAATCAACTACTGTGTGATAGAAGCTTCTTTTTGAAAAGCCAGTTTCAAGTAAGACGACATTAAGGCAAAGGTTCCATGAAATTAAGTACTGCATGAAATGAGAAAAGCTTATATATTTCTGTGTGGTTGTGTTACCTTTTTGAATGTATATATCTACCAAGTGATGTTGTATGTATACTATAGGTTTTTGAAAATCCAAGCTGCACCTTCTCAGCTCAATTTTGGTTATTATGTATGTTGTTGATTCATTTGACTACTGGCAGTGAAGACATTTAACTTCTTATGGAAATTCAAACATAGCCTAAGGGTTGGTGCTTTATGTGGCTGGAGACTGATTCCTCTGCTCTTATTATGTCTTCACAGCTCTCTTTTTTTTTTTTTTTTTTTGAAAAAACAAATTATGAAAATTTCATTACTGAAACTGATCAATAATACATTTAACATTTGAAGGAAACTCGTCCTTCCACTGAACAGGAAAAGATGCCCCTAAGGCAATCTTTGCAAACTCATGAGCAAGACCATTACAAATCCTAGGAGTATAACAAACCGAGAAATCATGAAGGCGTGTAAGCTTCTCCTTGATATCTTGAATGGTCCAGAAGTATAACAAACCGAGAAACCATGGTTGAATTGGTTTGTCTTTTTGACTTGTGGCATGCATTTCCATTTCTCTTGTATTTTTGGTGAGGGCAACTCTGTTGTGGATGGTCTGGCTAATTTAGGAGCATCTAGCCCCACTATGTTTCTTTGATAAAGTTTCTATCCTTCAAATGAAATGAAATGAGCCTACTGGCTTCTACTACTTGACCGAGTCGTTTTCAAGTAGTTTTCTTTAGTTGGCTACTCGAGATAGAATCTTGTGAGAGAGTTGAAAAAATTAATTTAAGTTTTTATCCACTATATGAAATGAAATGAGCCTTGGTCACTCGAGTTTAAGTCTTGAGACGGAGGTTAAAAAATTAATTTAGGTTTTGTCCACCCTTATCTATGATATAAATGAGATTATTGGGAGGACTTGATCGAGTGGTTTTGTTGATGGTGTTTTCAGGCGCTACAACATTTAAGACAGCACGACAAGGACAAAAGGGTAATTCTCTGTCTGGTTGAGATCATGTAGCCGACCCGACCAGTTCATGTGAAGACCGACCACTTTGGTTCAGATGACCGAGCACTATAGAGGTCGGCAGGAGCGCTCTCAGCATAAAAGATTGTCATGGCCGACCTCATTAAGACCGACCAGACAACGGGCCGTGTTCAAGACAAAAGCACCACATTCTTATGGATAAGATAAGAAAGATATCCTACTCTCGCAAGGAGAAGGAGTCAGAATCCAAAAGGGAATACGGAAGAAGAAGGCAGCACCGGATCAGGAAACCCTACAAGAAGAGAAGATTGAGTCCAAATAGGATTTCTTATGCAAAGAGGAATCTGATTTCTGTATTATTATAAATAGGAGGGTAGAGCATGTGTAAAAGACATCTGAAAATCATCACAAGAGTGAGGGATTAGAATCATAAAGCTCCGATTTGTAAAAGCAAAGAAGAGACCCGAGGAGTGTATTTGAGTAATAAAAAGCACCACCCTGTTCTTGTCCGTGGACGTAGGTCGGATCCCAAAATCCACCGAACCACGTTAAATCACCTTATCTGATTGGCGTATTTTCTTGCTTTCCGCTAAGTTTGTTTTTGGTTCCCCATAAACCAACAAATTCACAGTTTGGGGAGGATTCCCTCGGAAGGTAATTTCCTGTATTACCCTGAGACCAAAATCCACCGTCAACAGTTGGCGCCGTCTGTGGGGAACTTCACAAAAAAACAGTTCACGTGATAAGACAAATGGCGGAGGACGGAAATCACCAACCAGGAGGTCCGGCAATGGACTGGATGAAAAAAATGGAAGATGGCATGAGGTCTATGATGGATCGACTAGAAAGAATGGAAGGAGCAAACAACGAGAAAACTGAAACCGAGACCGGACAAAGGAGGAAAGAGGGGGAAAGAGGGAAAAGAGTAGTAGATGTAAGCGAAGACGAGGGACCCAGAAAGAGAGGCCCCTATGGGATAAGATCTGCGGTGGTAGGAAGATCAGAAGACACATGGGAAGAAGAAGAGGAGGAACAATCACCCGACCCCTCCTCCGACAGTTTTTACAACTCCGAGAGGGAGGATAGAAAGTATAACGAAGACGTACAGGAGACCTCTGGGTTTAAAAAACGCCAAGCCCGGGGCGACAGGCGAACAGAAGGACACAGAAGGCGACACGGGGGCACAACCCGTGAAATAAAATCCTGGTTGAGAAAAGAGATGACCAGATGGGGAGAAGGCCTCAAGATCGGCGCGGGAGACACCCGAGGCGAGGTAAGAGGGGTCTCCCCTTACGGAAGAAATAAAGGCAGCACAGTTCCCGAAGCGATTTAACATGCCGACCATGGCACCATACAAAGGCCACTCCGACCCACCAATCCCACATCGAAAACTTTGTCCTCCTGATAGAAGTACAGGGAGTAACGGGCGACGCCATATGCAAAGTATGTCCCTTAACTTTAGGGGGCCCGCCATCCTATGGTATAGAAGTATGGCCCCGATGAGCATTCAGAGCTTCTCCCAACTTAAGAAGTCGTTTATCCGGCATTTCAAAGGAGCCTGCACCCCTAAAAAAACAATATGAGAACTAAGGCTCATGAAACAAGGAGACGACGAAACACTGAAAAGCTTCATTGAAAGGTATATCAAACACTGTACTCGAGGTCGGAGGGTAAGAATCCAAAGAAGCCCTGGAAAGTCTGAAAGGGGCCCTAAGGGTCGGGTAACTGTGGACCCACCTGAGGATCCATAAGACACCAGACTACGCTACCGCACTAGAGGTAGCCAGGAAGTACGTCCTACTAGAAAGCGAGAGGAAAAAGTATCCCGGAGAGGGACAACCGCCAGAGAAAGGGTAACCAGGAGAGAAGACCATCGGCGACCGGAGAGAGAATTCCGGAAGTTCAATCCAAGACCCAAAGAGTTCAAACCAATGGCACAAAAGGATCAAGGCAAAGGGCCTGCAACTCAAGTAAACCATGTGGTCCGAGAGGAAGCGTATATTCCCCTAAGCAAGCCACCAGGGGAAATCATCATGGAGATACGGGAGAAAGGCCTCTTAATAGAGCCCGACCTCCGGAGGTTTCCCCCAGACAGAAAAAACAAAAGATCCTACTGCCTGCACCACAATCTAAAAGGGCACACAACCAATGAATGCAAGGACCTGCGGGAACAAATGGAGGACCTGGCCCGGAACGGGTACCTGAACAATTACATCGACCACAAGATCATGGCCGCCAGACAAAGGGCAAGGATCGAGAGGTGAACGTCATCGCAGGAGGGGCAACGCTGGCCGGGGACTCTAACCGGTCGAGAAAGATTACAGCCGAGCACGGGGGACAGAGGTGCTGAAAACAGAAAAAATCCCAAACCTACGAGGAAATCGGTCGACACCCATTATGTTCACCGATGAAGACGCCCAGGGGGTAAGTTTCCCCCATGACGACGCACTAATAATCAAAGCAACAATCGGCGGCACAGAAGTGGACAGAATCTTGGTGGACCCCGGGAGCGCCAGTAGACATAATTTCCAAAAAAACTTTGGAGAGCCTGGGGGTAGAATGACAGCACTAACCAAAGGACATCACCCCCCTGTACGGTTTCGGGGGATCAACGGTCGTCCCGCTGGGAAGAATTCAACTAGCAATGACGATCGGAGCCGCCCCCAAAACCCGAACAATCATGATAAACTTAAGTAGTAGACTGCATGAGCAGTTATCAAGTCATTGTCGGCCGCCCCTTCATGATGAGAACCAAGGCCGCAATGTCCTGTTATTACTTGAAATTGAAGTTCCCCACACGGGAAGGGATCGGGATCATATGCGGAAGCCAGAAGATAGCCCGCAGCTGTTTTGCCACTTACTCGCGAGAGACCCTCTGCGTGGAAAGAAGCACCAAGAAGAGACAGAGAGACGAGGACGACGAGAACACGAGGAAAGACCCTGCTCCTCGGCCCGATAAAGCTGCACGGCTCGGAGCAGCCGAAGAATTAGAAGAAGTAAAGCTATTCGGGCCAAAGAAAAGCATAAAAATAGGGGGAAGTCTAGACGAGGCCCTAAGAAAAGACTTGTTGGAATGTCTACAAGGTACCCCGACGTTTTTGCATGGGAACACGATGACATGCCCGGAATCGACCCAAAATTCGTAAGCCATCGCTTAGCAGTGAACCATTACACAACCAGTAAAACAGAAGAGGAGAATATTCAACCAGGAGCGGTGCGGAGCAATAGCAACCGAGGTGGAAAAATTGCTGAAAGCGGTTTCATCCGGGAAGTAAAATACCCAGAGTGGGTGTCCAACGTAGTATTGGTGAAAAAATCTAACGGAAAGTGGAGAATGTTGCGTAGATTTCACCGACCTCAACAAAGCATGTCCAAAAGACAGCTTTCCCTCCCAAATATAGACAACTGGTAGACACAACAGCCTGCCAAGGGCTGCTAAGCTTCATGGACGCTTTCTCGGGATACAATCAAGTCAAGATGCACCCTGCGGACGAGGAGAAGACCACCTTTATCACTGACCAAGGGCTTTACTGTATAAAGTAATGCCTTTCGGATTAAAGAATGCAGGGGCGACTTTCCAGAGACTGGTGAATAAAATCTTCAAACCGCTCATCGGCAAACCATGCTGGTATATGTCGACGACATGATAACAATGTCCGGAGAACCCAAAGACCATGTGTGTAGCCGACCTGAAGAAAACTTTCGAACTCCTGAGAAAACACAGTTTAAAGCTCAATCCAGAGAAGTGTGCATTCGGGGTAGCCTCAGGAAAATTTCTGGGCTACATGGTGAGTTCACGAGGCATTGAAGCGAACCCGCAAAAGATACAAGCCGTGCTAGACCTGAAATCGCCCCGGACAGTTAAGGAAGTACAAAGCCTTACAGGAAGAATCGCCGCACTCAACCGATTCATCTCACGAGCAACCGACAAGTGCCATCCTTTCTTCAAAGTCATCAAAAAAGCTCAAAAAGGGGTCGACTGGACACCTGAGTGCGAAGAAGCCTTCCAGCACCTAAAACAATACCTGGCACGGCCCCCTCTCCTAGCCAAACCGCTCCAGGGGAGACACTGTATCTATACCTGGCCGTCTCAAAACACGCAGTAAGCTCGGCATGGTACAAGAGACCGACCATGTCCAGAACCGGTTTACTACGTCAGTAAAGCCCTGCTGGACGCAGAAACACGATACCCCATGCACGAACTCATTGCCCTATCCCTGATCACTGCGGCACGGAAGTTACGACCCTACTTTCAAGCCCATCCTATCAAGGTATACACGGATTATCCCCTGAGACAAATCTTGCAGAAACCAGAGGCCTCAGGGAGACTGATGAAATGGTCAGTAGAAATAAGCGAGCACGACATCTCCTACCTCCCAAGAACAGCAATAAAAGGGCAGGCCTTAGCGGACTTCATAGCAGAACTCACGGAACCACAGGTCTTGGCGTGGAAGAAGACGGGGAAATGTCTGTAGACGGATCCGCAAGTTCGCACGGCTACGGAGCAGGGGTAGCACTAAAAAGTGAAAAGGGAGAAGAAATACTGCTCGCGCCTCAAATTCGCCTTCAAAACTACAAACAATGAAGCAGAGTACGAGGCAATACTGGCGGACTAAGGCTATGTACGGTAGTAGGGGTCCACAACGTAGTGATCAGGAGTGATTCTCAGCTAGCAATACAACAGCTGAAAGGGGACTTTCAAGCCAGAGAACCAGCATGGTAGCTTACCTGGCCGAAGTGAAGAAATGGGTCGAGAAAGTGGGAAACGTACTCTTCAACAGGTCGGACGAGAAGAGACAACTGCGAAGCAGATTCCATAGCCCGACTCGCCTCTTCAATGAGGACAGAGAACCCCAGGATAATCCCCCTTATATACCTCCGAGAAAGAAGCATAGGGGAGACAGAGGTGGATGTACTAGAAGAAGAAGGCAAAGAAGATCATGGATGCAGCCGATCAGGAGATATCTGGAAACAGGAGAAACCCCTAAAGATAAAAAGGAGGCCAGGAAGTTGAAGTTCAAGAGTACCAAGTTTCCCTGATTGAAGGAGTACTCTACCGGAGAGGATACACCGTACCCCTCCTAAGATGCTTAGCACCAGAAGAAGCAGACTACGTGCTCAGGGAGATTCACGCAGGCATCTGCGGAAGCCACGCCGGGGGAAGATCAATCGCCTTCAAAGCCTTGAGGCAAGGGTTTTACTGGCCAACCATGCACCAGGATGGCGTGAGAATAGTGCCAGAAAAATGCCAACCTCTACCATCAACCGGCAGAGCAGCTGACCACCATATCCAGCCCCTGGCCCTTCGCACAGTGGGGGCTAGACATCATAGGGCCGATGCCGAAAGGACGAGGTCAGGCAAAATATGCAATCGTGGCCATAGACTACTTTACCAAATGGGTAGAGGCAGAGCCCAAGTCCACCATCTCGGAAAAGAAGGCCACAGAGTTCCTGAAAAGAAATATAATCTGTCGGTTCGGAATCCCCCAAGCAATCATCACTGACAACGGAAAGCAATTCGACAGCAGGGGATTCAGGAAACTTTGTGAAGACCTCCAGATAACTTTAAAATTCGCCTTGCCAGCCCATCCCAAGTCAACGGGCAGGTTGAAGCCACCAATAAAACCATCAAGTCAAACCTGAAAGCTCGACTCGGATCAAGCAAAAGCCTATGGGTCGAGAGCTACCGGAAGTACTGTGGGCACACCGGACGACCTTCAAGGATTCAACCGGAGAGACACCCTTCTCCCTATCATACGGATATGAGGCCGTCATCCCAGCAGAGATCGGAATATCAACCCACAGGGTTCGCCACTTTGAGAACGAGCGGAACGAAGGACTTATCAAAAACCACCTCGACCTGATCGAAGAAAGAAGAGAACAGTCAGCAGTAAGAACAGCAATCTACCAACAATAGAATGGCCGCTTCTACAATAGAAGAGTTCGGACCCGCTCCTTTCTAACAGGCGATCTAGTGCTAAGAAAAGTAACTCTGAACACTCGACGACCAGAAGAAGGGTCGTTAGGTGCCAAGTGGGAAGGACCCTACAAAATCACCGAGGTAGTAAGACCAGGGGCCTACATCCTAGAACTTCTGGACGGCACGAGATTGAAGAAACCATGGAACGCCGAAATGTTAAGAAAGTACTTCCCGTAAAAATCAACTTTCCTTTCTTCTATTTTCTTTTTGCAGAAACCGGGCAAAACGCCGAATCGGAACAACTGTTGTAAAGAGGGCAGCACGCCCCCAAGCATGAATAAAAATTCATTGTCTGGCAAAATCCTTTGAAAGCAAAAAAAAAAAAAAAAAAAAAAAAACCACCAGGACTATTCAAAAAACTTCGGCTCGGGGTCGGGCGATGTCCCACCGAGTCTACCCTTTGGACTGGGGACGTAACATTCCCCCAGGACCAAGTAACTCTTACAACTCGGGGTCGGGCGATGTCCCACCAAGTCTGTCTTTGGACTGGGGACGTACATTCCCCCAGGACCAAGTGATTCTTACAGCTCGGGGTCGGGCGATGTCCCACCGAGTCTGTCTTTGGACTGGGGACGTAAACATTCCCCCAGGACCAAGTGATTCTTACAGCTCGGGGTCGGGTGATGTCCCACCGAGTCTGCCCTTTGGACTGGGGATGTAACATTCCCCCAGGACCAAGTGATTCTTACAACTCGCTCGGGGTCGGGCGATGTCCCACCGAGTCTGCCCTTTGGACTGGGGACGTAACATTCCCCCAGGACCAAGTGATTCTTACAACTCTCGGGGTCGGGCGATGTCCCACCGAGTCTGGCCCTTTGGATTGGGGACGTAAACATTCCCCCAGGACCAAGTGATTCTTACAGCTCGGGGTCGGGCGATGTCCCACCGAGTCTGCCCTTTGGACTGGGGATGTAACATTCCCCCAGGACCAAGTGATTCTTACAGCTCGGGGTCGGGCGATGTCCCACCGAGTCTGTCTTTGGACTGGGGACGTAACATTCCCCCAGGACCAAGTGATTCTTACAACTCGGGGTCGGGCGATGTCCCACCGAGTCTGCCCTTTGGACTGGGGACGTAACATTCCCCCAGGACCAAGTGATTCTTACAGCTCGGTCGGGCGATGTCCCACCGAGTCTGCCCTTTGGACTGGGGATGTAACATTCCCCCAGGACCAAGTGATTCTTACAGCTCGGGGTCGGGCGATGTCCCACCGAGTCTGTCTTTGGACTGGGGACGTAACATTCCCTCAGGACCAAGTGATTCTTACAGCTCGGGGTCGGGCGATGTCCCACCGAGTCTGCCCTTTGGACTGGGGACGTAACATTCCCCCAGGACCAAGTGATTCTTACAGCTCGGGGTCGGGCGATGTCCCACCGAGTCTGTCTTTGGACTGGGGACGTAACATTCCCCCAGGACCAAGTGATTCTTACAGCTCGGGGTCGGGCGATGTCCCACCGAGTCTGTCTTTGGACTGGGGACGTAACATTCCCCCAGGACCAAGTGATTCTTACAACTCGGGGTCGGGCGATGTCCCACCGAGTCTGCCCTTTGGACTGGGGACGTAACATTCCCCCAGGACCAAGCGATTTTTACAGCTCGGGGTCGGGCGATGTCCCACCGAGTCTGTCTTTGGACTGGGGACGTAACATTCCCCCAGACCAAGTGATTCTTACAGCTCGGGGTCGGGTTACGTCCCACCGAGTCAAACTCTTTCGGTTTGGGGAGGTAACATGCCCCCAGAACCCAAGTCTTTCACTCAGCTCGGGGTCGGGTTACGTCCCACCAAGTCAAACTCCTTCGATTTGGGGAGGAAACATTCCCCCAGAATCGAAAACCATTACCCAGCTCGGGGTCAGGTTATACCCCTCCGGTTCATGATGACCTCTGAAGGGTCTCATATTGTTCGACAACAATAAAAAAAAGGGAGAAATAAATAAACATAAATATACATGTGTATATAAAATTATAATGTTATTACACAAAGTTAAAGTGTACATAGGGCCCCGGTAGGGTACCCTTTTCATTCAGCCCGCGCAGGGGCAGGAATTTCTTCCTCAGATGGTTCAGGTGGCGGGAGAAGCGGCTCGGCATCGGGAGGAGGGACTATGGCTTCAACCTCGACAGCAGGATAGACCTCTACTTCAGGGACGGGAGGAGGGATCTCAAGGCAGTCCTCGCCGGAGGATGGAATATCAGATCGTCCTTCTAGGGAAACTCCAGAAGCCGGGAAGACCGAAATCGGATCAGGATTCATAACCTCCTCGGCAGGTGGAGGGAGCCATTTCTGGAATTCCTCCTCGGAGATATCCCCCTTGCAATAACTGATGGTAGCACGGATGGGGTCCATGTTCAGACTTGGCAGCACCATCGGAATTAAATCAGCACAATCACCAACTCCCTCAAGGCGGATAGCCTCCCTCTCGGCCTCAAGCTCACTCTCCCTCTTCTCAAGCTCGATCTCTCTCTCCTCGAGATCAACCTCTCTCCTCAAGCTCGGTCTTCTTCCTCTCAAGGCTATCTCGGGCCCGTGCAACCTCCTCGTCTTTGTTCTTCAACTTGGCCTCAGCACTTACTACCTTCCCCTTCAGAACGCCGATCTCAGATTGGGCAACCTTCAGGTCCTCCCTGGCGTTATCAGCAAGCTTTCTTTCCAGCACAGCAACAGCTTTGAGAGCCTTATTCGTCTTGAAGTTCTCAATGGCAGTCGACTTAAGGTTCTCTATCACCCCCTCCCGGTCGGCCAACTTAGCCTCCACTTCCGTAAGGCGGTTCTGAAGTCTCTGGGCCTGACCACCCTCGGACAACAAAGTCAGAAGAAGACCCTTATTCTTGGCCATGAGGTAGTTGGCCTGCACACAAAAAAGGAGAAAGGAGTCAATACATAAAATAAAAAGAACCAAGACCCAAAAAACCGAGAAGGGCTGACTAGCACGATCCATCGGGCCTGGAACTTCAAGGGCTATATCTATCGGGATGTCGTATCGTTGCCGCAACAGCGCAAGATCATCCTCAGTTATCTTAGATGGACGGTTCATATCCAGAGCCGACGACCCAAGTTCACCAGGCTCTGGGTCCTTCCGAGGAACTCTCTGATGGTATGAGTCGTTTTCGATCTCAGAAGCAGTAGGGGTAGTGTCAAGGTCTTCTACACTAGGTGCCCCTGAGCCCGAGGAGAGCTCTTCAGCAGGGGGAGTTGAAATCTTGGCAGGCCTTTCGGAGGGAGAACTATTGTCGGACATCCCTGACACCCAGAAAAACAGAGACGGGAGGAGAATCAGTCTATGAGGAGCTACCCACGGTGTCCGTGCTAAACTAGATAGGAAGTCTCTAAAAAGTGCCCTAAAGCAAGACCCAGCAAAACCACAAGTCTCTCCTTAAGCAAAATAAACAAACAGAATCACAGCATAAAAAAAAGAGGATAGGTCGCTCAGAAGACTTACTTGTTCTTCTCAAAAGCAGGAGGTTATACGGCGCGGTGATGCCCGTTCCTTAGGTGCTCAGCAACGAAAAAGGAGAAGACCACGGTTAAGCTTCAAGAACACGGAGTTGAACGAATCGCAGAGAAATTCTCGGAAGAGAAGAAAAAATTGCCGAAAAAGAATGAACAGTGAAAGCCTCGTCCTCTTATAGTCATGGCAAAGGCGCTCGTGACCATTGGATCTGAAAGAAGAGCCCGGATGAACGCCAAGTGTCGGCTACAAAAGGGGCCTCCCAAGTTCAAACAGACGGCTGAGATCAGCCCACTGTGAAAACGCCTCTGCGCGGTCGATTCGTCCCCTCTTTTGGCGGGAACACGGCGGATGTTTGACAAGTGTCGAACATTAGAAGAAACCCTAAAGTTGATTTGATAGGCATTTAAGAAGACATGACGGTTGTACGTCTCGAGGAAAGATGATTGGAACGGCAAGAAAATTCTTTTTTGCATCCTGGGACGACTACCAGCGAAGACAATCAGCATACCCTCTTCATATAGTTCCCGGTACCAACCCACATACTCGTTGGAACCGAGAACTAGGGGACAGATGTTGATGGTGTTTTCAGGCGCTACAACATTTAAGACAGCACGACAAGGACAAAAGGGTAAATTCTCTGTCTGGTTGAGATCATGTAGCCGACCCGACCAATTCATGTGAAGACCGACCACTTTGGTTCAGATGACCGAGCACTATAGAGGTCGGCAGGAGCGCTCTCATCATAAAAGATTGTCATGGCCGACCTCATTAAGACCGACCAGACAACGGGCCGTGTTCAAGAAAAAAGCACCACATTCTTATGGATAAGATAAGAAAGATATTCTACTCTCGCAAGGAGAATGAGTCAGAATCCAAAAGGGAATACGAAGAAGAAGGCAGCACCAGATCAGGAAACCCTACAAGAAGAGAAGATTGAGTCCAAATAGGATTTCTTATGCAAATAGGAATCTGATTTCTGTATTATTATAAATAGGAGGGTAGAGCATGTGTAAAAGACATCTGAAAATCATCACAAGAGTGAGGGATTAGAATCATAAAGCTCCGATTTGTAAAAGCAAAGAAGAGACCCGAGGAGTGTATTTGAGTAATAAAAAGCACCACCCTGTTCTTGTCCGTGGACGTAGGTCGGATCCCAAAATCCACCGAACCACGTTAAATCACCTTGTCTGATTGGCGTATTTTCTTGTTTTCCGCTAAGTTTGTTTTTGGTTTCCCGCATAACCAAACAAATTCACAGTTGGGGGAGGATTCCCTCGAAGGTAATATTCCTGTATTACCCTGAGACCAAAATCCACCGTCAACAGTTTTAAATATATTTTTTTCTTGGTTGGCCACTAAAGTTAGAATCTTGATAAAATAGAAGGCTAAAAAATTAATTTTGGTTTCTCACCCATCTATCGCTAAGTTTTGGGGAAAAAAAAAAACTAAATGAGAGTTGACTTTGATCCGATCGGATTTAAAAAATCTTATTTTTTTCAAGATAAAGAACTAAAGAAACCTTGTCGGAAATACTAAGCCCGACACAAAAATAGAGGGAAAGTTTTTAAGAATTGTCATAGAAATGGTACCTCCATTTAATATTTGTACTTGTTATTGGTATAAAGATATATTTTTTTTGAATTATTACAAACTACATATATTACAATATGCTATCAACTGTGATTCTAGATACATATAATTATAGCACTGCCCAAAAATCAACCGAGACGTAGCTCGGGACTTACAAATTCTAAATCAGCCAAGACACAGCTTGTGAATCAACTCCCATATATGAGAACTTCTTCTTCCTAAGAGGAAGGTTTGAGTTCCCACTGCTTTTATGGAGACTCAAACCGTGAGAGACATGGGTTACCAATGAGGCCACTACCTCATTGACGTATAAAGATATATTATAATAACTAGAATTCATATTCTAATTATTATCCTATTTTATTTCGATGCAATAAGCCTACTCTGATTTATTTATTATGATATTATATTCTAAGTGCGTCAAAAGGTAAAAATTCATTAGGCTCCGAAGATATTAGGACTGTCCCTGACTTGATTGATTAGTTTCAAACAATTTTTTCGATTTTGAGAATAATAGGAGGATAAAAAATTAATTTAGATTTTATGATATGAAAAAAAATGGTCGAGTCAGTTTGTGATGATAGAATTAGCTGATGACTTTATTTAAAATTAATTTTTGGAGCTTCTGTTTGAACCTTTTTGAGGAATCTACATGATTAATACTCGAGCAATTAGATTTCTCCACGGCCTTAATTTTATCTTTGATCAATCTCTGGTCAAACTAAAAAAAAATATAAGTTACGGAAATTTTGAGTGTAAAATTGAATTTAAAAATATAAATTAATATAGTGATTTTAAATTTGGATTATAAAATTAATTTTATTTAAAATTTTCAGATAATTTATATACCAATCAATTTCGGATGTAAAAAAAGATAATTTCCCTCCTTATAAATTCACTTAAATAAATTGCAGATAAGGAACCGGAAAATTGAATATTATGGTTGACCCTTGACTTCATTCTCCTCCCACTCATATTCCTTTGTTCTATTTTTTTTAATTAATTAATTAAATTAAGAAAATTTTGAATTTTGAAACCAGTTTAATTTCTGTACAAGTTTACTTCCTTTTAAATGTCTTATAATTGTTTATATAAAAAATTCAAAATTCAAAGAGTAAAAAATTATATACAAAAAATTAGGGATTGAGTTTGTAAGTCCGGATTTCGTTAAACCCGAACCGGTAATCGGTTTTATATCATCAAATCAGAGCCTATTTTTTCATATAAATCCAATCCGGACTATCTGGTTTTCTCGGATCAGGGTTGGGTGCTTTTTTTTTTTTTTTTTTTTTTTTTTTTACATTTATAGTATATTATAAATTTTGTGATTTAAAAATGGAGATAATATTATCAGGGCTGTGTGATTGAATTGATCATTTAAAAAGTTAAATGAGTTATTGATTCGACTCATTGAATCGATAAAATCAGATAACATTATAAATATTTGTAATTATAATAAAAATTTTTATTTTATAAATTTTTGGGTTAAAAATCGGTCAAGTTGATTCTCTAATTTCATCAGTTTTGATCAATTTTTTATTAACATTCAATTCTGAACTCACTGTGTTTCTGATTTTATATGTCCGATTGAGCTCAAATAGTGTGTGATCCACGATCTGAATGACTAAGCACTATAAAGATTCATTGAACCGCATGTTGACCACTTGATATGTTTCAACCAGTTTCACAATCAAAAAGTCAACCAAACGGACGGCTAGAATCATTCGAATCAACATCTCATGCCTTCAATCATTAAATTGCCAATTACCTTGTACAATTTTTTTTAGCCAAGTTTTATTAACATGGTATAAGATTCACCCAAGATCTGTGATTTGGTGGCAAAAATAATTAGACTTAATTGTCAGGTCATAAATTCGAATTCAGATAGTGTATTTCTTATAAGAACCCGAGACAACCAGAGATTTTACTCAATCCGCTTAAACCTGAGTCAGATGATTTGATGTCGGAGTTTCAAAAAAATGATATAATTCAACCAAAACCACCATACTTACTATATCTTAATTAATAAATAATGGGAACACATTTTTTTTTTTTAAAGAAAAACTATTTTTATATATTCGGAAATTAATAAAAGTTTTATCTTTAATTTATTGATAAGTCACTACTAATAATTAACAAACAGGAAAAAAGAAGTCGTCAAATTTCAGTTGACAATTGAACTTTACAAATGAGAATCTCAACGTGCATGCAACAACTAATCTATTACCCTCTTTATATAATGCAAGCTAACCCCATTGTATTCTATCTAATATCATTGCACCATTGAAGAACCTAGCTAATTAAATTCCTCATCAAACAAAAAAAAAAAAAATGACAACAATACGGCCGCCACCGCCACCGCGGCAGACACCACGTGTCTCAGCATCACCTTCCGAAGCAACACAGCTGGCACCACAGCCCACTGCAGTATCCCTCCAACCATCAAACAAGAAAGACCTATCAAAATCTAAGAAGATATTCCAACGTGTCCGCTCTGTTTTCCGATCATTCCCGATCATCTCCCCCGCGGCATGCAAGATTCCGGTCCCACTCCACGACAGTCGTGTTCATGTACATGGTGGAAACCGTATGACCGGAACCATTTTCGGTTACCGTAAAGCTAGGGCTAATCTTGTGATACAAGAAAACCCTAGGTGCCTTCCTGTTCTTGTACTAGAACTAGGTATACAAACTGGAAAGCTTCTTCAAGATATGGGATTAGGTCTTGTTAGGGTTACCCTAGAGTGTGAAAAGAAGCCGGGAGAGAAGACGAAGGTGATCGACGAGCTTATCTGGACAATGTACTGTAATGGTAGAAAATCAGGCTATGGATTGAAGAGGGAGGCAACTGAGGAAGATTTGGGATTCATGCAAATGCTGCATGGTGTGTCAATGGGGGCTGGCGTGTTACCTACAGATCAAGCTAGTAATACAGAGGGAGATTTGACATATATGCGTGCACAATTTCAGCGTGTGATCGGCTCTAAAGATACAGAGACCTATTATATGCTTACTCCTGATGGAAATAATGGTCCTGAATTGAGCATTTTCTTTGTCAGGATTTGAAGAAATGAATGACTAAATCATCATCACTACAACGTATATAAAGGCACTTGCATGCAGCAGGGCAAAGTGCTCCTAAGAACAAAGAGGGCTTACCCCAGTACAATTTATTGTTTATTTTTCATATTATTATTATTTGGTCGCCTTAAATTTGTTCTCTAGCTCATCAATATTATTGCCTATTGCACATTGCATGCAAACAGGAAAAGACTTGACTATCAACGTATAGAGAGAATAGGAGTTGAAGATTTTTAAACCTAAATTAAACTTAAAAATAGGTTTCACAGTAAGAATTAAAGAGAACGCATGCTATTCCATTCCATATGCCTCCATATGTCCAAACATATTGAATCAGCATTAAATTGACTGTAAAAAGTTAGTGCATATTTCCTTCAAAATTCGGGTAAAGGTTACCTGTGAACTATAACACAAGTCTGGTGAAAATTTTGTACCAGTGAAGTTCAAAAGCTAGTTCAACTATTCCTTCTTAACTGCATTCTTTGAAGTTGCGTCATCTAACTGTTGAAAGACAGGAGAGTATATATGGCGACGGATAATCATGATAAGGACGAATGTGTTAGCAGCCAGAAACAGTAAGCCTGCGAGCCAGAGTTGTAAGAAGACATTCTTACCCTTAAATTCCAGCAAATAACCCCACATCAACCAATGGAGTTGAGCACCTATCCAAACAAGAATGCAACTTAAGCCTTCCCACTTAAGCTTCATGTTGCTCCATGGCAGTATCAGGGGCAACAAGCAAAAGAACCACACAAAGTACTGCGCTGTGACAACCTGTTAAAGAAATAAATCCAGCACCATTGTGAAAATCAAAGAGAATTGAGTATAAGAAAGTTTGTAAGTTGGAAAATCTATGAGGGTGATGTGCCTCTGTTTCGAAATATTTTATGGGCAAAACATGTATCATCAAATTCAAATGAAGTGCATTTACTGACGAACAAACCTTATTGAATGCTACAAATGCCATCGTCTGCATAAAAAGGCAAAATGGTAGATCTTGAGAAAAGCGGAAAATGAGAACCAGCTGTACTATTAGTTGGGGCAAAAAAGAAATGAGCTTTTCCACCATCGAGAACTCACGTTCATAATTGAGATAGATGTGATAAAAATATATAGAAAAATTATGTCTTGGATCTGTACGAGTAAGATGATATAGTAGTGCCTCATGTAAGAACTCCCATCGGTATAAGAAGAAAAAAAGCCCAGTACAGGAAAGGAAAACAGCAGCCGATACCAGCCCAAACATTACTCTTTCTTTTGAAAATACAGTTTTCAGTGCTGTTCGTAAGTCGGGTTGATCATCCACTCTCTTACTACTTTGAGGAGTCTTGTCTTTACTAGAGCTCCAATAATGGAGTCTGGGCTTCAAACCAGATTGGAAGAAGAGCGGATCCAGTACTAGGATGATAGGAAGCACATAAATTATAGGATAAATTCTGAAATGGACAACAAGTCCATACCAAAATGCAGCTTGTAACACATTACCTGTGAACCAGAAACGCCAAGGCATTAGTTTGTTCAATATCAATCATTTCAAATCTTACAATTATACAATAATTAACTCTTTCTGGTGCATAAACAAAAGATGCCTCATAACAAATCAGAGAATTGAAACTAAATAAAAAATATTGCAAAGCCCTAAAGAAAACGAAAACAAGGAGAATGCTTCCCCCAAATAGTCCACCAACTTTACACACTAATATAAATACTCGTATCTAAAATTAAGTAGGCTCTCAATAAGATGTACCATTTAGGTAAAAAAGTTACTTTAGGCATTCAAAAATGGATTTTATCCTATCTGTGGAAGTCTATGTTACCAAGTGCTGCCCAAATGGCTGACTTTCTCACTAAGCAGAACCAGCCACCTATACAGACCCCCATCAATTGATTTCTAGCGCAAGCCCTAAACGGTACTCCCCCAGGCCATGCATCACTCCATGAACGAGAACAATCTCAATTTTCCACATTTGGTTGATATAAGAGATGGACTAATTGAAATCTAAGTACAACCCCAAAAGATTTATCAAAATTCACAACATTTTCTAACACTATGACCAATTTGATCATTACTCGGGGAGTGGGAGGAAAGGGAGACAGCAAGCAGGAGAGTACGGATAACAGGAGAAGAAAAGGATATTAAATTGATTGAATTTCATTGGCAAATTACTACCAGGGAACTCTTGGCGGATCCCTAATGAAACTGGAGATCTCTTGATGAGCTTCATCAGGCTGGGACTTGGTGGGGTTAAACATTACAACGTGTGTTCATTTTCATTCTTTTATGAAGTTCTGTTTTTGTCTGATAAAGCAAGAACATCCTTGTATTCATCTTCTAGAAATCTTTATCTCAGATTTCATTTCTCTATTTAGCACTTCAACATACACAATATATTAAACAACGTCGTTTTGGAGTAAATGAAGTCATTTGTAAATCCAAGGACAGGATTGCAAAATATATTATATAACTTTTAAGTGTTTGATCTATATCGAATTAGTACTTGAATATCAACTAAGATGAGCATGCTATCATGATGAAAATGTCAATGGGGCAGCTTCAGTGCGAATAATCAACACTAAAATGTTTCCATACTAGATTTTCAGTTTATCAATCCCCACATCTAAAAACATTAAACATATAATAAAGCTGATGTCATTTATATAACTGAAAACATTATAAAGTTAACCACATTTGTAAGCAAGACTACCGCAACAGAGATAATTTAAGAGATTACCAGCAAACATATTACTCATCAATATATGAAGGCCACGACAACCACTTTCGAGGCATCAATATGAAAACGTTACTAGTCAATATATGAAGAAAATATTGCAACTTTAATTTTTTGGACAAGTTAAAGTGCAGTACAAATGTACCATTCAAAAGACAGAAAATGATCCACAAAATCATGGCACAAACGATGGGCTCACAGTTTCCACGGGTTCCAATGGTAAAGGTAAAAGGATTGAAGAGCCACACCACTACAGAGTACATGCATAGATCCTCAGGCACCTTCCGTAGCTTCAAAATAGAACGGATAAACACACCCACGAGTAAATCTGTTATGTAAAAGTAATAAACAATAAAATCAGGGTAGAATATACCAACTATGTCAATTGCTTTATTTTCTAAAACGTAAAATTTGTGCAATAATTTACAAGGGAAGAACCATAAAAACCTCATAAAATTTACGAAAAAGCATTAATGGTATGTTTGTAATTGTCATGCTTCTGCTTAACTTTGAAAGCACAACAGTATGTGTTCGGTAAACACCCACATTTACACGGCAACTAATGTTTACCAACTATCCACCGACTTATCATTGCTAGCTAGAAATTTTCATTCCACAATAGCTATGAATTAAAAGCAGCAACACCTCAACCTCAAACATTCCCTAATGCAACCAAAAACAAGTTATATTTTTTCACCAAGGTAAGAAACTTTGCGCACCTGAAGCTGAGAAGAGAAATTTTCCCCATGAGTGATGAATAATTGAATTTGGAATAAGTAGAAATGCTAGCAAAGGTGAATATCTATACGTGTTTCTCTTGTACGGGGACTCTCCAGAAGCCATTAAGGAAGCAGCATCAGAAAAGACAAAATAATCCACATCTGTATATCTAACCTCCATATGGGAGTCTTGCCATTCTCCATAGATAATTAGAATGACACGCAAAATGGCTGATAGCAAGAGCAACGAACGAACATTTATTGCTATCATTGCTGCAAAAAAAAAAAAAAAAAAAGAATCCACAATCGATTTAGCGTAAAGGTTAAGGAGCATACTTAATATTAAGCAAACTAAATAGTAATATGATTATGGTATTATTACAATTTACAACAGCTACACAATGTCATTGACTACATTTTCGTTACAACAGAATCCCAAGTTATCAAATTTCCCTAAGCAATACACAAAAATCAAGCGTATCATTTCTTAATAATTCCCCTAAGTAGAATTAAATTCAAATTAGCTAATTGACTCATAAAACGGAGACCCTTCAACCATAGTTGTAAAATTCAGTATATCAAGAACTCTGATAGAATATTATTCTTTAAAACCAAAACAAAACAAAAAAACAAAAAACAAAAACAAAAAAGAAGCAATTTTTGCAAATTACAAATTAATAAAAAAAAAAAAAACCAAAATTTTAAATTGTTTTTCAACCATTTTGGGTGGGTTTTTATTTATTGACCATTAATAGTGAATAAGTTTATTCAAATCTAGTGTCTTTATTAAAAGAAAAAACAATTGAAAATCCACGAATCTTAGTGATACCTTGCTGAGACGGCGACGGAGACTGCAAATTTCAAAATGCAAGAGCTGGCTTGGATTTCTTTCAAATTCCCAATTACGAGGCTTAATCCAAAATTGAAATTTCCTTTGTATTGATTTCAATATACATTCAGTGTTGCTGTCAAACTTTTCAGCTCATTTTGAGTAGCGATGGCAATGTCCAGTTTCGGATCCGGTTTGATTACATATCCGCAACCGGAAGAAATATTCGTTACCCTACCTGTTCCGAAAGGGGATGGGACACACGGGAACAAATAAGTAGATTATTTTTTTAATTATTAATTGGATGAATTAAATACATATATTGATATTCACATTAAAATAGAGATGGTTGATGGTGGTTTTTCACGAAGAAAGGTAAGAAAAGAATTTTTGCTTACGATAATGAGTTTTGTAATTAACAGAAGAAAAACTCAAGGTCCTCGTTAGGGTGAGATCAGATAGAAGGGTACGAGCATGAGGCGCAGAATCAATCCGACCAGAGGAGGTCATTTTCCGACCAAAAGAGGTCATGTTCCGACCAGAGGATGTCATGTGCATCATCCATAAAGCTGTGATGTGACTATAGCAACTTCCAAGGTGATCCTCTGACATGTACCACCTTTACAGGCCGTCATCATAATTGTTGAATGTGGCAGTAAACAAAACAGAGTGATGTGACATGAAGTCAGATGGTAGGCCTGCTTTCGGCGGGGCAGTTGGGGCAGAAAGCCCGTCAATCAGCCAGAGATTCACGTGAATAACGTCATGGAGATATGGGAACAGTGGAACGGTGTCGTATTTTCCTTAGTATATAAGGGGAGGGTGATCTCATTTGTAAGGGTTGGAAAAAATTTCATTTAAGCATTACTTGTAAGAAACGCTACAAAGAGAGCAAACGGCTCGGTTTTCATTAGACCACATTTGAAAAGAGGTCGGTCGAGCTAGTTTTGGTAATAAAAGTAACATCATATTTTGTGCCCGTGAACGTAGGTTGGATTCACTCCGCCGAACCACGTAAAACCCTCTTGTCGATCTTGTGTCGATTTGTCTTTTGCTAAATTTGTTTTTGGTCTCCCATAACCAAACAAATTCATGGTTGAATGAGGATTGTCTCGGGAGCGTTATCTCGAAACTACCCCTGGAACGAAAATCACCCGTCAACAGTTGGCGCCGTCTGTGGGGAAAGAGCAAAAAACATTTGACGTAGTAAGACAATGGCAGGAGACGGGAACCACAGATCGTCGGAGGGTTCAAGGACTGAGTAGATGGAGAGAATGGAAGAAAACATGAGAAATGAAAGGGAGACAAACCAGGCCTCCATGAAGGCCATGATGGAAAATCTGAAAATGATAGAAAAGATGAACGATGAAAAGTTGGAGGTTGTTCCAAGCCATATGAGAGATGAGATAGCGAAGGGAAAGATGGTTGTAGGCCTGGGCGGAAGAGATGAGCCCGGAAGGAGGGATCTCCGGAGGGCGAGATCTATAGTGGAAGTCGGAGCCTTACCGACAGAAAGAGTGTGGGAAGAAAAGGAGGAGAGGCAAACGCCAGAGTCCTCCAGTAATAGCTCACGCTTTAAGAAGAACTGGCACAGAAGACATGGTGGGGGAGATCGACAGGTGTCCAGTCACGACATACGTCGTGCTCGGAGTAGCAGCCGTGAAGAAGTCCGTGGGAGGCAGCGTGATAATACTGACGAACCGATGAAAGACTGGTTCAGGAAAGAGATGAAAAAATGGGAAGAAAACATGAAGGAAGACAATGGAGACGGTCAGGACGGAGAAGCGGCCTCCCCCTTCACATAAGAGATTCAAGGGATGGTAGGAGAGGCCATCTGCAAGGTGTTCCCTTTAACCCTGAGCGGGCCAGCAATTTTTTGGTTTAGAAGTCTGACCTCGGGGAGCATCAATAGTTTCTCTTAGCTCAGGAAATCTTTTGTTCGATATTCAAAGGAGCGTGTGTGCCAAGGAAGACGGTTGGAGCGTTGAGACTGATGAAACATGGGGATGATGAGACCCTGAAGAATTTTATTGAAAGATACCATAATCCGGTGCTCGAGGTTGGAGCATACGAGTCATCAGAGGCGCTGGAAAGTCTCAAGGGAGCTCTGAAGGTCGGGAGGTTGTGGACTCACCTGAGGATCCAAGACATACCGAATTATGCCACAGCTCTGGATTTGGACATGAAGTTTATTTTGATGGAGGAGGATGATAAGATTGCCCGAGGAGGGGGCACCCGGACCAAGATACTCAGGTCAGAAAATCAGCGGAATTGGGGCAAATATGTGAGGAGACCAGTCCCGGGGCAGAAGGAGCTCGAGCCAACGCCTCAGGATAATCAAGTTCAGGAGATGAGGTCGTCTGTCCAGGCCAACCATGTCGCGGGGGGGGGGGGACAATGTACACCTCCCTGAACAGACCCCTGGCCCAGATAGTTCGGGAAGTCCAGGATAAAGGTCTATTGGCCGAGCCCGACCTAAGGAGGTTTCCGATTGATGAGGGAAACAACACGGCTTATTGTATATACCATAATGTAAAGGGACATGCCACGAATGGATGCAGGGACCTGCATGTGCAGGTGGAAGACCTAGTGAAAAAATGCTATATGGATGAGTGCATAGACCAAGTGGCTATGAAGGCCGACCAATGCTGATAGTGGAAGTCATCAAGTCGGGTACTTGGAATGCTGAGATACTGAGAGAATATTTTCAGTAGAGCCTATATTATAATGACCCTCAAATAGTTGTAAGAAGAGTAGTAAATCCCAAGAATATGAGTAAGACTATCCATTTTTTAAATAAACACTTGTTTATCTATGCTTATTCATTATGGCCCACATAGAGGCCGAGATATTTCATGGCTCGGGTCTGCTTTATTACAACCGAGGCCGAGGTATTTCATTGCTCGGGTTTGCTTTAGTACCGCCGAGGCCGAGGTATTTCATGGCTCGGGTCTGCTTTAGTACCGCCGAGGCCGAGGTGTTTTATGGCTCGGGTATACTTTAGTACCTCCGAGGCCGAGGTATTTCATGGCTCGTGTCTGCTTTAGTACCGCCGAGGCCGATGTGTTTTATGACTCGAGTCTGCTTTAGTACCGCCGAGGCCGAGGTATTTCATGGCTCGAGTCTGCTTTAGTACCACCGAGGCCGAGGTGTTTTATGGCCGATGTGCTTTAGTACCACCAATGCCTTATTATATTCGTTGGCATGGGGTCAGAGTTTCTCCCTCATGACCAAGTGTTACTGGCACAAGGAGAGAACATTCGCTTGTGACCAAGTTTTTATTTGTGGTTCGGGGTTGGGTTACGTCCCAACGATACTTTATTATCTTCGATTGGCACGAGGCTGGGTTACGTCCCTCCAAAGCTCTATTATTGTTAATGGCCAAATGTTATTGTCTTCTGTTATACAAGACTTTACAGAATATTCCTCATGGAATCTCGAATTAGAGGGCATGGCTCGGAAGAGGAGAGTAGAGATGGTGAAACCAGTCTCAGATTTTTGGCTAAAGGTCAACCAGTGCTGATTCAGGTAGGCATCAGATGTCCAAGTGTTGAAAAGGTACCACAAGACATCTGAATAAAGCAATATGAGGTGCTCATGAGAGTATCAGTTTGAGGAAATCAGATTAGTCTCCGGTTTCACGCACCACCATCTTTTTTATAGTTCCCGGCATCAACTTGCTAACTCGTTGATATCGAGAACTATGAGATGGATATTGATGGTGGTTTTTCACCCCCAAGAAGTCAGAATCCCGAGGAAGGGCAAGAAAAGAATTTTCTCTTACGATGATGAGTTTTGTAATTAACAGAGGAAAAACTCAAGGTCCTCGTTAGAACGAGATCAGACAGAAGGGCACGAGCATGAGGCCCATAATCAATCCGACAAAAAGAGGTTATTTTTCGACCAGAGGAGGTCATGTTCCGGCCAAATGAGGTCATTTTTTTACCAGATGATGTCATGTTCCGACCAGAGGAGGTCATGTGCATCATCCATAAAGCTGTGATGTGACTATAGCAACTTGCAAGAAGATCCTCTGATATGTACCACCTTTACAGGCTGTCATCATTATTGTTGAGTGTGACAGTGAACAAAACAGAGTGATGTGACAAGAAGTCGGATGGCAGACCTGCTTTCGGTGGGGCAGTTGGGGCAGAGAGCCCGTTAATCAGCCGGAGATTCACGTGGATGACGTCATGGAGATATGGGAACAGTGAAACAATGTCGTATTTTCCTTAGTATATAAGGGGATGGTGATCTCATTTGTAAGGGTTGGAGAAAATTTCATTTAAACATTACTTGTAAAAAACGCTACAAAGAGAGCAAACAGCTCGGTTTTCATTAGACCACCTTTGAAAAGAGGTCGGCCGAGCTAGTTTTGGTAATAAAAGTAACATCCTACTTTGTGCCCGTGGACGTAGGTTGGATTCACTCCGCCAAACCACATAAAACCCTCTTGTCGATCTTGTGTCGATTTGTCTTTTGCTAAATTTGCTTTTGGTCCCTCAGAACCAAACAAATTCACGGTTGAATGAGGATTGTCCCGGGAAGGTTATCCCGAAACTGCCCCTGGAATGAAAATCACCCGTCAACAGAGATATACTCATTTGAACTGGACCCATAAGGGGACCGTTCGATTGCACATTAGGATCGAATACAGATAAAACAAATATTGACATTCTCACATCATACTCAATAATTACCCCACATCAAGATAAAAATCTAGAAAATAATTTTTAAATCTAATTGCGGATTTAACCGGGTTTCTGAATATCCAAAATCCGCATAAAATAACCGGATAATTAAAGAAAATATAATTGTGGACGTTGGATTTCGCCCGAGGTCCACAATCGAGAATTTATAGGGAGTGGGCACTAGCGATCCTACAAAATAGAGGTAGAGTGAGCGGGAGTACTGCCCACCAGTGTGGTGGGTGCCGGGGGCACTCCGACGTTCAAGTCAGTAGTGAAGACGGGCTGTAAATAATGGAGGAGCAAGGTTCAGGGTTACATTGATACCTGTGAGCCGCCGTGAGGGCTATAGGTTGGCGGTTATGAGAGCTCTGGAGACAGAGAGTTGTGCTGTGTGATGTTGGATCCTCCCCCCATGCCATGACTTTTCTCTTTTATAGGCCCTCCTGACGAAGGGTCATTTAAATCTCTTCTACCTGTTGGATGTGTTAATGATAGAGTTTATGACTGTAACTGCCGATTTAATGGAGTTCATTACTGTAGGCGTTTTCTCAATCTAATTACTCATGAATCTGTTGGCTTCCTAAACTGTTAAATCTGTGATGACGGGCTCTGGGCTAGTCTGGCCTCTCGGCCCAAAGCTGATTTCCCAAACTAGATTTGATGGTGGTCTTTGGGGCTTTGGTTTCGTGATTGGCCCAAAGGCGGAATGACGGTTATGCCCTTGGGCCCAAATTTGGCTCCTACAGTTTGTCCCATACTCTCTAAGTCAATGAGTACTTGGCTTGGAGAGTATTTGACGCGCGTGTCGAGACTATATGATGAAGGTGTACTTGAGCGTCGATGATGCCTATTGATTGAACCAAATGAATGTCAAGTTATGAACTTGACTCTACATGATCCATCGTGGATGTGTCCAATCGAATGAGCTAGATGAAGGTCAGAATCATGAACTTGACTCTACAAGAGCCATTGGGGAAGTACCCAATCGACTGAACCAGATGAAGGTCAGGATATATGTCATACGACATGTGTAATATATGTCTACAACTTGACTCGACATGAGTCCACGAGGGATGTCCCCGGTCGACTGAACCGGAAGAGGGTTCATGAGTTACTTTCACTCGACATGTCGTATGGACTGAGGGAAATCCATGTCTAAATTTGACTCGATAAGAATCCATGAGGGATGTCCCCGGTCGAATGAACCAGATGAGGGTTCAGGAGTTACTTTCACTCGACATGTCGTATGGACTGTAGGAAGTCTATGTCATTATTTGACTCGACATGAGTCCATAGGGGATGTCCCCGGTTGACTGAACCAGATGAAGGTTCATGAGTTCTTTTCACTCGACATGTCGTATGGACTGTAGGAAGTCTATGTCTTCATTTGACTCGACATGAGTCCATGGGGATGTCCCCGGTCGACTGAACCAGATGAAGGTTCAAGAGTTACTTTCACCCGACATGTCGTATGGATTGTAGGAAGTCTATGTCTTCATTTGACTCGATATGAGTCCATGGGGGATGTCCGTGGTCGACTGAACCAGATGAAGGTTCAAGAGTTACTTTCACTCGACATGCCGTATGGACTGTAGGAAGTCTATGTCTTCATTTGACTCGACATTAGTCCATGGGGGATGTTCTCAGTCGACTGAACCAGATGAAGGTCAGGATAAACCTCATACTACGGGTCGAAGAACCAGTGAAGTCTTCAATGTCGTTTGGACCAGATGAAGGTCTATGAAAGTCTTCACTCTACAGACCTGACGAATGTCCAAGAGTCTTTCCTTATCATACTACTAGACCTGGTGAAGGTCTATGAAGGTCATCACACATTCTCCTGATGAGGGTCCATGTGACTACGGTCGTATGGACCTGTCGAATGGACTTGATAAAAGTCCAAGAAGGTCATCACTTCTCACTCTACTAGACCTGAAGAATGTCAATGAGGGTTCTCATTCCTCATTTTACAACACCTGACAAAGGTCAATGAGGGTATAATTCCTCATTCTACAAGACCCGAAAAAAGTCAATGAGGGTATAATTCCTCATTCTAAAAGACCCAACAAAAGTCAATGACGGTATAATTCCTCATTCTACAGGACTTGTAGTCTGAGACCATGTCGTCTGAAGACCATGAGACTACGGTCGAATGAACCTGATGAAGGTCCATGAGGGTTCTCATTCCTCATTCTACAAGACCTGACAAAGGTCAATGGGGATATAATTCCTCATTCTACAAGACCTGACAAAGGTCAATGAGGGTATAACATTTTACAGGACTTGTAGTCTGAGACCATGTCACCTGAAGACCATGAGACTACGGTCGAATGAACCTGATGAAGGTCCATGAGGGTTCTCATTCCCCATTCTACAAGACCCGACAAAGGTCAATGAAGATATAATTTCTCATTCTACAAGACCTGACAAGGGTCAATGAGGGCATAATTCCTCATTCTACAGGACTTGTAGTCTGAGACCATGTCGTCTGAAGACCATGAGACTACGGTCGAATGAACCTGATGAAGGTACATGAGGGTTCTCATTCCTCATTCTACAAGACCTGACAAAGGTCCATGAGGATATAATTTCTCATTCTACAAGACCTGACAAAGGTCAATGAGGGTATAATTCCTCATTCTACAGGACTTGTAGTATGGGACTATGTCGCCTGAAGACCATGAGACTACGGTCGAATGAACCTGATGAAGGTCAATGAGGGTTCTCATTCCTCATTCTACAAGACCTGACAAAGGTCAATGGGGATATAATTTCTCATTCTACAAGACCTGACAAAGGTCAATGAGGGCATAATTCCTCATTCTACAGGACTTGTAGTCTGAGACCATGTCGTCTGAAGACCGTGAGACTACGGTCGAATGAACCTGATGAAGGTACATGAGGGTTCTCATTCCTCATTCTACAAGACTTGACAAAGGTCCATGAGGATATAATTTCTCATTCTACAAGACCTGACAAAGGTCAATGAGGGTATAATTCCTCATTCTACAGGACTTGTAGTATGGGACTATGTCGCCTGAAGACCATGAGACTACGGTCGAATGAACCTGATGAAGGTCAATGAGGGTTCTCATTCCTCATTCTACAAGACCTGACAAAGGTCAATGGGGATATAATTTCTCATTCTACAAGACCTGACAAAGGTCAATGAGGGTATAATTCCTCATTCTATAGGACTTGTAGTCTGAGACCATGTCGTTTGAAGACCATGAGACTACGGTAGAATGAACCTGATGAAGGTACATGAGAGTTCTCATTCCTCATTCTACAAGACCTGACAAAGGTCAATGGGGATATAATTTCTCATTCTACAAGACCTGACAAAGGTCAATGAGGGTATAATTCCTCATTCTACAGGACTTGTAGTATGAGACCATGTCGCCTGAAGACCATGAAACTACGGTCGAATGAATCTGATGAAGGTCCATGATGGTTCTCATTCCTCTTTCTACAAGACCTGACAAAGGTCAATGGGGGTCTTCATTCCCCATTCTACAATCCTCATTCTACAAGACCTGATAAAGGTTAGTGAGGGTTTTCATTTCTCATTCTACAAGACCATATATGTAGTGTCGAATGAGATCTTTAACGAGCGCCAAGCTTCACATGGTAATGTCGACTGAGATTCTTAACAAGTGACAAGCTTCATATGTGTAGTGTCGAATGAAATCCTTAACAAGTGCCAAGCTTCACACGTGTAGTGTCGAATGAGATCCTTAACAAGTGCAAGCTTCACACGTGTAGTGTCGAATGGGACATCTTCCTCATGCTGAGTCTCCATACATGTAGTGTCGATTGGGATATCCTTGCTAAGTCTGGTAATGTCGACTGAGATATTATCACCTCATATATGTAGTGTCGAGTGGGATATCCTAATACCAATTCTCCATACATGTAGTGTCGAGTGAGATACTCAACAAGTGTCAAGCCACATATTGTATTGTCGACTGAGACACCAATAACAATTACCAAGCTATATGTTGTAATGTCGACTGGGACATCCATAACAATTATCAAACTATATGTTGTAATGTCGACTGGGACACCCATAACAAGTCCCTAACTACAAATTGTAATGTCAACTATAAAAACTGCAAGCCATACCTGGTAATGTCGACTGGGATGTCCACGCCAAGTCTTCATTAGAGTATAGTCCATTTTGACATCCTCTTCACGCCTAGTCTCCAAACATGTATTGTCGACTAGGATATCCACGCAAAGTCTTCATTCGGGTATTGTCGACTGAGACATCTTCCTCATGCCAAGTATATCTCTTCATCATATGGGGTGAATGGTAGGAAAAATGGTTCCACTGAAGGGACACGCCTTCTTCCTGATGAGGGTCCATGAGACTATGGTCGAATGGAGTCTAGATTCGATGGCAATACATTCATGTAATGTGAAGAATATAATTATCTTCTCATTTCGCCTGAAAGAGACGACTATCTAACCATGTAGTATGGATTTGAAGGCAATCCATGCATGTCATATGGAGGCGATGAAAATCCTTTCAGTCGTCTGAATGTGGTGAGTCCTTCAATGTCGTATGGAAATGATAACAATTATTCTATGTAGCCAAATGACCATCCATCTTATCGTATAAAGAATATGATAATCTTTCCATGTAGTCTGGAGTGGATGACATTACTAGAGAATACTTCTTAGTCGGTTGGGTATGCTGGAAGAATATGAGGGTATTCTCATGTCGAATGGAAGAAGTATATCGATTGGGTCTGATGATTTTTTATGTGGTCGATTGGAGCAAATGGGTTTCTCCCTAAGTTGTAGTTTTGTGAAGGTCATTTTCTTTTAAAGTTACCAATGAATACTTGTTTAGGAAGCTATGATGTCCACAAAGCAACAATAGGTGGCTTCTGGCCCTTTTTTTTTGTCTAATTACATCATGTGATATCTTATTGAGAAGTATTACTAGCGCATCATTTATTATGTCGTTTGGGAGAATTCAAACTTCTTTCATTGTCATGGTTGGTGGAGCTTCTTCTCTTATTGTTCCTCCCACCTAATCTCAATGTGGGCTCAAGTCATGGCTTGATCCATAGTGTAGCATCGAAATTTGGTGAGTTTTTTTTGTAGAGTTTACTTTCTGAAAGTAATCCATTTCTAAATGCTTCCACTGCAGTAGGCTGATAGAGATATGGGATTGTTATACTCTCTTTATTGAAGCGAGCCACGTAGCTTCGCAAAGACTCCCCTCTCTGTTGTTGGATGACATTAAGGTCATTAGTGGTCTTCTCAAGCTTGCAAGAACTTGCGAAATGCTCCACAAATTTGTCTGCTAGCTGTTGGTAAGACTCGATGGATCCGTATGGGAGATTGATAAACCAGGTGAGGGCAGGACCATCTAATGTTTCTCCAAATCCTCTGCACATACCAACTTCCCATTGATGAGAAGCCAGACCCGTTGATAACATCTTGTATTTGTAATGGACAATATGGTCGTCTGGGTCAGTTGATCCATCATACATCTTCATATCCGGAGGACTGAACTTCCTTGGTAGCTCAATGGAAGTGATGGTCTCCAAAAATGGTGTATCTGAGATTGTGCCAGCTCGGTTTTTTCTCACTGGTAGTCTGACACTAGGTAGGCTGGAGAGAATTGCATCTTTGAACTCTTTCATTTCCTTACGCATGGTGGAGGCAACTTGCCGTGCTTGGTCGGTTGGGGAGATATGTCGACTTCTTTCTTAATTTGGTAGATTATTGTCCAATGGAGGATTCTCGCTTGCCACATTGTTGAATGCCCCCAGGAGATTGGTGGGGATTGTAGGATTGATGGGATGGTCTGGAGAATCAGGTTGTTGGGAGGTTGAAGAGATTTGCTTCAGTTTCTTCTGGAGGGTTATATTGGAGCTTCATATGGCTTGACTCTATTCTTCTAAGGCGCGTAATCGTTCTTGGAGTATGATCAGATGCGTAGTCATAGGATCTGGTGTCTGCTCACTGCTAGAAGTCATGGTTGGCTGTGTTTTAGGAACCGTAGACAGAGAGATCTTTGTCTGCTATGAATCGCTAAGGACCCACGGTGGGCGCCAAATTATGGACGTTGGATTTCGCCCGAGGTCCACAATCGAGAATTTATAGGGAAGGGGCACTAGCGATCCTGCAAAACAGAAGTAGAGTGAGCGGGAGTACTGCCCAACGGTGTGGTGGGTGCCGGGGGCACTCCGACGTTCAAGTCAGTAGTGAAGACGGGCTGTAAATAATGGAGGAGCAAGGTTCAGGGTTACCTTGATACCTGTGAGCCGCCGTGAGGGCTATAGGTTGGCGGTTATGAGAGCTCTGGTAACAGAGAGTTGTGCTGTGTGATGTTGGATCCTCCCCCTCATGCCATGACTTTTCTCTTTTATAGGCCCTCCTGACGAGGGGTCATTTAAATCTCTTCTACATGTTGGATGTGTTAATGATAGAGTTTATGACTGTAACTGCCGATTTAATAGAGTTCATTACTGTAGGCGTTTTCTCAATCTAATTACTCATGAATCTGTTGGCTTCCTAAACTGTTAAATCCGTGATGACGGGCTCTGGGCTAGTCAGGCCTCTCGGCCCAAAGCTGATTTCCCAAACTAGATTTGATGGTGGTCTTTGGGGCTTTGGTTTCGTGATTGGCCCAAAGGCGGAATGACGGTTATGCCCTTGGGCCCAAATTTGGCTCGTACAATAATGAATATGAATCTATGATTAATGCATGTAATAAAAACATGAAATTTTCTTAGTTTTTTTTTTGTCCGGAAGAGAGTTGAGAGAGGGAAAAATTTGGTTAGATAAAAGATTTTTGCTATTTATATCCGGGAGGTGCATTTTTTGTATAAAGATGACAATTTTATCCTGAAAGATCCGGGTTCGAAAATATCCGAGTCTGTAAAATATTTTTATGGACTCGATTCTTGATTTTAAAAAATTGTATGGATCTAGGTCCGAACCCGGGTTCACATAATTCCGGATCCGGATATACGGATCCGGTAAATTTTTTAAAAAAATTAAAAAATTTAAATATAATTTAAGATATTTTATGAAGTTAATTGATAATTTTTACATGGATCTGATTAATTTTAATTATATTTTAGTGAATTTTAGTTTTATATATTTTAGTGAATTTCATTTGTGATAATTTAGGATTTTTCATGATTTTAATTGATAAATTTAATTTTGATTTATTTTTATATGGGTTCCTGCATCGAGTATACTCGAGTCCGGATCCAGATAATTTTTCCCGGGTCCGGGTCGAAAATCATTTCCGGACTCGGACCCGAATCCGTGTCCGGATTTTACCATCCATATTCTTGTAAGAGTTTAGGAAGCCGCGTGTTTTATCTAATCCGCTTAAACTCAAATCTGATAATTTGACGGTGAGATTTCCAACGTTTTCAAAAAAAGTTGCTTTTATATCACATGGAGAGGAAATATATTTATCAAATGGGAGTTAATGAGGCATGTTCACACCTTTGCACATCCGATTATAATTTTGCTTTGTTATTTATACACTTAAAATATGAGAAACAAGATGGTGTTGGGGTTGGTGCTCAGAGCGCCAATCCGGACCGTATTTATGTCTGATTCATGAATACGAACATCCCCTTATTCCATAATATTACTTATTTATGGTTGCACCTCTTGTTCTTATATACGTATTCGATCTGATTACGATTAGATTGAAACTAAATGTGGTTTAGTGATATGTATATATTAGACAAAGGCCCGATAATATATAATGCAGTACACAGTTACAAAGTTAGTTTGTAATTGACATTGGGAAGTGTCACTGCTATATGAATATTATCAAACATAGTTCCTGGTCAAGATTTGCTAACACGGGTCGGTTAGTCAAATCCGTTGAGACCAGTATATGTCGTATATCGAGACTTGGTCCGATGGTTTATCCCAATGAACCATGAGTCTATGGAGACTCGTATAGACGTGTAGTGTTTATAGTGGATAAACACTGAACGGCTCACCGAAGATTCTTAATGGATGGTACACCAACGTCAATAAGAATCTTCTCGGGTTGAGTAGCATAGTGGTCCTTCGACTTGAGATACCACTGTGGATGTATGAGACATCCTCCACACTTAGATGGCAGTCACGTCACCGATCTATTTAGATCAGACCTCCGCCTGTTCGTTGGGTGTGGACCGATCCTCAGGATATCCTGTGTGTGTCAAGATAGGATCCGTCAGTTCTGTGTACAGAGCATAGGTAGTCCATATATATTTAGCAGTCTGTTAAATCTGTGGCCACAGTAAACTTCGGAAGTAAGTTCCGAATGTTATTTAGAGATTGCTAATAGATACGTCGACGAGATAATACCTATAGAGATTTGACGTTCACATCTATATCTCTGGGATTATCTGGATACCTGTGACAGAGGGATTATACGTATGCAATGACCTCGACCTGTATGATTCAGCTAGTTTATCCGTGATCGTCATAATCTACGGGTGGATAAATTATGCACATGAAATTGGATTTCGTGACGGATATACCTGAATCTACAGAGTCTCAATAATGAAACATACTCGTAGAGCACTAGAGCAACATTTATGAATAATGATGATTATTTATAAATCGTTTAAACGTTAAACGAAAAATACATGCGAACGGGCCGAACCGTCATTTCCTAATTAATGTGTATTTGTATTTAATATATGATATTATTAAATACACATTAATAAATAGTCAAATAAAGGTATTTGACATATATCATTAATATATGTATTTGAGATATTTAAAGTAAATATAATACATATATTTGATATATTTGTATTTAATTAATTATTTAATTATTAATTGTTAAATGATTAATATAATTAAAATATAAATATATCACCAAATGATAAAGTTAGGAAGTGATTATAAGTTGCAATTGTTGACTTATACATTAAAGGAAAAGGTTGTCAAATTGATTTTGACTTCTTAAGATATTTGTTCAAAATTGTTTGAAAAATGAAAAAATATTTTTCCTTTATTTCTTGCTAAATTCGGCCATACACTTTATAAATATAAGAGTTATATTTTTTCTTAGTTGCATTTGTTGACTTAATTAAATATCTTTAAAGTTGTTTTAGATATTTAACCAAGTTGAACAAATGAAAGTGAAATGAAAAATCAAATTACAAGACTTGTGTTTCATTTGGTGAAATTCGGCCAAGGTGGATTTGGTCCAAGTATATATTGTTTTTCATTTCATTTTATTGTTAACCTAATACACTTTACCCAAAACTCCATTAAAGGAAGCAAAGGATGCTAGAGAGAAAAGAAAGAAAAATCAAGAAAAGCTTGGAAAATAGTAAGTATTTCCAACCTTCCATTAGAGAGTAATTTGTTCCTCTTGTTGTGGGCAACATCTTGTGATGTTCTTGAGTTTTTCTATTCTTTATTCTTTGTGTTTTTGATGGATAAAAGTTTGGTGAAAGTGTTTAGCATGTATGATGAAGGAAGCTTGTGACTAGTGTAGTTATAAGTATTCTTTTATGGTTTTGGAAACCTTGTTGCTAATCTAGAGTTTTTGACCCACTCTTAGATGACCTATATTTGATCTTGAGTTGTTTCATTGTGTTGAGACTTTGATTGGATGGAAGAAACATGATTGAAGTATTGGATTTAACCAATTTGGTCTAATTTGTCCAATTTGAAGAAATTGAAAAATTAGGGTTCATGACCAATTCCAAATTTGGGGATTTTCATATATGTTGTGTATTTGGATGTGTATATGATGCATATAAAATTTCATGTTCATTGGATTACATCTTGATGTGGTTTGATGCATGAAATGACAAAGTGCACAAATTTAAGCCTAATGGCAGGCATTCGGCCAAATGGATAAAATTTGGGGATTTGGTTGTTTTTGGTGTTTTGATATTTTGAACATGCTAATTTCATCTTAGAAATGATTTAGAATCATTCAAAATTGATTTGATCAATTTCGGATTAAAATGAACAAAATACCAAGTGTAAGGGCAATTCGGTAAATTCACTTAAATATGATTTATTGAATTTATTTTCATAATTTGATTATTGAAATATTAAATAAATATGTTTTTATAATTAATCCGAGAAAAAGTTTTGAAATCGGAAAATTTGATTTTACACCGCTTCCGCTGCGTTACCGAATTTAGCCCCTAAAAACCCCAACAAAATGGTATCAGAGCGAGTCTGATTCTAGGCCTCCATAAATGATTAGCTTGTTTTATTCAATGTTTAATCATGTTTTCTTGATTTTATACATGCATGTTATAATCTAATTTGATTAGATTTAAGGTGTATGACACTTAATGGAATATCCCCGCTTAATAAGGTTTTAAAGTAACTAGTATTTGGAATACTTATTTCTTGGTCCGTCTTGTCAATACGGTTTATATCTTTTCGTTGACTACATCCGAGACCGTGCCTCTGCTGTGAGGGTGTAGCTGATAGAAATTTATTTATGCCGAATGTATATTAGATACTAGATCAATTCAAGCGAAAGCGGAATCCTGAACGTGCCCTAGCTGTCAGGGTTACGCAAGTAACTTGAGTTTATCATTGATAAGTTTAACCTTGGTACGTCTCCTTGTGGGCCTGCCTTAGCAGCGACAACGAGAAACGGCCAGGACCGGAACCTCGGAGTCACTAGTGAGTGATTGACAATGAGTTGTCTACCTGTGAATATACGTAGGCGAGACCGTGCCTCTGCTGTGAGTCGAAATATATTCATGGGGTCCACTTCCCATTATGGAATTCGATTTAATTATTGAATTCTCGTTTTTCCGTTGGGGATTACGGTATTACGTAAAATAGTGGGAGGCACTGCTAAGTTTAAAATATTCCTTAACTTAGGCAGTGTGTATTATTATGGAAATAGCCGCTTGTTTGTTTTCTTTATTCTATAGTAGATAGAATTAAACTTTTAATTCACTGCACACATATTTTGATATGTTATCTGACTTGACACTTGGTTACAGTTATTCTAGAATATGTTCTAGATACTAATAGACTAGGATATTATTAGATTGGTCTAAACCATCGGGAACTATTGTTCCGATTTTCTTCAAAAATAAAGATGGTCAATGACTTAGTTTCTAAGTCATGATAGATAATCTAGATAGATATCCCTTTTAGGATATAATACTTTAGAGAGAATAGTTTCTTATGCAGTAAGAATTGACTTGAATTAGTTCATGTCTCGAGATTCTTGACTGGCATTAAGAAAGCCATATTAGGTAATTCTTTATCTAGTAATGACGTTTCTAAGCTTTAATTACCTTTAGAGGTAATGTGTCTGACACAATTTGCTAATCAGTTATTTACAATTGTTGTGAATAGTTGAATGCAAATAGTAAAGCTAAAGAAATGAGATGCGTATATTTGTGTATAGAAAATATCGATTTTCACAATACTACAACTATAGGTATTGGATACCAGATCTCCCATCTAGTTATTTGAAATATTGGTTAACGATTGTTTTGATATTTGATATCGGAACTCGCGACTATTTGATAGTCACTTGTTCTTTATAAACAATTGTTACATATTTTATAATAACTAGTAGTGTCATTGACGTAGAGATAAACATTAAGAAAAATTATTCGTTAAAGTAAATAATTTAGAACGGTGCTTTATGAATTTAATCACTTAAGTATTGGATGCTTAATCCGTATGGTAAAGGATGGTTTGATACCAGATCACACCACACATCCTTATCCATTTAATGAATATTGTATTCAGGAAAGTGATTAAGATCTCGTTTAACCAATGATTGTCATTGGACCACCAAATTTATTTAACTAATACATTGGATGTATGTAGTTTTATAAATAATAATTGCTTAAGGTAGTTTTCTTTATTTCGTAACTTAGTTGATGAATTGTCATAACTTAGTTACATGTTTCTGAAGGAACACATATTGAAAGTCTTGAAAGTATCAAGAACTTTCAACCTGTTCTGATGAAACGTAGATTGAACATTTTTGACTTGTTCAAATATATTCAATCTAAAGGTTTTAGAGAATTCTATCCTCAAAATTCATTACATGTCTTTGAACTGTTCAAAGATCTTTGATACGATCAAACGTATGAATTTAAAGCAATTAGTTCTAAGGTTATTTAGTGAATATGATTCATATTCAATATTGTTCTTCCACGATTCCATCTTGATGGAATTGAGTAGTGGGAGCAATCGAATCTTATATGATTTGATTCGTCTGATATTGAATGTTACCGAATTAGTTTCAATACTCTTGGGGTTATGCTCCAGTAACACTAATTCATCTCTTTAATTAATTTTCCATTAATTTCTACAGTTACATATATGATATGTATAGGTAGAAAATCCGAATCTTGAAAAGTTTAAGATTTGAATGTTTTTCTTTTATATAATAGTTATATAATGGAAATTACCTACACCTTGGAGGTATAAGTAAAAGTTTATCGTTTATTCTGTTTATAGAATATTGTATTCTATTTAATAGAATATCTTTCCTACGATTCTAAGTAATAAAATCATTTTATTACTTGGTGTGTAACATCAGATGTTAACTATTGTAGAAAAGACTTGACTTATTGAAGTCAAATGTGAGAATGATAAATTATAAATGGAACTATGTAATTAATAAGATGAAACAACCCTTATACATCTTCCGTACAAGTCCAATAGGATAACAGAATCATTCACGAGCATTTGATACTTAATGGTTCCGTTGTTTTCTTATTGAAGAAAAATTATCCTATGACTTATAATGGAAACGATATTTGATATCGATTTTGGAAGTTCACCATTGAACCTTAGATCTAAGATTGTTCATAGCTTACTACGATCAAGTTTTGAACTTGATTACGCTTTCATTATGAATTAGTTCATGATATGTGCTAATTGTTTGCACAGCGAAAGCAATGCGAGCTTATTAAAGGTTTGACCTTTACAGTATGACAGTGAGAAAAGTTATACTCAGTATCTATTGTAGATTCTGAGAAAACTTATCTCTAGTCACGCTAATTGAAAAATTAAAGATATATTGGTTAATGTTGATAATAAACTCTGTATATTTTAGCTAAAGAATGCAAAGTGGCATTTTTGGATGACTTATTCAGATAAGAGATCAGTTGTGATTTCCTTATTTGAAGAGTTCATTCTAAATGGCCTAGAGTTTGTGTTCTGCTGAGATCGCAGTTTAGTGTGCTAGCTTATAGAGCCTATTGTAGACTCGGATAAGTCTTCCAGAAATATGTGTTCTCTATTTTTGATATCGTCAGATTGTCTGATCTTGTCAAAGTATATAGAATACATATGTGATAAAAGGGTTAGTGGGAGCATACAAATTACTTTCTAGTGTTATATATCCTAACAACATTATCATTATTATAGTAATAATGAGATGTTTGTGAGGTAAAAGGGTTTACCTAAGTCTTCTTTACTATGTGAAAACAGTGAGAGTAGTCTCTGTTATATACGATATAAAGTTTTATATAAGATATAAAACCAAGATACTTGTGAGATACTCCTATTATTCGTACATTAGATATGATCTAATAAAGGACATAACTAGGCTATCTGTATGACAGTTAGTATAACTGTTGGACAGTTATTGTGTGTCTTATATAAAGTATTCATCTTTCGTAAATGATGATTCCTTTTTCGAAAGAGATATTGATTAGAATGTCTAATCAATCTTATGTATCATTTGATGATGACATAATAAATACTTTATAATGTGCGATTAAAGATATTGATTTAATCGTAATTGTTACAAGTTATTTTTGATATCCTATAGATCATAGGATGGATCTTGAAGCACGTTCTTTGTGATCTTTGAGATATTAAGAACGAGTTTCTAATTCATGGAGAATACAGTCTGCAACCATTAGGGTCATATTAGTTTTGAGACTAATTATGACGTTAGACAGTCTACGTCATAAAGAGTCACAAAAATGCAGTGGGAGTGTCACGAAGGATTCTACTAACTGAGTAGAATTAGATGCAACTTATGAAGTATTGACTTATGAAGTTGCATAGTAACCTTATAAATTAGAAGTTTTAAATTGGTGTTGTGCTTGCGGTTGTCCGCATAGTATTTTTGGATTCGATCCCTAAATTCCTGGACAACTTAATAGCTGTAGCATAATGCTGATGTAGCATCAAAGTCATATTAATGTATAATTTAGATTCTACAAAATATGAATGATGCTGACTATGGGAAACGATGGAGTTTGTTTGACAAACTCAATATGTTATAGCGGACTTGTTTCGGGTTGCCTACCTCTTAAGTACTGGGTGAACTTTTGAGGGCCATGTGCATAAGATACACATTGAGATGTGTATATGATACCGTGGATTGGCACTAGAGAAAGTGGGAGAAATTATTGGGGTTGGTGCTCAGAGCGCCAATCCGGACCGTATTTATGTTTGATTCATGAATACGAACATCCCCTTATTCCATAATATTACTTATTTATGGTTGCACCTCTTGTTCTTATATACGTATTCGATCTGATTACGATTAGATTGAAACTAAATGTGGTTTAGTGATATGTATATATTAGACAAAGGCCCGATAATATATAATGCAGTACACAGTTACAAAGTTAGTTTGTAATTGACATTGGAAAGTGTCACTGCTATATGAATATTATCAAACATAGTTCCTGGTCAAGATTTGCTAACACGGGTCGGTTAGTCAAATCCGTTGAGACCAGTATATGTCGTATATCGAGACTTGGTCCGATGGTTTATCCCAATAAACCACGAGTCTATGGAGACTCGTATAGACGTGTAGGTGCTTATAGTGGATAAACACTGAACGGCTCACCGAAGATTCTTAATGGATGGTACACCAACGTCAATAAGAATCTTCTCGGGTTGAGTAGCATAGTGGTCCTTCGACTTGAGATACCACTGTGGATGTATGAAACATCCTCCACACTTAGATGGTAGTCACGTCACCGATCTATTTAGATAATACCTCCGTCTGTTCGTTGGGTGTGGACCGATCCTCAGGATATCCTGTGTGTGTCAAGATAGGATCCGTCAGTTCTGTGTACAGAGCATAGGTAGTCCATATATATTTAGCAGTCTGTTAAATCTGTGGCCGCAGTAAACTTCGGAAGTAAGTTCCGAATGTTATTTAGAGATTGCTAATAGATACGTCGACGAGATAATACCTATAGAGATTTGACGTTCACATATATATATATCTCTGGGATTATCTGGATACCTGTGACAGAGGGATTATACGTATGCAATGACCTCGACCTGTATGATTCAGCTAGTTTATCCGTGATCGTCATAATCTACGGGTGGATAAATTATGCACATGAAATTGGATTTCGTGACGGATATACCTGAATCTACAGAGTCTCAATAATGAAACATACTCGTAGAGCACTAGAACAACATTTATGAATAATGATGATTATTTATAAATCGTTTAAACGTTAAACGAAAAATACATGCGAACGGGCCGAACCGTCATTTCCTAATTAATGTGTATTTGTATTTAATATATGATATTATTAAATACACATTAATTAATAGTCAAATAAAGGTATTTGACATATATCATTAATATATGTATTTGAGATATTTAAAGTAAATATAATACATATATTTGATATATTTGTATTTAATTAATTATTTAATTATTAAATTGTTAAATGATTAATATAATTAAAATATAAATATATCACCAAATGATAAAGTTAGGAAGTGATTATAAGTTGCAATTGTTGACTTATACATTAAAGGAAAATGTTGTCAAATTGATTTTGACTTCTTAAGATATTTGTTCAAAATTGTTTGAAAAATGAAAATATCTTTTTCCTTTATTTCTTGCTAAATTCGGCCATACACTTTATAAATATAAGAGTTATATTTTTTCTTAGTTGCCTTTGTTGACTTAATTAAATATCTTTAAAGTTGTTTTAGATATTTAACCAAGTTGAACAAATGAAAGTGAAATGAAAAATCAAATTACAAGACTTGTGTTTCATTTGGTGAAATTCGGCCAAGGTGGATTTGGTCCAAGTATATATTTTTTTCATTTCATTTTATTGTTAACCTAATACACTTTACCCAAAACTCCATTAAAGGAAGCAAATGATGCTAGAGAGAAAAGAAAGAAAAATCAAGAAAAGCTTGGAAAATAGTAAGTATTTCCAACCTTCCATTAGAGAGTAATTTGTTCCTCTTGTTGTGGGCAACATCTTGTGATGTTCTTGAGTTTTTATATTCTTTATTCTTTGTGTTTTTGATGGATAAAAGTTTGGTGAAAGTGTTGAGCATGTATGATGAAGGAAGCTTGTGACTAGTGTAGTTATAAGTATTCTTTTATGGTTTTGGAAACCTTGTTGCTAATCTAGAGTTGTTGACCCACTCTTAGATGACCTATATTTGATCTTAAGTTGTTTCATTGTGTTGAGACTTTGATTGGATGGAAGAAACATGATTGAAGTATTGGATTTAACCAATTTGGTCTAATTTGTCCAATTTGAAGAAATTGAAAAATTAGGGTTCATGACCAATTCCAAATTTGGGGCTTTTCATATATGTTGTGTATTTGGATGTGTATATGATGCATATAAAATTTCATGTTCATTGGATTACATCTTGATGTGTTTTGATGCATGAAATGACAAAGTGCACAAATTGGAGCCTAATGGGAGGCATTCGGCCAAATGGATAAAATTTGGGGATTTGGTTGCTTTTGGTGTTTTGATGTTTTGAACTTGCTAAGTTCATCTTAGAAATGATTTAGAATCATTCAAAATTGATTTGATCAATTTCGGATTAAAATGAACAAAATACCAAGTGTAAGGGCAATTCGGTAAATTCACTTAAATATGATTTATTGAATTTATTTTCATAATTTGATTATTGGAATATTAAATAAATATGTTTATTTAATTAATCCGAGAAAAAGTTTTGAAATTGAAAATTTGATTTTCCACTGCTTCCGCTGCTTTACCGGATTTAGCCCCTAAAAACCCCAACAGATGGTTGAAGAAATTTGAATTTCATTTGTTATATTGTCTTTATACAATCTCTTTCTTGTCTATTATTATTTAAATATTATTGAATTTATTAATAAATTTTGCAAAAAATACACATAGACGTTCAAGGTTTATTTAAATATATACATAGTCCCAAAGTTTTATAAATGATCACATAATTTTTTTTTTAATAATTATTCTTTTTTATTATAGTAACAATATGTCTATATTTACAGCTTTTTATCTTAATGTTTTGTGTGTTATTTCCATTTGCATGAACGCTTTGATGTGTTTTGAGTTCATTTTATATGTTAAAATTATATCACGATTTAATTGGACGTAACGAGGGATGAAATGACAAAACTAGAGCCAAATTCGGCCAAGTTTCAGAATCACCAGCGCATCTCGACGCTGGACAACATGTCGAGACACGCACATGAACAAATTATAACCAGAGAGCAGACAACTGTGGCGCGTCGCGACATGCTGATTGTACGTGTGTCGCAACGCAGAAGACATCCCCAATGTTGTACATACTTTATTGTTTTATCAGGAAAAATCCCCGAACCTCCAATATAAGCATAAGTTCGTCTCAAAATCTATAAGAGAGTTTCATAACATAATTTTGGAGTCCCAGAGCATAGAAGAACACATAGAGCAAGGCAAGAACAAGTGCGTCAACCGGTGCTGAAGTTTGAAGACGAAAACTACAGACGATAATTTTTTCTTCCATTCGCTCTCTATTATATCTTTTATGAGCTCTTGTCTTGTATCCATGATTAACATATTTTTATTGAATATTATGAGTAGTTAAATCATTAATCTAGGGTTGTAATGGATCCCAAGCATATGTTTATTAATTAATTTATATTTTTTATGCTCTTGGGTTTGTTATTTATTATTTATAATTGTGTTTTGATGCATATTTTATTTGTATGGCCAACAATAGAATAGTCTTGGTAAATCCTTAGGAACTCAACATATGGAATTTGAGTTAGCTATGGGAATAATAATGCGTGATCTAGTTCTTTTGGATAGATTTTCATTCATGATAGACATATACCTGCAGGGCATGTGTAGTCAATATTAGAATCTGATCTTAATGAATTTGATTTAAATTAATTGACACTGACATATAGTTAATTGGTTTAAATCTGAAATATCTATCTGACTATCGAAAGAGACTTGTAGATACTTTAATGTTCTATGTTAATAATTCATAACAACAACACAATTGAATGAAAAATGCATGGACTTATTGTTTGTGTGCTTAAGTAAAGTTACAACCCTAGATTCCTCTTTCGCATAAAGTTGATCTCTAAAATTATTGTTTGCTTTTTATTTATTTTCAATTAATTTGAGATTAACCAATCTCTCCCGTGCCCAATAGTCTAGTTTAAGTTAAGTAAGTTAATTTTGGTATTAATAGGAGAAATAAAAAGTCTATATGAGTATGATATCCGACTATTAATCATTGTATTACTTGATCGATACATGCACTTCTGTGTGGTATAAAATCACTATCAAATTTTTGGCGCCGTTGTCGAGGATTTTTTTTTTCTTTATAAATATTAGGACAACATTCTACTTACTTAGCTAAACACCATTTATTTTTTGTCTTTTTATCTTTCTTTTTTTATTTATTTAATTTCAGGCATCATGAACGACAATCAGCCTGAACCACCGAGGGAAGTTGCAACGCCTATCCCAATTCGGAATACAACGATATCGAACAACGATATCAAATCATTTCTAGTGTAGTGCGGCCTTAAATCATTCCTAGTATCTTATACTGGGTGAAGACTCCTTTATTTTTCGGTTAATACCCCGTGGGCTATCCATACTCTCTACGAGTTGCGAGCCCAACAGTGTCGTGGTCGCCGACATCATAGTTATAGTGGTAAACCTCGCTTCACTCCTACACCGGTTCAGCTATGGAACCAGACCATGTTATTGCTATATTGATTCGGTCATTGTAGTAGTGGCTGATCAGATTTATAATTTCATAAAATTATTGTTTTGCTCTTAAGTCATATTTTTATGATTTTTACGGAAAAATCCCAAAATGCTTCTAAAAGCATCTTGAATAATTTTGAAAATTCCATGAATTTTTTATGCGTATTATAACAAGCCCAATTTCATCCACAACTTGTCAATTTCACAAAATCAATATTTCTAAATTAATTTTATAATTTAACCAAATTAACATCAAATTAATTCAAAATCTATACAATTCATTAATCCAAAAATACACCAAGGAAATCCACCACCACAAAGTCACTCTATTATAATTCTAGGTCACCATGGAGTGGCACAAACAATTCTAGAATGACAATTAAGTTGTCCTACAATCTAATTAGGTCTAATTACACTAAGTAGCCTAATTAATTACACATGTATAAAATTAAGGCTCTAATAAGGTGTCTAAAAATTCTAATCATCAAATATTAGGGATTTAATATATCCAACAATATGTATAGAACTTTGGAATTAAAAATAATTTTTACATAAATTACAAATAAAATATTATATTTAATCATGTTTATTTGTCCAATTTATGCTCCAAGTTTGAAATTCTCAATTTCTCTCAATTGACGATAAAAATAAACCCTAATCTTTAATTTTTAAGCTCCACCATTGAGCTTTCTCAAGCCAAAAATGAAGAAATATTTTTTCTCTCTTTTCTCTAATGGTCAAATATTTCACTTTATATAGGGAGGGGTTATTGTGGTCATTTAAACAATTTAAATACATGTCCAAAATTAAGCCAAATATCACTCAAATATATAGTCTTTATTTTGACAAAATTTCAAATCTCATCTAATAAGCTTTAATGTGAAATATTCCAATAATATTATGTAATTAAAAATATTTATTAAATTAATTAAAAATTAATTAATTAAATAATTATTTTATACTTGTGTCAAATTTCTAATGTGTATCTAATGAAAGTATATATCATATATAAATACTCATTAGATATAAAAATACTCTGATATGTGTAACATTACAAATAATCCATATTATTCTTAATTAATTGTCATGTGCTCTACGAGTATACTTTATTAGTAGGACTCACTAGGTTCAGGTATATCAGTCACGAACACATTCTGTGTCTGTAATTCGTCCACTCTTAAATTACGACGACCACAGATAATCACGCCGAACCATACAAGTCGAGGTCTAGACATATTATATAGTCCCTCTGTCATAGGGTATCTGAACTGTACCGAAGATATAGATACAACGTCGAATCTTCATAATGTACAATCCATACATGTCGCGACATATTCGTGATCTCTCAAGATAAATAGTTGAAATTAATTTTCGTAGTATATCTCGGCTAAGGATTTAAAGGATCATGAAGTGGATACCTAATTCCCACACACGAGATTGACGGATCCTCTCTCGATACATCACTGGATATCATAAGTATCGGTCCACAGCCAATGAACAGACGGAGGTCTAGTCTAGATTGGCCGTGACATGACTGTTGTCAAAGTATGAAAGATCACTCATACATCTATGGTAGTATCTCAAGTCAAAGGACCACATATCCTATCGACTCGGGAAGATTTCTATTGACATTGGTGTGTCATATATTAGAAATACTTCTAGTGAGCCATTTGATGCTCATCAAATGAATACTTATATATCTATGTGATTCTCCTAAGGCTCGTGGTTTATTGAGATAAACCACCGGACCGAATCTCGATATACGATATGTACTGGTTTCAACGGATTTTATTAACCGACATGTGTCAGCAAATCTTGATCAGGAACTTTATCTGATAATATACCATAAGTAGTGACACCTCCCAATATCAATTACAAACCTCCTTATAATTGTGTGACTAATATATATTCTTGAGTTCTTATCTAATATATACATCACTAAACTTCAATTATTTTCGATCTAAACTAAATTAGATTGAATATGTATATTAAAAATAATAGATAGTACCATTAAATGAGTAATATTATAAAAAAATGATTATTAATATTCATGAACTTGTCATTAATACGATGCGAATTGACGTTGAAAGCATCAACCCTTACACTCATGAATTCTTCAATTTATTCTTCAAATACTAAACAGCATCATAATTTGCACTTGCATTGACAGTGAACACACTCTTTCTAGAGCCCAATCAAGTAAACATTTTTCAACTTATATTCCAGTAGTCTCTTATTTATGATCATTAACAAAGTTAAAACTGATAATTCTCCTACTCAACAACCGATCTCTGTCCCTAAATCAAGGATTCCCTAAATGAATTAATTCGATTCAATTTGATTTGGGATCGATCCCAAACTTTAAAATTAAACAAAAATGAACCCGAACCAATCCCGATATTAAACCGGTTTATCCACCTCTAAATATATGTTTCAATCAAATATTCTCTAATTAATTTTTAATTTTTTGGCTGTATAGTGGAAACAAAAACTATAGAATAAGGTTTATAAGTTGAGGAATATTTTGGAAATTTAGTGTATTCATGCTAAAAAATTATATGCAAGGCGGGTTCAAGGATATTTAATCAAGATTCTAGGCAAAAATTTATAACTACATAATTTTTACTTTTATTTTATAATTTTTTTTATTATAAATAAAAATCAATAAGAAAACAATTATAATTTTTTTTTTTTTAAAAAAAAATATACATAACTAAGATTCTGGTCAATTAGTGAATGGATTTTGGTGTCATTTGTTTTCAGAGGTTTTATAAAATGGGCAATCATGTATACAGAAAATTTAATAAATTAGTAAAAAAAATGAGAAATGTATTTAAAGTAAGTTGTTGAAGGCTGATTTTGGTCTCAGGGGCAATATGGGGATATCACTCCCGAGACTAATCCTCCCTCAATAGTGAATTTGTTTGGTTATGGGGGACCAAAGGTAAATTTAGCAAAAGACAGATAAACACACCAATCGGCAAGGAGATTTAACGTGGTTCGGTGGATTTGGATCCGACCTACGTCCACGGACAAAAACAGGATGACACTTTTATTACTCAAACACGTTTCTCAGATCTTTTTTGTGTTTACAAGTCAGAGCTTGATGATTCTGATGCCATTACACATACTCTGCCCTCTTATTTATAATAGTACAGAAATCAGACTCCTATTTGTATAAGAATTCTTGGTCGAATCAGTGTTCTAATTTGCAAGGATTCATAGTCTAATATTGCCTTCACTTTTCTTATTCCTTTTTGGATTCTGACTTATTTCCTTGTGAAAGTGGGATAACTTGTTTATCTTGTCCGCAAGAATAGGGTGTCATCTTCTTGAGCATATCTCGCCATCTGGTCGGCCTTCATGAGGTCGGTCATGATAGTCATTTGTACTGAGAATGCTGCTGTCGACCTGATAGTGTCCGGTTATCTGAACCCAAGTGCTCGGTTACCGGTCATACAGTGCTCGGTCTGAAACCATAAGGTGCTCGGTCTCTACCTGTTGTGGTCGGTCTGAAACCGCGAGGTGCTTGTTCTTTTATTGCAAAGTGGTCGGGTTGACTTTAATGATCTCACCCAAGCAGGGAATTACCCTTCTATCCTCGTCGTGCTGCTTTAGATATCATAGTGCCTAAAAACACCATCAACATCTGTCCCATAGTTCTCGGTTCCAACGAGTGTACAAGTTGGTGCCGGGAACTATATAAAGATGGTGTGCCGATTTACTCTGTTGGAGGTCGACCCGGTATTAAAGTGTTCCGTCACCTCTTTTCAAGCGCATTTTCTTGAGACGCGCAACAGTCACGTCTGTTTAAATGCCCATCAAATCATCTTTAGGGTTTTTTATAAGTTCGACACTTGTCAAACATCCGTCGGGTTCCCGCCAAAAAAGAAGCGAATCGACCGTGTAGAGGCGTCTTAACAGTGCGCTGATCTCAACCGTCTGTTAATTTTGGCAGACCTCCTTTGCAGTTGACACTTGGCGTTCATCCGGGTTCTTATTTCGATCCAACGGCCACGAGCGTCCTGACCATGACTATAAAAGGACGAGGCTTTCACTGCGCAATCCTTTTGGCAATTTTTCCTTCCTACCTGTAAACATTTCCATGTTCCAACCGTGACTCGTTCAACTCAGTACTCTTGGAGTTTCTTTCAACCGTGGATTTTCTTTCTTTCTCTCCACTGTGACCTGTGAAAATAAGGGACGGGCAAACCGCACTGTACAACTTTTAGCCTTTCCGAAAAGAAACAAGTAAGTCTTCTGAACGAACTCTTCCCTTTTTGTGTGCTGTGAATCTTTTGTTAATTTTTGCTGTTGCTAGGTAGTGACTTATGGCTTGTCGAATTTTGTTAGGACCTTTTTAGAACCCACCGGCTTAGCTAATACGGAAACCTTGAGTAGTTTTTCTAGCTACAGACTGACTTCCCCATTCCTTTTCTATTTTTCGGATGTCAGGGATGTCTGACAACAGTTCTTCCCCTAAAAACCCTGTTAAATCCTCCACTCCCCCTGCTGAAGAGCTCTCATCGGGCTCGGGGGCACCCAGTGTGGAAGACCTTGACAATACCCCTACCCCTTCTGAAGTTGAGCATGACACTTATCACCAGAGGGTCCTCGGAGGGATCCAGAGCCCAGTGAACTTGACAGCTCGGCTCTGGATATGAATCGGTCTTCTAAGATAACTGAGGACGATCTAGCGCTGCTGCGGGAACGATACGATATTCCAATAGATATTGCCCTTGAAGTTCTAGGCCCGATGGACCGTGCTAGTCAACCTGATGAGGGCTCGGTGGCACTTCTTCCTGCTTTCGTTGAGTGTGGACTACGGCTGCCGATTCAACCCTATTTCGCCTGGATGTTGGCCGAGATGGAGATCGTCCCCTGCCAGCTGAGTCTAAACGTTGGAGGATTTTGGCCGGGTCGTATGTAGCTTGGCATCGGGCGGGGCTTGGCGAACCTTCTTTTGAAGAGGTGAAGAGGTTGTATCGGTTGAAGGCCAACCCAAAGACTCACCACGGTTGGTATTACCTCTCTGCTTACGACAGTTCGTCAAACGTCGTCCAAAAGCTCTCTGATTCTAATAAGAATTTCAAAGATCTCTGGTTCTAGGCCACTGGAGATTGGGGATGGACCCTGAGGTCGGATGACAAGGAGATCTTGGTACCGGATATCTTTAGAGCGGGAGGTTAGGAGATTGACTTTAGCTTTTCTTCCCTTAGCTTTTATGTTTGGATTCTTACCCCTTTTTTTCTATTCTTCTTAGCATGTTGGAGGGATGCTCCCAAGGTTTCCCACCAGGTCCGGAAGTGGGTATTCTGGGCTCGGCGGTATGCCGGTCTTTGGAGGGAGTTGATAAATGATATGGCCTTTGCTGAGTCCGGCCTGATTCGGGTTGTTCCTCCGAAAGTCTCGGGTCGGATAGGTAGATCTATTACCATTTGTTTTTTTTTTTTTTGTTTTTTTAGAAGGAAATATTGCTTGTGTTCTTGCCAAAGTTCCGTACTGATCACGCCTTTTTCCTTTTGTTCTTACAGGCATGTCGAAGAGGCCACAATATCTTGCTAAATTGACCGGTGCTTCAAAACGAAATAGCCCCGGCGGGGCCGGTACCTCTCGAAAGCGGCATGAATCTTATGAGTCTAGAAAGGTGACCGTGGGGGCAGAGCGGCCGAGCTCTCAAGATTTATCTTCATCATCCGGGGTGCCCCTACTGGGTGTTACCCGTCCTGCTAGTCCTCCGAGACCTTCTCGGAGAAGGAAGCGTCTATTTGGGGCTGTGGATACTCAGGTACGCCGGGAATTGGAGGATGAGGAGGCTCCGAGTAGTGGAGTTCAGGTCCGGTAGGGGGGTCCTTCCAAGAAATTGAAAGGCTTTGTGATTCATGGAGTTGATGACCTTGGGAAGGACATTAGGGAAGCTACTTCCCATTTGGTGCCAGCTTTCAATGAGCTAGCCGAGGCCGTTCCTCCTGAGAATATTCCAAGGTTCGAGGACCTTTCGCCCGAGGAGGTGGTTGCAAAGCTGTGCTCCCAGCTGGCCCATGTTACTTCTATTACTTCTCTTCTATAACCGTGGTGTCTTTTATACTTTGTTTTATTTTCCTAACTTCTTTCTTCGGCAGGCAAATTATTTGGCGGCAAAAAATAAGGACCTGTTTATAAGCTTTTTGTCCGAAGGCGGCCAGGCCCAGAGGCTTCAGAATGGTCTTTCTGAAGTGAAGACTAAACTTGCGAGTGCGGTGGAAAAGAATATGGATTATAAGCTGGCTGCGGTTGAGTCTCTTAAGACAAATAAAGCTCTTAAAGCCGCCGCCACTCTAGAGCGGAAGAATGCCGATGAAGCTAAAACAAGTCTGGCGGATGCCCGGACTGAGATCGGGATCCTCAAGGTGGAAATAGGAAGTGTGGAGTACAAGCTGCGGGTTAAGGATGAGGAATTGGCTCGGGTCCGTGATGAGCTTACGAGGAGGGAAGCTGAGTTGGAGGCCGATAGGGATGCTATCCGTCTTGAGGGGGTTGGTGATTGTGCAGAAATTATACCGGTGGTTCTGCCCAACCTAGATATGGGGCCAATCCATGCAGCTATCCGTTTTTGCAAAGAGGAGATACCCGAGGAGGAGTTTCAGAAGTGGCTCCCCTTCTTCCGAGGAGGCGATGGATCCTGACCCATTTCGGTTGCTCCGTCCCTCATGTTCCCCAAGAAATCCGCCCTGAGGTTCCTGCTCCTGTCCCTGAAGTAGGGGTTTCCTGGGTTGATGGCGTTGAAGCTGTTGTTCCCCCTTCCGAGGCCGAGCCTACCCAACTGACATCTGAGCCAGCCGAGGAAGAATGTCTCGCCCTCGTTCGGGTTGAGAGAGAGGGGTAACCCGGATGGGGCCCTGTGTATACTTAGCTTTTTGTAATAACATTCAAGCTGTATCTTGATATATTATATTATCTTTATGTGTCTTTCTTATCTCTTTCTCTTTTTGCTTTTCTTTATGTTTCATGTTATCCGAACACTTGAGACCCCTCCGTGGGGGACAACATGAGCTGGAGGGATGTAATCTGATCCCAAGCTGAGGAAGACACTTGGCTCTGGGGGAATGTTACCTCCCCAGTCCAAAGAAGACCGACTCGGTGGGACGTAACCCGACCCCGAGCTGAATAAACCATAAGGCCTCACGGATCTAAATCCAGCCCCGAGCCGAATAAACAAGTGGCCTCGGCGGAACGAAATCCAGCCCCGAGCCGAATAAACAAGCGGCCTCGATGGAACGAAATCCAGCCCCGAGCCGAATAACAAAGCGGCCCCGGCGGAACGAAATCCAGCCCCGAGCCGAATAATCAAGCGGCCTCGGCGGAACGAAATCCAACCCCGAGCCAAATAACCAAGCGGCCTCGGCGGAACGAAATCCAGCCCCGAGCCGAATAATCAAGCGGCCTCGGTGGAACGAAATCCAACCCCGAGCCAAATAATCAAGCGGCCTCGGCGGAACGAAATCCAGCCCCGAGCCGAATAATCAAGCGGCCTCGGCGGAACGAATCCAGCCTCGAGCCGAATAAACAAGCGGCATCGGCGGAGCGAAATCCAGCGGCCTCGGCGGAACGAATCCAGCCCCGAGCTGAATAAACAAGTGGCATCGGCGGAACGAAATCTAGCCCCGAGCCGAATAATCAAGCGGCCTCGGCGGAATGAAATCCAGCCCCGAGCCGAGTAATCTTTGGGACTTGTATAGAAGGGAAGTGAATCAACCTTTGAAGCCCTACCAAATCTGGCACGGGCGTCCCCATGCCAGTCCGGCGAAAAATAAAATCAAAAAACTTCGAAAATAAGATTAAAAGGTTGGGGTGACTTAACACTTATCCCAAAAAATGTTTTTGCAAGTATAAACGACAACATGGATGCCTCAAGACAACGTCCTATCCGAGGTTTCCAAAACACAATTATGAATCTTTCAATTCAGAGTCCCGGCGAACCAAGATTTGGATCAGTAGAGCGTTTGAATGGTGAGGGTACATCCTCTACACGTCGGTTCACTGGGGAGCCTGTGTATTGTATGAGGGCTCCTCCTTACCACGCTGGAGCAGGCACACGCCACACGGGCACAATGCATCCCCGTGCTGTGCCTCTCTCTGATCCGAATGATGAATGGATCAAAGAGTGTCCGGATACTAATGGTATATTCCTCCTTAGGTCCGTTATCACGGAGCTAGCATCGTCACGGGGGCATCTCATCCCCCATGCTATGCTTCCCACGGATCCATTTCATCGGGTAGTGAGGAAAAAAGAGTGTTCGACACATTAAGGGCATATTCCTCCTTATGTCCCGTAACACTGGAGTAAGTAATCGCCACGAGGGTATTATCCCTCCTCGTGCTATGTTTCTCATGGATCCTATGCATCGAGTATGTCCCTGAAGACCCCGTGCCAAGAGAGATACTTGGTTATGGGGGAATGTCCCGTCCCCAGACCAATGAGCATGACTCGGTGGGGCGTAACCCGACCCCAAGCCGAATAGTTAAGTGACCTCGGTGGAATAAGATCCAACCCCGAAGTATTTGAAGCTTTTGAGGGCATTTTCTTTCCTTTGTTCGGTAGCGTTTGGAGCAGGTAGTTGCTACGGGGGTATCAACCCTCCCCGTGCTATGCTTCTCATAGATCTATACCTTCGTCCTCGCTTTTTAATGCTGGTGTGTCTTTATGCTTCTTTTATGGTGGTAGCTGTGGTCGGGTAGTTTCGAGTTTTGTGCTCTTTGATTTTGGACCGTTGTATTGAGTATGTCCCCAGAGTTTTTTGAATATGGTTTTGCAAAGTTTATTTTTTAGAAGATCGGGTGAAAAAAGAAAGTTTTTATTTATACTCGGGGACATACTGCCCTTCTTACAACTCTATGTGGGTCATTTTGAGAGAGGCTCTATATTCGCATTTCTGTCCCTTATTTGTTTGCCGTAAAAAAGAGGAAGAGAGAAGTTTTACTGAAGTATTTTCTCAACATCTCGGCGTTCCATGGCTTTTTTAATCTTGTGTCGTCCAGCTGTTCTAGGATGTATACTCCTGGCCTTACCTTTTACCACCTTGTAGGGCCCATCCCATTTGGCGCCCAGCGAGCCTTCCTCTGGCCTTCGGGTATTTAGGGTGACCCTTCTTAGCACCAGGTCGCCGGATGAAGGTGCGTGTCCGAATCATTTTATTGTAGAAGCGGGCCATCATTTGTTGGTAGAATGCTGTTTTTATGGCCGATTCTCTCTCTTCTCTTTGATCAGGTCGAGGTGTTCTGATAATCATTCATTCTGTTTGCTCTCGTAGTGTGGACCCCTGTGGGAGTCTACCCCGAGTTCTCTGCTGGGATGACAGCTTGTCCATATGCTAAGGAGAACGGGGTTTCTCCTGTGGAAGTCTTTATAGGTGTCCGGTGTGCCCACAAGTACGATTCTGGTAATTCCTCGACCCATAGGCCTTTTGCTAGATCCGAGTCGAGCTTTTTCAGGTTAGCCTTAGGGTCTTGTTCGTCGCCTCGACCTGGCCGTTTGACTTGGATGGGCTGGTGGAGCGAACCTTAGGGCGATCGGAGGTCCTCGCAGAGTTTTATGAAGCCTTTGCTATCAAACTAACTCTACGTCCCGTTGTCAGTGATGATGCGCGACCGGAATTCCAATCGGCAAACGGATTATTTTTCTTTAGGAATTCAGTGGCTTTTTTCTGTTAGGGCGGATAATGGCTCTGCTTCCACCCACCTTGGTGAAATAGTCGACTGGCACGATGACGTAATTATTGGCCTGTCATTGTTGGTTTCTATAATATGTCCCAAACAAAGATTAAGCATGTGAATACTATAAAGAATATATATATAAACATGAAGTATGGCGGAATCATACTTACAATGCCTTGTGATGAAGAAGATGATCAAATGGTAGAAGCTCCAAGTGGTGGAAGATTCGGCCAAGAGGAGGAAGAAGACTTGAAGCTCCAAGCTTTTGTATTCCAAGCTCTTTGATGGTTTCCCTATCACCTCTTTTGATTCCTTGCTTGTGCTAGCAAAAATGGAGAAGTGGAAGATCAAATCTTCCTTGCCCTTGTCAATGGAGTTCACGGCAATTTGAGAGAGAAGAGAGAATTTTGTGTAAGGTCTTGATTTAATTTTGTATTACCAAAAATCAATTTATATTTATGTTATAATTATTAATTAATAATAAATCTATGACATAAACCATGCAATGGCTTAGAGTGTCAAACACTCAAACTCCATGCAAAGCCTTTGAGTGAAATGCACACTATCACCATGCAATGCCTTAGAGTGTTTTGTACACTATTAACATGCAATGCCTTATCAATAAAATAATGCATATATGACAAGTGTCATGTGGGCCCCACACGTTTCCCAATGAAAGTGGGCCCACGTCCACTCACGCGTTCGGGTTCGATATTTCCGAAATACCGAGCTAGCGTCGCGACGTTAATTAAATCGGATTTAAATAAATAATCGCTCCTAGCGAAATTATTATTTACGTCGCTTACGAATTAATTCTAAATTAACTCGTATGCCCGAATTAAAATCTAATTTTAATTTCGCGTCGAAATCGAATTTCGATTATTATATCGAATATAATAATTTTATCGATTAATTCCAAATTAATCGTTCTCTCTCTAAATAAGGCACTTTATCCAAGATAAAGTTTCTCCGCAATTAATCCAAGATTAATTAAGTCCGAATCAAATATCATAGGTGAATCTTCAGGAAGCGACCCAAGAGATCTCCGGATATTTTGGCAGTAAATACGGTCGTCGGATAATCCGAACACGTACGTACCTCGTACTACGTCTTTACCGATTTACAAGACAAGGTTGGCTTCTAGCAAAGCGCCATGCCTACCCAATTCTCCAGAAATATTCTTATAGGAATATAAGATCTGTATCAGGCGTAGTATACCGTAGTATTGCGTACATCGATCCAGTATCGGATGATCACATGCTAGGCCTGGGGCTGGAGATGTGTCTGCCCCGTACGAAACATATATCGGACATCAAGCAACTAGTCTCTTTAAATCGGACAATCCTGACCTTGTCATATTGTCCCGACGGTTGCAACCTTTTATAGAGTACTAGTTCTGTGTCCTGCGTGATCATCACCTCCATATGTCTGAAGCGATACTTCCATCTTGACATCACATCCAGTACACTACGATTCTCGATAAACCCAGAAGAGGTGTACACAGAACCGGTTAAGGTCCCCAACCACCAAAACCAAAGTTTACCGATTGTCGCAAGTACTAGCGATGTAAGTCTCAGGTTAAGACCATATACACCTACCCTGATGCGGCCTCCCATAGACACGCAGACATACTACCAATGGGATTCCGCGGGGTCTATCCAGAGCGAAGCTGTTTTCCGTACCATCGGTAAAACACAACCTCCTATCGCACTTGCATAAGTATCCAATACTTAAATATATGAGAACTATGCCGTTGTGCCCTCACAACGTGCACAAGCGCAATACTAGTCTATTCCGCATTATCGATGTCCAGTCTCGATAATACTACGACTAGGGATATTTAATGATTAAACCTTTGGGGACTGATACTGTCTCATATCATTTCAGTCCAGGTACTAATCATATGGACTTTCGCCATTTATAGTCAAAGTAAATAAATTTACAAAACGGCAAAAGGCAATTTCATTATCACATAGTTAATTTTGTACAATATACATTTTACAAACAGTGACGCTATGGGACATAATGTCTAACAATCTCCCACTTGGCCTATAGCCAGTCACTCAAGCATCTAATACCCGAACTATGTATGTGTCGTTCAAAAACTTGCTGAAGAACAGCCTTCGTCAGCGGATCTGCAATGTTGTCATCTGATGTGACCTTCTCGACTTTTACATCGCCACGATGTATAATCTCCCGAATCAGATGGTAACGTCGAAGAACATGCTTGGACCGTTGATGAGACCTTGGTTCCTTAGCCTGTGCTATAGCCCCGTTATTGTCACAATACAATGGAACGGGCTCAGCTGCTAACGGAACTACTCCTAATCCGATTAGGAACTTTCGGATCCAAACTGCCTCCTTTGCTGCTTCAGATGCAGCGATGTACTCCGCTTCTGTTTTGAATCGGCAACAGTATCTTGCTTGGAAGATTTCCAGCTCACTGCTCCGTTATTCAAGCAAAAAATGTACCCGGATTGCGACTTGTAGTCATCCTTGTCGGTTTGGAAACTTGCATCGGTATACCCAGATACCGCAAGTTCTCCACCTCCATAAATTAAGAAAGCATCCTTAGTTCGTTTAAGATACTTAAGGATATTCTTAACTGCTATCCAGTGACCTTCACCTGGATCGGCCTGATAGCGACTGCACATGCTCAAAGCATATGAGACATCAGGTCGTGTACATATCATGGCATACATGATCGATCCGACTGCCGAGGCGAACGGTATCCGACTCATGTGGTCTCTCTCTTCTTCCTGAGTCTTAGGACACATGTCCTTAGACAGAGAGGTACCACGTACCATTGGAACCAATCCCCTCTTGGATTGTTCCATGTTGAATCTCTTCAACACTTTATCAATGTATGTACTCTGGGAGAGTCCAAGCAGCTTTCTAGATCTATCCCTGTAGATCTTTATTCCAAGAATAAAGGCTGCTTCTCCCAGATCTTTCATGGAGAATTTTAATGAAAGCCAAGCTTTCACCGACGTTAGCATGGGAATGTCATTGCCTATAAGCAATACGTCGTCGACATAAAGGACAATAAAAGTAAGTGCTCTCCCACTAACCTTCTTGTATACACAAGGGTCATCTGCGTTTTGCACGAAATCATATTCCTTTATGATCTCATCAAAACGCTGATTCCATGACCGTGATGCTTGCTTCAATCCATAAATGGATCGATTTAACTTACAAACCTTGTTTGCAAGTCTAGGTACGATAAAACCGTCAGGCTGTTGCATATAAACATCCTCCAAAAGGTTTCCGTTAAGGAAAGCGGTTTTAACGTCCATCTGCCATATCTCGAAGTCGAAATATGCAGCTATTGCAAGCATTATCCGAATGGATTTAATCATGGCAACGGGTGAGAAGGTTTCGTCATAATCAATACCATATTGTTGACGATACCCCTTCGCTACAAGCCTAGCCTTGTACGTTTGTACGTTGCCATCCATGTCGGTCTTCTTCTTGAAGATCCATCTGCATCCAATAGGCTTTACGCCTTCTGGTGCATCAACCAGTGTCCAAACTTGGTTGGCGTACATGGAATCCATCTCGGACTTCATGGCTTCTTGCCATAAAGCGGAATCGATATTTTGTATCGCTTCCTCATACGTAGCCGGCTCATTATCCTCAATAAGATTAATATCTATATGAGGTGAGATCAGGAACCCATACCTCTCAGGTACTGTTCTGACTCTCTCCGACCTACGCGGTCCTTGTGTATGTGAAGTTTGTGGTACAGACTCATCCCGGACGGTCTGTTCTTGTTCCGTCGTTGATTCATTGCCAGGAACAGTATCACTACGATCTTCATCGAGTTCTACTTTCCTCCCACTTACCACTGCATTTATAAAATCCTTCTCAAGGAAAAATGCTTGTAGAGCAACAAATACTTTGTTCTCTTGTGGGTGATAGAAGTAATATCCTTTGGTTTCCCTAGGATATCCAACGAAAAGGCATTTATCAGATTTGGGTTCAAGTTTGGTACCTTCCAAACGTTTAACATATGCCCAGCATCCCCAAATCTTCAGGAAAGAGAAACCTGGTTTCCTTCCTGTCCATATCTCATATGGAGTCTGTTCAACAGACTTCGACGGTACCTTATTCAAAATAAGTATAGCACTGTTTAATGCGTATCCCCAGAAGGATATTGGTAGCTCAGTGCGACTCATCATTGACCTTACCATGTCCAACAAGGTGCGGTTTCTCCGTTCGGACACACCGTTTAATTGCGGTGTTCCAGGAGGAGTCCACTGTGAAAGAATACCATATTCTTTCAAGTAATCTTGAAACTCATAACTTAAGTATTCGCCACCACGGTCTGACCGTAATGTCTTAATACTCTTCCCTGTTTGTTTCTCCACTTCGTGTCGAAACTCTTTGAATTTCTCAAAAGTTTCCGACTTGTGTCTCATAAGATACACATAACCGTAACGAGATGCATCATCTGTAAAGGTTACGAAGTAGTGAAATCCACCTCTAGCCTGGCTAGACATGGGCCCGCATACGTCAGTATGAACGAGAGCTAACAGTTCTGTGGCACGTTCACCTTTACCGCTAAAAGGTGATTTAGGGCATTTTGCCTAAAAGACAAGATTCGCAGACGTCATATGAATTGGGATCAAATTCGTCCAAGTACCCACTCTTTGAAAGTGTGGATATGCGAGTCTTGTTGATGTGTCCTAGACGACAATGCCACATATAAGCTTCATCTTTTAGATTACTCCTTTTGAGCCTTTTGTTTGTCATTTTAGGAGATTCATTTATATTCAAAATATAAAGACCGTTATTTGCAACAGCTGTGCAAATTTCTGCATCATTTTATATAATAAAACACCCTGTGTTCCTGAATACAAAAGTGTAACCCTGCTGGGTTAACAAGGATACAGATATAATATTCCTAGTTAAACTAGGTACAAAATAACAGTTCAAAAGTTTAAGTTCATGCCCTGAGGGCAGTACTAAAACAAAAGTCCCTACGGCCAAAACAGCAACTGGTGTTCCGTTTCCGACCCGTAGATCCATCTCCCCTGATGCCAGCACCCTGCTATCATGCAGATCCTGCACATCAGTACAAATATGAGCACCACAACCAGAATCAAAAATCCAATTTTTAAAACTAGAAGTATTCATATTTATCTCAATAACAAACATACCAGAGGCAATGGCCTTGCCAGCCTTGATATCCTCCCTCTGCACAATGCTCATTCGGCAGTCACGTTTCCAGTGACCCCTCTTGCCGCAGTTGAGGCAGATGTCGCGAGATTTGTCCTTTGGCTTCCTAGAAGCCACTGTCAACTTGCCTTTACCCTTCTTCTTGAACTTCTTCTTCCTTGCACCTCCAATTGCCTTGGGGCCACCCTTTGGCGCATGAGAGGTCAATGCTAAATGCGCCTCGCGCTTGCTCCCCTTTAGGAGTTCCTTTTCGGACTCCTTCAGCACAGACAACAACTCTCCAAGAGTGTCGTCAGTATCCATCAACTTGTAGTTGACTATGATTTGTTTCCAAGTATCAGGAAGTGACTGCAAGATCATATCTATAGTCAGATCAGCCTCCAAGACTATTCCCATATTGGCCAACTCATCAATATCGGCAATCATTTGAGCCCGTGGGCTTCAACTGATGCGCCATCTGTCATCCGGGAGCGGAAGAGTTTCCTTACTAGCTCGTACCTCTTCATCCGCTTATTGGTGCGGTGAAGATCACGCAATCTTGCCATCATGTTATAGGGATCCAAGTCCCTATTCTGGCGTCTGAAATGCTGAGTCATTGCAGCTAGCATAACTGACTGAGCTTGGTCACAATCATCACTATGAGTTTTCCATAACTCTAGCTCCAGTGGCTCAGTGGGTTTAGGCGGGAGAGGTCTCTGAATAGTATACAGTATCCTCTCAGCCCCAAGCACTATCTTGAGGTTCATTTCCCAGTCGGCAAAGTTTGTCCCTTTGAAGACATTATCGCCCATGATTATGTCGCGGATATTACCTTTGCCAGTCATCTTGACAACTATAGTCCAACTATAAAGTCAACGATGTTATGGGTACAGTCAAACTGTTACATAAAAATAACAATATATTAGTCCAACTAATTATTTAAAATATTGACGAAATAATTTTGAAAGACGCGTAAGGCTAAATATCTGAATGAAATTGCAAATTCAATAATAGCCTCCCACTATTTTCTTCAAGTTTCTAACCCTCTGTAGAGAACTCGGGAAATCGAATTTCCTAGTGGGCTAGGATCCCGTTAAATAACACACAACCTTGACTTTGGCAATAAAAATTGTATGCTATTTAACATAGGTAGATCTCCATGATCAATTGGATCTCATCCAATTCCTAGATCCGGTTAGGTGGACATCCAAGTCCGAAACATATGTATAATGTCAATGTATCTAATACATTTTCCTAACCATATCCTCTGAATCAACTAGGCCTTGGCTTTGGCCAAAAACAAACCTAATGATTCCAGTTAAGCGGGACCCATTGACGAGGAAAGTTTCGTAATCAATGTCGTTGGACAAAAGTGATCTTGACTTTGGCCAATAAAAATCACGATTTGGACAAGACACCGATATGCAACAAAACTCTCATGATTCAAGTACATCCTTGATTGACAAAGGTCTTGACTTTGGTCAAAAACAAACCAATGCCAACTTCGGATCTTGAACAAGAACCATTCAATGGAAGGATATTCGCTTAATATAAATTGAGGGATTTCGCGTAATTGGCAACCAATTTATTTATCTTTGTTAGGTCTCATCATCATACACCCTTAAGCATGCTTCTAAAACATCATAAAGCGCGTAAAGTAAATTAATAGTGATATGCGGATGGATATATAAACAACTTGTTCCTAGAACAAATCACTCCCTTTCCTCTCCCCGCTAGCACTATTCTACTTCTACCCCAATTACATAATACAATAAGAGAAACCTCATTTACATTGAGGGGAATTAGGTGAGAAGAGAATACAAAGAGATAAAGAGATAAGGCTGGACACGCAGGTCCAATTTATAAATTCCAAATTTACAATAATTTCTAAAATTACCCTTTCCCTTCTAATATCCATCCGATATACACTATTCATTCATCACATACATATATATTCAAACAAGACATGCTTTTACAACCAATCTAATCCAATTAATTAGTCTTTGTTAAAGTGATCATCCAATGTTCAAACAACGGTTTGATTTTGCGCGAGTCCAACTCGATTGAGAATAAGTACACAAGGTACGAATTCGCGAATTATATCGAACTACTTATTAAATCTAATTTAATTCGTATTCAATACTAATTCATTATTTAATTCCAAATTAAATGTTTACACTTTAATGTGCTTTAAAGACTTAGATTCTAAATCCATTCTATTGGGTCTCAAAGCCCAACTAACATCCAATGTTTAATTAATTCAAGTCAAATGGGCTTTCAATTGATTTATTAAGGCTTGGGCTTTGGTCAATGTGGGTCATACCCAATTACCAAGCCCAAATAAGGAATCACCCTTAAGTGCCATAAAACCAATTTCAAGCCCATAAGGCCCAATTAAATTATTAAAGCCCATTATATATATTTGGACTTAATGGAGTGATTTAGGCCCAAATTGGATCCAATCCATTTGGCCCAAATCTACTTGGTCCAACCAAGCCCATTATGCCCAAATACAATATTAAAAGCCCAATTCACCAATTAAGCCCATTAATTAAATTTAATATTCCAAACATTAAAGTCCAATTAATTAAAGTGTAATACCAAGATTAATATATTAAACCAAATATTTCAAAAAACCCATTTAATTTATTAATCATGTATTGTTCAAAATAAATGTCCAACATTAATTTTAACAAAAATTCAACTCCTTTACATGTCTTTGTACATTCGGCCAAGGTGAGTTTTTTGTGTCGATTTGTTTTTCAATCCGATTGAATTACTAATCTACGTGCCGTACACGTTCTAAGTCATCCAATGATCTTATACACAAAAATTTCAATCCACTCCAAGTAGCAACACATTCGGCCAAGGCATGGATTTGGGGAAAAATCATCCAATGCATTTTTCATGAAATTGATTCCATATAACATCATGTTATACACATGCAAGCATACTTATTAATCAAATTTCATAAGAACATGCTTATATCAATTTCATCATGCCATTCGGCCAAGGTGAAGATATGGGGGAAAAATCATCCAATGCATTTTTCATAAAATTGATTCCATGTAATATCATTCTATATACATGCAAGCATACTTATTCATCAAATTTCACAAGAACATGCTTCAATCCAATCAATTTATCACACCCATTCGGCCAAGGTTGAAATTTTGGGGAAAAATCATCCAATGCATTTTTCATAAAATTGATTCATATAATGTCATTTAACATACATATAAGCATACTCATTCATCAAATTTCACAAGAACATGCTTCAATCAATTTTACCCAAATTTTAACCTAAAGTATTTCATGCTTAAACCTAGCTCAATGATACCATTGTTGGTTTCTATAATATGTCCCAAACAAAGATTAAGCATGTGAAATACTATAAAGAATATATATATAAACATGAAGTATGGCGGAATCATACTTACAATGCCTTGTGATGAAGAAGATGATCAAATGGTAGAAGCTCCAAGTGTGGAAGATTCGGCCAAGAGGAGGAAGAAGACTTGAAGCTCCAAGCTTTTGTATTCCAAGCTCTTTGATGGTTTCCCTATCACCTCTTTTGATCCCTTGCTTGTGCTAGCAAAAATGGAGAAGTGGAAGATCAAATCTTCCTTGCCCTTGTCAATGGAGTTCACGGCAATTTGAGAGAGAAGAGAGATTTTGTGTAAAGTCTTGATTAATTAATTTTGTATTACCAAAAATCAATTTATATTTATGTTATATTTATTAAATTAATAATAAATCTATGACATAAACCATGCAATGGCTTAGAGTGTCAAACACTCAAACTCCATGCAAAGCCTTTGAGTGAAATGCACACTATCACCATGCAATGCCTTAGAGTGTTTTGTACACTATTAACATGCAATGCCTTATCAATAAAATAATGCATATAATGACAAGTGTCATGTGGGCCCCACACGTTTCCCAATGAAAGTGGGCCCACGTCCACTCACGCGTTCGGGTTCGATATTTCCGAAATACCGATCTAGCGTCGCGACGTTAATTAAATCGGATTTAAATAAATAATAATCGCTCCTAGCGAAATTATTATTTACGTCGCTTACGAATTAATTCTCAATTAACTCGTATGCCCGAATTAAAATCTAATTTTAATTTCGCGTCGAAATCGAATTTCGATTATTATATCGAATATAATAATTTTATCGATTAATTCCAATTAATCGTTCTCTCTCTAAATAAGGCACTTTATCCAAGATAAAGTTTCTCCGCAATTAATCCAAGATTAATTAAGTCCGAATCAAATATCATAGGTGAATCTTCAGGAAGCGACCCAAGAGATCTCCGGATATTTTGGCAGTAAATACGGTCGTCGGATAATCCGAACACGTACGTACCTCGTACTACGTCTTTACCGATTTACAAGACAAGGTTGGCTTCTAGCAAAGCGCCATGCCTACCCAATTCTCCAGAAATATTCTTATAGGAATATAAGATCTGTATCAGGCGTAGTATACCGTAGTATTGCGTACATCGATCCAGTATCGGATGATCACATGCTAGGCCTGGGGCTGGAGATGTGTCTGCCCCGTACGAAACATATATCGGACATCAAGCAACTAGTCTCTTTAAATCGGACAATCCTGACCTTGTCATATTGTCCCGACGGTTGCAACCTTTTATAGAGTACTAGTTCTGTGTCCTGCGTGATCATCACCTCCATATGTCTGAAGCGATACTTCCATCTTGACATCACATCCAGTACACTACGATTCTCGATAAACCCAGAAGAGGTGTACACAGAACCGGTTAAGGTCCCCAACCACCAAAACTAAAGTTTACCGATTGTCGCAAGTACTAGCGATGTAAGTCTCAGGTTAAGACCATATACACCTACCCTGATGCGGCCTCCCATAGACACGCAGACATACTACCAATGGGATTCCGCGGGGTCTATCCAGAGCGAAGCTGTTTTCCGTACCATCGGTAAAACACAACCTCCTATCGCACTTGCATAAGTATCCAATACTTAAATATATGAAACTATGCCGTCGTGCCCTCACAACGTGCACAAGCGCAATACTAGTCTATTCCGCATTATCGATGTCCAGTCTCGATAATACTACGACTAGGGATATTTAATGATTAAACCTTTGGGGACTGATACTGTCTCATATCATTCTCAGTCCAGGTACTAATCATATGGACTTTCGCCATTTATAAGTCAAAGTAAATAAATTTACAAAACGGCAAAAGGCAATTTCATTATCACATAGTTAATTTTGTACAATAATACAATATCATTTACAAACAGTGACGCTATGGGACATAATGTCTAACAGTCATTTCCACTCGTGGCATTGTCCCAATTATGTCTAGTCCCCACTGGGCGACGGCCAAGGACTGAGCAGTGTAGTTAACTGTTCTGGCTGGTTGGGTGTGGTGATTTGCATTTTTTCTGACATCCTTCGCACTTGCGGGCCACGTTCTATGCCGTCCTGGTGCATAGTTGGCCAGTAAAAACTTTGTCCTTAGGGCTTTAAAAGCATTGAGTGACCCCCCGTGTGGCTTCCGCGATCCCGTTAATGTATCTCCCTGAGCACATATTTGCCTCTTATTCTGCTAGACATCCGTCAAGAGGGGGACTGTAACCTCTTCGTTAAAGTACCACCCCGTTGATTATGGAGAATCTGATGCTTTTGTATCTTACTTCCTTCCTGGCCTCTTCTGTCTCCTGGTGTTCTCATGTTTCCAGATATTTTCTGATGGGTTGCATCCATGATGGTTTGCTTTCTTTTCTTTATCTAACTTCACTTCAGACTCCCCCACGCTCATTTCCCAGATGTAAATAAAGGATTATTCTGGGGCCTCGGCTTTTGTTGAGGAGCGAACCGTGCCAGGGAGTCTGCCTCACAATTGTCTTATCGGGAGATTTGTTCGAAACGTACATCCCCCATCTCCCCGTTAACTTTCGTACTTCGGTCAGATATGCCATCATGCTAGGCTCTTTGGCTTGAAATGCTCCCTTTAGTTGCTGAATGGCTAACTGCGAGTCACTCTCCTTACCACATCTCAGATCCCCAATACCGTGCATAGTCTCAAGCCGCCCAGTATTGTTTTCATATTCTGCTTCATTGTTGGTCGCTATGAAAGCGAATTTCAGGGCGAGCAGGATTTCTTCTCCTTTGTTATTTTTTAGGATGATTCATGCGCCATTGCCTTGTGTGCTGGCGGAACCGTCTACAGACATCTCTCATTTGTCTTCTTCTATAGTCAGGATCTGTGGTTCGGTAAATTCGGCGACAAAATCCGCCAAGGCTTGTCCTTTCACTGCTGCTCTCGGGAGGTAGGTGATGTCATGTTCACTTAGCTCTACCGACCATTTTACTAGTCTGCCGGAAACTTCTGGCCGCTGCAGAATTTATTTTAGGGGGTGATCGATGTAGACCCTGATAGGATGGGCCTGGAAGTAAGGCCGCAATTTCGGAGCTGCCGTGATTAATGAAAGGGCGACCAGTTCATGTACTGGATATCGGGTTTCGGCGTCTAGGAGGGCTTTGCTGATGTAGTGAATAGTTTTCTGGACCTTGTCGATTTCTTGTATCAGTACCGAACTTACTGCTCGCTCTGAAACGGTCAGGTATAAGTATAATGTTTCCCCCGGGAGTGGTTTTGCCAGGAGTGGGGGCTGCACTAGATACTACTTCAGTTGCTGGAAGGCTTCCTCGCACTCTGGCGTCCAGTCGATATCCTTTTTTGTTCTTTGGATTACTTTGAAGAAGGTGTGACATTTGTCAGTTGCTCGCGATATGAACCGATTGAGCACATCCACTCTACCGGTCAGACTTTGTACTTCTTTCATTATCTTGGGGGATTTTAGGCCCAGTATTGCCTGGATCTTCTGTGGGTTTGCTTCGATACCTCGGGCACTCACCATGTAGCCTAAAAACTTTCCCGAGGCTACCCCGAATGTACATTTTTCTGGATTGAGTTTCAGGTTGTGTCTCCTTAATAGCTCGAAGGTCTTTTTTAGGTCGGCCACGTGATTGCTTGGTTCTTTCGACATTGTTATCATGTCATCGATGTAAACTAGCATTGTAGTGCCGATGAGTGGTTTAAAAACCTTGTTTACCAACCTTTGAAAGGTTGCTCCAGCATTATTTAGCCCGAAGGACATTACTTTATAGCAGTAAAGTCCTTGATCTGTGATGAAAGTTGTCTTCTCTTCGTCTGCAGGGCACATTTTGACCTGGTTGTATCCGGAGAAAGCATCCATGAAGCTCAGTAATCCCTGACAAGCGGTGCGTCTACTAGCTGGTCTATGTTCGGCAAAGGGAAGCTGTCCTTTGGGCATGCCCTGTTTAGGTCGGTGAAATCGACACACATCCGCCACTTGCCATTGTTTTTCTGACCAACACTACGTTTGATACCCAATCTGGGTATCTTGCCTCCCTGATGAGACTTGCCTTTAGTAACTTTTCGACTTCGGCTGCTATTGCTTTACTCCTTTCTTTATTGAAGTTCCTTCTTTTTTGCCTGACCGGTTTGCGTGATGGGTCTACTGCTAGGCGGTGATTGATGAATCTTGGGTTGATCCCAGGCATGTCATCGTATCTCCAGACAAAGACGTCCGGGTATTCTTTCAGGCATTCTAGTATATCTATTGTAGAGACTTGCTTAAGCCTCCCCCTATCTTTCTTCTTTTTCCTGGCCCGTAAAGTTCTATTTCTTCTGTCTCCTCAGCTGCAGCGAATCGGGCATTTTTGTTTGCCCGAGGCCCGGGGCTTCTGTCTTCTTCTTCTTCACCCAGGTTTCTTTGTCGTTTTCGGGTATCTTCTTTGATGCAGAGAGTCTATCGTGAGAGAGTTGCGAAGCAACTGTGAGCTGTTTTCTGGCTTCCGCATACGATTCTGATCCCCTCCCGGGTGGGGAATTTCAGTTTTAGGTGGTAGCAGGACATTGCGGCTTTTGTTTTCATCATGAAAGGTCGCCCGACGATAGTCTGGTAGCTGCTCATTGTCCGGGTCCGGGGATATGTCCCGACAGTCATTGCCAACTGTATCCTTCCCAGTGGGATGACAGCTGATCTATCCTCCGAAACCATATAGGGGAGTGCTATCGTTGGTCAGAGTTGCATACTCCACCCCTAGGTCGTCCAGTGCTTCTCTGGAAATTATGTCAACTGCGCTTCCGGGGTCCACTAGGATTTTGTCTACTTCTGACCCGCTGATTACTGTCTTGATTATTAACGCATCGTCATGAGGGAAACTTACCCCTCGGGTATCCTCATAGGTAAACATTATCGGCACTGATCGGCTTCCCTGGAGTCCTGTGACCTGCTCTGTTTCTAGGACGTCCGGTCCTCGAGTTCTGCTGTAGTCTTTCCTTGATCGGTTAGAGTTTCCGGCCAGTGTTCTCCCTCCTGCGATGATATTGATTTGGCGGCCACGTGCTCTTTGTCTGGCCGTCATAACTTCGTGGTCAATGTATTTGTTCAAATATCCGTTTCGTGCTAGGTCTTCCATCTGTTCCCGCAGATCTTTACACCAGTTCGTTGCATGTCCTCTGGAGTTGTGGTGTATGCAATAAAGCCTTTTGGTTCCTCTTGTCCGAGGGAAATCTTCTTTGGTCGGGTTCTACTAAGAGGTCTTTTCCCCTGGATCTCCATGACAATTTGTCCCAATGGTTTCTTTAGGGGAATGTATGCATCTTCCCCGACCACATGGTTTACTTGGGTCGGCGCCCTTCTCTCTTGGTTGTCTCGGTGCAGTGGTTTGAACTCCTTGTGCTTTGGGGGTGGTTTTCTGGATTCTCTTTCTACATACACGCCGGGGGGCGCCCTCCTTGTGGTTCTTTCTCTCTGATGGTGTTCCCTTTTCGGGATATTTTCTCCTCGTTTTCTAATAAATGAATTTTTCGGGCCACCTTCAGGGCGGTTTGCGTAGTCCGGGGTGTCTTGGATCCTTAGGTGGGTCCAAGCCTCCCGACTTTCAATCGGCCCCCTTCATCGCTTTCCAGGGCCTCGGGGTGATTCATACCCTCCGACTTCGAGTGCCATATTGTGGTATCCTTCAATAAATATTTTCAAAGGTTCATCGTCTCCTTGTTTCATAAGTCTTAGTCTCCATTGTCTTTCTGGGGACACAAGCCCCCTTGAAGTGCCGTATGAATGACTTTCTGAGTTGTGTGAAGTTGCTGATGATGCTTCTTGGGCTAGGCTTCTATACCATAGGATGGCCGGTCCGGCTAGAGTTAAGGGGAATACTTTGCAAATGGCGTCCCCTGTTACCCCTTGTACCTCCATTAGTAGGACGAAGCCTTCGATGTGAGTTTGGGATCGGTATGGCCCTTGTATGGCGCCATGGTTGGCATGCTGAATCTTTTTGGGAATTTCTCTGACCTTATTTCTTCTGTGATGTGGGACTCATCTTTGCTGTCCTGGGCATCTCCTCTGTCTGTATTGGGGAATACTCCCCATTTGGCTAGCTCATCCCGTAACCAAGATTTCATGCTGCTGTCCTTGGTTCCATGCCTTCTCCTGCGGTTTCCTCTCTTTCTGTTGTCTTGGGCGCGGTACTTCTCAGGCCCGGTGTTTTCCCGCATTCTTTCGTCATATTCTTTTTCTCTTCTCCCAGTGTTGTGAGGGTTATCATAGGAGGAGTCTGGTGACGATTTTTCATTCTCTTCCTCCCACATGTCCTCAGTTTGGGAATCTTTCTGCACCACCACAGATCTTACCCCGTAGGGACCTTTCCTCCGGGGTCTGTTGTCCTCACTTGTATCAACAATTCTCTTTCCTTCTGCTATTTCGTTCCTTCCTCGGCTAGTCTCGGTCTCGAATTTTCCGTTGTGTGCTCCTTCTATCTTTTCCAACCGGTCTACTATGATTTTTAGCAGGGTTTGATTTTCCTCCCTTTCTTTCCTTAGGTTCTCCTCGATTGTCTCCATCCAATCTGCAGCCGAGCTCCCTGATGATTGGTGGTTTCCGCCTTCCGCCATTGTCTCACTACGCGAGTTGTTTTTTGTTGATTCCCCACAGACGGCGCCAACTGTTGACGGCTGATTTTGGTCTCAGGGGCAATATGAGGATATCACTCCCGAGACTAATCCTCTCTCAATAGTGAATTTGTTTGGTTATGGGGGACCAAAGGCAATTTAGCAAAAGACAGATAAACACACCAATCAGCAAGGAGATTTAACGTGGTTCGGTGGATTTGGATCCGACCTACGTCCACGGAAAAAACAGGATGACACTTTTATTACTCAAACACGCTTCTCAGATCTTTTTGTGTTTACAAGTCAGAGCTTGATGATTCTGATGCCTACTCTGCCCTCCTATTTATAATAGTACAGAAATCAGACTCCTATTTATATAAGAATTCTTGGTCGAATCAGTGTTCTCCTCTTGCAAGGATTCCTAGTCTAATATTGCCTTCACTTTTCTTATTCCTTTTTGGATTCTGACTCATTTCCTTGTGAAAGTGGGATAACTTGTTTATCTTGTCCGCAAGAATAGGGTGTCATCTTCTTGAGCATATCTCGCCATCTGGTCGGCCTTCATGAGGTCGGTCATGATAGTCCTTTGTACTGAGAATGCTTCTGTCGACCTGATAGTGCCCGGTTATCTGAACCCAAGTGCTCGGTTACCGGTCATACAGTGCTCGGTCTGAAACCATAAGGTGCTCGGTCTCTACCTGTTGTGGTCGGTCTGAAACCGCGAGGTGCTTGTTCTTTTTATTGCAAAGTGGTCGGGTTGGCTTTAATGATCTCACCCAAGCAGGGAATTACCCTTCTATCCTCGTCGTGCTGCTTTAGATATCATAGTGCCTGAAAACACCATCAACATAAGTAAAAAAAAAAAAGTCAATGATATAAATAATATTTATTAATCAAAATTGATTTGATTAATAAATTAGTCGAAACCATGTCAATCCGATTAATAATCTTAGACTCTTGTAAAAAGACCTGAATTCAATGATAAATTGAATTTTGTATTGAGATTTTTATAAAGATATATATTGTGTGTTAATTCAATTAATAACAATGAAGATTTTATATAAGAGGACTTGAATCAAGGAAGATGTACTTATTTAAGATTTTAATAGGTTGTGTCAGATTTTTTTTTTTAATCATAGATTTTGTTAATGGGTTATTTAATTCCATCAAAATTAAAATTTGATAAAACAACAAATAATGGAATAAAAATTATTTCAACTCTAAATTATAATAATGAAAGTTGAAAAACATAAGTTTTGTTTCTAAAAGTGAAAGCAAACTTCAGTATTTACTATTTCACAAAGAATCTCATGTTTAAGGACATCCTCAAAACAAGTGTTGTGTATGTCTTGGATTTAAATATAATAGTTTTGTTTAATCACAAGTGGTTATAAACATAGAGTTTTATTAGTCAATGTGATTAAAAGTGGCCATGTGTTGGGCCGGATCCAGGCTTGCCAAGTCCGGCCCAAGATCGGATGATGTCGGGCTAGGTTGAGTTTTTTAGAAAATGAAATTTTATTTTTGAAAAAATAATTATTTTTTGAATTTTTTACTACTTAAAATTTAAAAATGAAAAAAAAAATAAGAATCTCAATATTTTTAGTGTTTTTTGTATTAAATTTTAAAATTTTAATCATAAATATATGTATTTAGAATTAAAAATTAATTTATATAATTAAAAAATTATTTTTATTATTAATAATCTCTTATATAAATAAGAGATTTCAATAGATTTTTTTATTCTTCAAAATCTTTTGAAATTCATCATTCAATGAAATTATTTAAAATCAATTCACTTCTGAAAATGTTCATATAAAATATATTTTTTAAAATCATAATAAAATATAATAAGATTTTAAAGAATTTTTTAAATCTCTGATTCAACACTCATATATTTTTAAAATATAAAATAATCATGTCTAATCTAAATTGAATACACTATTCTAAGTGTTGAGTTGAGTTTTCTGAGTTGTTGTTATTTATTGATAGCGGCATATTGATGTTAAAAATAGAGATGATATATTCTCCCACAAACGCAAACTCCCAAGATAAATTAAAACAAAACCTGATGCAGATTTGGTACGAGTTTGATAATTAAACAAAACATGTGAATACCCGCAGCGGGTATCCATTACCCGCAAACTTAAATTTTTTGTTTTATATTTTAGGGTAAATAAAATTCACTCAAATAAAAGGATTCTAACTTTACCATTTTTTTGAATTATTTATGGTCTTGTATTTGTTTAATATTTAGTTAATTTTTTTGGTCAACTTTATCATTTTTTTGAATTGCTTTTAATCTAATATTATGTTTAATATTTGCGACTTCATATTAATTTCAAAACAAACTCCACTGACATGTTAAGAAATTGTAGATGATTTAATATTCTGTTTAATTTGGTTTTCATATTATAGATGAAGAAAATTTTATCACGAGAAATTTATTTTTATATGATATTTTAAAAATCCGTAAAAAATCTGTTGGGTACAAATACGGGTTTGATAATATATTTTTATATGCGGATGCGGGTTTGGTAATATATTTTTATATGCGGATGCAGGTTTGATAATTTATTTTTATATACGGGTGCGGGTTTAATAATGAAAATTAAAATCCACAATAAATATAATACGGATTTGATAATTTATTTTTATATGCAGTTACAGATTTAATAGTGGAAACCCGCATCAAATCCTGCCTAGTGCCTTCTTAATTAAAACAAATATGGGAAAAAATTAAGAAAAATTGCCTTATAAAAGGCCTAAAATGGAAAGTACAATTTAAAAAGAAGTATTTACACAGCTTGCAAGGGAAATCTTGAAGCCTGAGACTGAGAATGTGCACTGACAAGAGTACTTACAGACAACTCATAATCTTGATTATGAAGTTTCTTGAGGAAGATAATTGTCATCAAAGTCTTCATGCGTAAGCTCCACCACCTTTTTTTTTTTTATTATTTTCTATAATTAATTATTTACTTTCGCTTCATGAAAACAACATATCTCTTTGTTATTTTCAGCTAAATGTTTGCATGAGTATTTTGGCACTTGAAAGAAGTCAAAATTCTTAATTGCTGATGAAGTTTCAATGTGGGTTGTATTATTATTATTATATTATTATTTTTATGATGAAAGTTGGAGAAAGAGTCAAAGATTTTCTTCAACTTGAAGCATTTTGAGGAAACCATAATCAATGGTGAATGGAAAATTGCAGACAAGTATCTTTCAGCATTCACAAATATGGATGATAATAAGTACTCAAAGAAATTGTTCTATGAGTTGCGAAAGCAGAAATATTATGAAGCCTTGCACAGGTATATACAAGTATAAGTTATAACAAAATCAGAAATTTTGTGTTTTCATGTTTGGATTTCTAGGAAAATTGAAACTTGTTCTGAGTGTATGTTTGGGATTGTGGAACATAAAATCACTTAGATAGGTGTTTGGTAAATGTTAGCTATCAACTGAAAGTGGGTAGTAATAAACACTTTTAACTATTATGCTTCAAAGGTTGAGCAGAAAGACAACTATTATGAACATACATACCTGTAAGTTGTGGGTTCAGTTGGTAAAATCGCTTGGGTTCTGTGCTGTCAAACGGGCGTGGAATGATGTAATTGTATTCATTAGTTTGTTTGGTTTCAATGTTCTTTTTCCCTCCACTTAGTGGTAGAGAGGTCAAGATGAGCAAAAAGATGATTGAATCATAGAAAGAAACTTTATTTAATTAAATTTTTTTATTCTATCCTGATGATTGAAGTTAGCAGTGCAGTGTAGTTTTGAATCTTTATAGTCATTATGTTTGTTTTGCTTCCTCAATGTGTGTTGGGTTGTTTGTTTGTTTGCAGGAATGACCATACCAGGGCTGTTAGCATTTTCTTGAAGGATTTGAAAGTGTTCTCTGTTTTCCAAAATAATTTTGTTGGTGAATTAGCTGAGATTTTAGATTTGAAGGGTTTAAGGCATGATTAAAGCTTTTCAAACATTGTTAATTATGACACACACACACACATGTATTTGAAAATTTTTTATTTTAAAGAAAATTAATTATGCAGGGAAAATGAACAATTGTCCTGTTAGACGAATACCACATCTGCAAGGGCCAAATTTCTTGATGTTCTCAAAATATTGGTCAGGAGAAATCGTGTATTGCAAGATAAACTTATGTTTCCTTTTGTGAATAAATCAGCACTCTTTTCCCTAATCAGACTCATTTTCCCAAGTTTTGAAAAGGGAAAAAGAAGTATAAAGGTAAACCAATTATTGTCCATTAGTTTTCTTATATGTTGTTTCGTTGTGACTAATTTGTTATTCTAAAAATCTGTTTCTGTCAATATTTTTCAGAAGTTAATATTTTACCCAAAATTTGCTGACTGCAGTGGGATCTGTTTGTTCTTTTGATATGTAAATTTATTTTTCTGCAGGAAGAACTTATATACTTGATACTTCAGTTTCTTGATGAAGTAGGATTCAAGGAAACACTTCACAAGTACTCTTTGCTTTCTGTTTCTTCGATCTTTGGTTTCTTCATATACTTTTATGATTGATTTAGCTTCTGTTGGTGAAGTTTGGAGCGAGAATAAAAGGTCTTCTTTGATATGAATTTCTTCTGGGAGTATGTTGTTAATGGAGAGTGGGATAAGGCTGAGAAATACCTCTCAGCATTCACCAAGATCGATGATAATGTGTACTCAGCAAAACTGTTCTCTGAGATGCGGAGGCGTATACACAGGTAGGCCTAAGTTTAGGTAGCCAACAGTACTTGAACATCCGTGAGATAAAACTTTAAAAGAAAAGGTTGTACACAGTGCACAAGGCTCCCGCTATGAGCAGGATCTGGGAAAAGTCCCGATACACTCATTCTTATATTGTTTCCAGGGTTTGAACTCGTGACCAAGCGAATATCAAAACTCTACCTCCAAAATTTCTGAGAGATGGAAACTATCTTTCAAAAGCCCAAAGGAAGGAAGAAACTTAGACCTACCTGTGTATATGCCTCCGCATCTCAGAGAACAGTTTTGCCGAGTACACATTATCATCGATCTTGGTGAAGAATGAGAGGTATTTCTCAGCCTTATCCCACTCTCCATTAACGAAATACTCCCAGAAGAAATTCATATCAAAGAAGACCTTTGATCCTCGCTCCAAACTTCCCCAACAGAAACTAAATCAATCATAAAAGTATATGCAGAAAAATCATATTTTGCTGGGCAAGAAAAATCATATTATGCTGGGCAAACTCAACTTTCCCAGCATGGATAGATCAAGACTCCTAAAAATAATTAAGCTGGCGTAAGTAAAGCAAAAGACTTTGCTAGTTATTACTTGATTGCAAAATTGTAATCGTGGTTATTTATCAAATATCTATTTTCTATGTGCTGCTGTATGGACTGGTGGGTTTCCTTATTGTGAAAGTATAAAACTTAATGCTAAAACCATATCACTAAAAGGCATTCTGCCGGTACCATACCTTTCTCATGGTCCATCCTTTGATGTTGATTTCCAAAGAATGGAGGTCCTTATCCCAGCATCAAGTGGTGGAGTACCTGAACTAGAAAAGGGTATAAATCTTTTTATCCTCTTGGTTCAACTCAGGCCATCTGATGCCAACCTCTATCCTTTCTAAAAAGAAAATTCCTCAGAAATCCATGTTCATATTTGTTTGGAGAAGAGATTGATTTTTGTGTTAAGTTTTCTCGCGGTTATTGACCCGGATCCATTAGTATCGAATATTTTCTTTTGGAAGTGAAATCCCCTGATAGGGTAAAATCGAAACAATAACAAGTTTTAATCTCAATTTGTGCTTTTATTGCTGAAGTTTGTGGACTTGCTGCAGAGCAAATTTCATGCGGAATGTCTTACAGTTTGCTAGTGTGTGCATGGAACATATAGGCAACACATAAAAAGTAAGCTTATGGTCACATTAAGTGTGTGAGCTTTGGTCATTAGGTTTTTAATGCTAAAGTTAATCTAATATGAAATTAAAAACCCTGTTTGATATCATAGTAAAAATACACCGTGTTTAAAATCATACTAAAAATATTTAGTATTTAAAATCATACGAAAAATACTATATGTTATGAGAGTTTTTAAAATCAAAGTAAAAATATTATCTCAATCTTTAAATTATTTGAAATCTTTTAACAATAAGTATGATTATTTACTTGTTTGTTTCTCCCTAGAGCTATCTCGAACTAAAATTTTATGGCTTTTAATCCACAACTTTGCCACGAGAAATAGAATCAAGACTGTTATGAAATAACAGACCTAAGTTCTATACAAATGTCTTCCATTCCCCCGGTAAGTGAAGATAGCTATTTTTTTTTATAGGATGCAAATGCATGTATTGTACAACTAATATAAAAAATATCGATCACGTGAGAAATTGTTATTAATATCAAATATTAAAATTGTATCAACCTTAGTCTTATTTAGACTAATGATTATGAAGGAAGTGTTATTAACTAAGAGTTATTAATAATTAATCTAAGCAAATTCATTACGATCATATTCTAATTATGACTACGCATGCATTGCATGTATATTTATATCATGCACAAAAATTGATTCTATGAATACGATCATGCATTCTCGATTCTCAAAGCTAAACCAAAACTCCCTTCTCCAACTTTGTTAGGGTTTACCACAACTATCTTATTGGTGATCAAGCAAGAGAACGCTTTAAGCAAAGAAAATGATGGACAATCCACATAGAATGTCACAAACCAATTATAAAAGAGCTTCAATGAACAAAAGTTCATATTGGGTTCCATTGTAATTCTAAAATAAGATATAGTTCATGATAATGAAGATAAACAATATCATTGTGTTTAATATAATAAACAATAAGAAATTGATAAAGAAATGATAAAGAAAATAAATCATGAAGATTGTAAATTTTCAATCTCCAAGTTCTTCAATCTTCTCTCATTGATTCTTGTTTTGATCTTCTTGTTCTTGGTTTTTCTTCAATGGTTACTGTGTTTAGAGAGTGTTTTAGCCTCCAAAAAGACTTCTTCAATGATTACTGTGTTTATAGAGTGTTTTAGCCTCCAAAAAGACTTTTAGTCTGTCAAAAACGTATATGAAGTAACCCTAAATGTTCACTTTAGATGAATATCCTAAAAATTAAGTATCCTATTCAGTTTTGGAGTTATTGCATTAGTGGCACGCCATAAAGGTCTTAATCGCGCGCCATAGACCTTTTCCAATTCTCTAGAATAATTTTTAACTATTTATTGGCGCGCCACAAGCTTCTATGTCGCGACATTGCTGATAGTGCAAAACTATCAATTTCAAGCTTAGTTTTAGCCCAGATGGAGTTCGATTCATTCTTTGACATACACTACAAAGTTATAGATAATTGAGCTTTAGTTATAATGCATGCAAAGTTTATGACCAAAACACTAAAGACTGCGTAAATTAAGAAGTCATTGGTGCAAATCGAGAATTTCAGGTTTTCACTCATTTTTGCTCAATTCCCTTTATAATGTGATGTGAATCAAGATGCATAATAAGAAGCAAACATGGCCAAAATTATTAAGTATCCATTGAAGTTGTAGTTAGACCAATCACAAGACACAAATTAAGGAAGATCAAAGAAGCAATGACAGACATAGTCAATGCATACATGGCCAAAATCAGCAAGAGCACAAGAGGAGTAGATTCACTTCAATTAAGATTTAATAAAGAGGGTCCAAACTACATTTATCTGACCCAGTTATTTGAAGAGCAAGCCCAGAATTGAAGAAGAGTCACTTAAGCCTAGAACCCTAGGGATTTATGTAGCTTTCGTATTTTAGTCATAACTTTCTCATAAGATGTTCGATTTTGATAATTCAATATGTGTTGGAAAGAAGACTCCAAGATTTACAACTTTATAGTTGAAGTCAAAGACAAATTCAGATTCTTCCTGATCAAAATTCGATTGCAATATATCCTTATATCTTGAGGTTATATGTTTTAATTTTATGTTATGTTTAAGTGTTAGGCTGAAATATAATATTATTTTAAAAGCTCATGCATGAAATTTTAAATCTTATTTAGTTTATGATTTCGTCTCATTAGTTACTTACGATTTCTTTTAAGTATTCTAGTTTAAATAACTTTCCTTATTTAAGTTAACATAGGATTTTATAAAGGCCTATTTAAAGGCACTTTTAGCTTGTAATTTTGGTTACATAGATTTTTCAGAATCTAAATTTTAAGGTATTGTTGTGAGTTGTACAGTGTGAGAGATTTTTAATTTCTCTTGTTCATTGAATTTAATATAAGAGATATCAAAGATTGACGATATTTATGAGGTCTCTAAACACTAACAAGATTCAATCAAGAAATAATGAAAAGTTCTCAGGGGCAGGATTCTTGGGGGGTTAGACTTGATCTTTAGGGGCATTTGTAAGTGTCCTAGACAAGCCAAGAGATCTCTAAGCGTGATTTTTGTGTGACTAAAATCAAAAATAAGTTGCGGAGGACTTACATTGATCGGTGGAGTTCAAAACTTTTATGGATGTTGAAGCTTCTAAGCTCATGGGTGAGTATTCATATCACCTTCAAATAACTCCCATATATACTAGTAAGAACAAAATGGAAAAAAAATTTTGTACCCAAGAGAGAGGGAAGCAATCAGCATGTCTTCAAAAGTCAGAGGCCATTTTCCTTCTTTTAGAAAGAAGCCAATTTCACTTAAAGAATCAGAGGCCGCTCGGCCAACTTTAAAAGAAAGGCCATATGCCTTGATTTCAAAGGTGAAAAGCTGATTGCTTTTCTTTTATTCGTCAATTTTTCCAAAAAAAAAAAAAACAGAGAGCAATTGCTCTTTATTTTTCGGGAGAAGTCAAAAACAGTGGCCACTCACCTTTTCATTTCTCAAATTAAAAGTAAAGTTGTTGTTGGTTTTTTTGTTTTTGTTTTTGTTTTTTTTGTTTTGGCTAAGGAGAGTGAGAAATTAATAAATTCCAAAATTCATTAATTATATTTCTTTTATTTTTTCCGAAAACACAAAGACTAAGTGTGTTGTACAAGTTTCCTTTAAATACTCACAACCACTTTCATCAACTAGATTGACTAGTGATGTTAAGGTGGTGGGTTACACACTCAAATTCAAAATTCAAGTTGGGTGAGACTACACACTTCGGGCTTGGGTTCGTTTATTTCGAATAAACGAATTTTTCATCGCAACGTAATTAAATCTAATTTAATTAAATAATAATGCATCGTAAAATTATTACACAACTCGCTTACGAATTAATTCTAAATTAATTCGTTCACTTGAATTAAAATCCAATTTTAATTCCGCTATGAAATCCGATTTCAATTAATATATCTAATATATTATTTTAGCCCAATTAAATAAATTATAGTAAAATCTAATTTAACTATTAAATTTATTTCACCGATTAATTCCAAATTAATCGCGTTCTCTCATCTCGACGAATTTAATCCCAGATAAATTCTCGACATAATTAATTCCAGATTAATTCTTTTTCTGATAATTAATCCCAGATTAATTCTTAATTCTTTCTCTGACAATTAATCCCCGATTAATTCTTCCAATAATTAATCTCAAATTAATTTTCTCTCTCTCATAATTAATCCCAGATTAATATTGTTCGAGTCAAATATCATCTGTGAATCTTTGGGATGCGACCCAAGAGATCACTGGATATATTGGCAGTAAATACGGTCATCGGACTATCCGAACACGTGCTACCCGGTACCACGTTCTTACCGATTTACAAGACATGGTTGGCTTCTAGCAAAGCACCGTGCCTACCCAATTCTCAAGAAATATTCTTATACGAAATACAAGATCTTTGTCAGGCGTAGTATACGTAGTATTGCGCATTACGATCCAGTATCGGATGTCACATGCTAGGTCTGGAGCTGGAGTTGTGTCTGCCCCGTACGAAGCATATATCGGATCACTAGCAACTAGTCTCTTTATGATGAGAAAGTCATGACCTAGTCATACTTCCCCGATGGCTATAGCACTTAGAGTACCAGTTATGTATCATTGCGTGATCATCATCTCCATATGACTGAAGTGATACTTCCATCTTGACATCACACCCAATACACTACGATTCTCAGTATACCTAGAAGAGGCGTAGAAAGAACCTGTTAAAGCCCCGGACGACCAAAACCAAAGTATATTGATTGTCGCAAGTATTAGCGATGCAAGTCTCAGGACCATGATTCGGATTCCCATAGACACATAGTCATACTACCAATGAGATTCCGATGGGTCTATCCAGAGTGAAGCTGTTTCCGTACCATCGGTAAACAGAACCTCCTATTACACTTGCATGAGTATCCAATACCCAAATATATGAGAACTATGCCGTTATGCTTCCATGACACGCACAAGTGTAATACTAGCCTATTCCGCATTATCGATGTTCAGTCTCGATAATACTATGACTAGGGATATTTAATGATTAAACCTTTTTGGATTAATATTGTCTCATATCTTATTAATCCGGTACTAATCATATGGACTTTTATCATTTATATATATCCAAGTAATCCAATTACAAATGATAAAAGAGCAATTTCCTTTGTCACATAGTTAATTTGTACAACAACACCATATTCTGTACAAGTAGTGATGCTATGAGTCATAATTATCCAACAACATTAACAAAATATTGACACAAGATTTTTAGGTTACGTGTAAACACAAGACTTCTAAAAGAGCAATCATAGGAAGATCATATTAGTTAGTATCGAGAGCTCAAGTTTCCAAGGTCAAGTTTTTTATCTTTAATTTTTCTTATTAGTTTCATTTTTTTTTTGTGCTTTTGGTGTCTTCTTGTTTTCAGTTTTTGGAGTCTTTTTCAGTTCTTACTTAGTTCTTAATAGTCTTGTTAATCCTGATTGTTCTTACATTCAAGCTTCAGTTTCTTGGAGTCTTTTTCATTTAATTTAGTTTCTTGTATTAAACTTGTAGTTTCAGTTTTTAACCACAAAAAATTCTTTTGATTTGTTTTCGGATTTTTTTTGTGAGAAAAAAAAAAAAAAAAAAAAAAAAAAAAAAAAAAAAAAAAAAGCTTCATGGCGCTACTAGGGATATTGTTTCTTGGGAATTAAGTTTCCTTAATGTTTATAGGTAATTTTGTTGGTTTTCAGAGTTCATGCGCAGCGGAAATCGTGTTGGGTAACAAAATTTTTTTTCATATGAACAATAAAATCGGATCCGTATTTTCTGGTATATTAATAATAAAAAATTATTTAGAACTCAGGTTAGAAATATACCTGCAGATCCTGATATCTCTGTATCACGATTCTTTGAACCACGATCTTCCTCGTCTTATCTTCTCACCTCCAACGGCACGTGTGGGCGTGTAAATAATTACAAAGAACACTCTAATTTTTGAAATTGGTTGTGTACTCACACATGAGACAAATCCTGAGGGTTATTTTATTTTTAATTTTCTTAAAACCAAACAAAGAAAAATCAAAAGAAAACTATTTCCTCTTTCTTTTTCCCTCACCTTTGCTCTCGTTTATGGTTGTTGTTTTTGATCAAAAGTGATGTAACAAAAAAGGTAACCACACAGCTCACTTATTTTTCTCTTATACTCTCTTAGAAGAATATTTGTTTTGATCAAAATCCAACACCACCTCATTCCCACGTTTTTTGATTTTTTCAATTATCAAAATAATGTCAAGCATATCTTTTAAGGATTATTGATTTTAATTTTCAAAAAATCAAAATAAAATCCTTTAATATTTATCTCATAATTTATCAAAGATAATACATTAAAAAATTTTCAAAATTTCAACTTTTGAAATATTATCTCATTGAATTAAAATTTAATTAATCAAATTAATTAAATATTAATTTTCATAAATTAATAAATAGATACATTATCTATTAATAAATGTATTAGGATAACATTTGTCATAATTTCCAAACAAGAGCTTTAGGAATATAATTAGAGTGTAAAATAATTCATAATTATTTTAAATAATTCCCAATTATTTTTCTTCGTAATTATAATCGTTCGAACAGTGATCGAAGACGACGAGGGGACCGATGAACCTATAATTTTAAGCTCCAATAATTCTGTCGATTAATTATAAACTCTTTTATTAATCAAACGAAATTATTAATTCTAGAGTAACTCCACTAAATACCCAGAATTGCACTCTCAGAATTATAGAATTAATTACTCAAAGTATTCGTCCATTGATATAGTCATTACCTATGCAATGATCCTCCATAACAGATTCGTAAAGGAGCTAGGTATAAAATATCCGTTAACCTCTCCAATTACTTCTTTATCATTGACTTCCATTAGTTCTCAAGTGAACAATTAATTCATAACTTTTATGAATTTGCGCGCTAATCGTTCAGGTCCTGAACTAACAAACAAGAAATCTTATGAACGGATTTCATTATATCAGGTTAGCATTCCCAGCTATTCATTCAACTCATTCCCAAAATACAAGGTTTACGAAATGTAATAAATACAAAACCATACCGAGTAATTAAAGAATAAATTAATATGATATAGGAGTCTGCTAAATATAATGAATTAAGATCATCACATATATGACCATCATTATGATAAAATTGATGTTCTTTATTTAACGGAAATTATTAGAACTTTTCAATTTTATCTGGTCCTGTCCAATATATCTTATTATATAAAACACATTCATTATATGTCTCTACATAATATAGTCTGGATAGAACTATATCATTCATAATGGAATGAACGTATTTATGACTTTGGATTTGAAGATTCCCAACTTCAAATCATAGTCATTGACAAATTTTGATTATTACTCTTTAAATTTTATCCATGCATATATGCATGTAACATTTTACATACACATATATGTTTAATTTAAAGCTACATAAATAATCACGGATTTTCATGAATTTTATAAAGCAAATCAAAATGCATACATGGAATAAAATAGAATCACAAATTTATTAATCAATCATGTTTCGAACATATTTGCTTGTCGGGCATACAAATCCCAACACAAACTCCCACTTCCCTAAAGCAAATGAGACATGTCTCTAATCCTTAATCCTTCTAGATGCCCCTCAAAACTCTTTGCAGGCAGCGTCTTGGTAAAAGGATCGGCTAGATTCTCTGCAGATGGAATCTTCATAACAACCACGTCTCCGCGTTGCACATGTCCCTAATCACATGATATTTCGCTCAATATGTTTTGATCTCTTGTGGCTTCTTGGTTCTTTGGAATTAGCCATTGCACCACTATTATCACAATAAAGTGACAATGGCTTGTCCATATCTGGAACCACTTCCAGATCGGTAAAGAACTTTCGGAGCCAAACCGCTTCTTTGGCAGCTTCACAAGCAGCCACATATTCGGCTTCCATAGTTGAATCACAACACAGATTGTTTGATGCTTCTCCAAACTATAGCTCCCCCACCAAGAGTGAACACTGATCCAGATATCGACTTTCGATCATCTGTATCTGATTGAAAATCAGAATCAGTATATCCAATCGGAATCAAATCCCTGCCAGAATAAACAAGCATATAGTTCCTCGTTCTCCGTAGATACTTGAGAATATGCTTAACTGCTACCCAATGATCTAATCCTGGATTTGACTGAAAATGACTAACTATTCCCACTGCATAGCATATATCAGGTCTTGTGCATAACATAGCATACATCAAGCTCCCTACTGCCGACGCATATGAAATCCGTTTCATATCTTCTTCCTTTTGGGGTGTCGAAGGACACTGCCTTTTAGAAAGAACAACTCCATGACGGGAAGGTAAGTTACCTTTCTTGGAGTTTTGCATTGAATATCTAACAAGCATCTTGTCAATAACAATGCCTGAGATCTCTAATAAGACGGATCCCAAGAATATAACTTGCTTCTCCCAAATCTTTCATTTGGAATTGTTCAGATAACCAAACTTTACGTCTGATAATAGTTCTACATTATTCCCAATAAGTAGAATATCATCAACATAAAGTATTAGAAAGACCACTCGCTTGTCCTTGATGAATTTATAAACACAAGATTCATCAGGATTTTGGATAAAGCCATAAGATTTGATCGCCTCATCAAATCTCATGTTCCAAGATATCTGGACGCTTGCTTAAGTCCATAGATAGACCTTTGCAACTTGCAAACCTTTTGCTTTTCGTTCTTGCTTATAAAACCTTCTGGTTGCTCCATATAGATGGTCTCTTCAAGATAGCCATTCAAAAAGGCTGTCTTGACATCCATCTGCCAAATTTCATAATCATAATGAGCAGCAATGGAAAGCAAGATTCGAATGGACTTCAGCATGGCTACTGGTGAAAAAGTTTCCTCATAGTCAACTCCTTCTTTTTGGGTATAACCCTTTGCCACTAGCCTTGCTTTAAATGTCTCTACATTACCGTCCACTCCCCTCTTTCTTTTGTAGATCCATTTGCACCCTATAGGATTTACTCCTTCAGGTAGATCTACAAGCTCCCAGACTGAGTTGGAATACATGGATTCCATCTCAAGTTTCATAGCCTCAAGCCATTTCTCTGTCATGATCTTCCATTGCACATCTATATGTTAATGGGTCATCTTTTCCATCATCAGTGATAGCAACTTGTGCTTCACCATCTTGTCTATATCGAGAAGGTAGTCGTACTATCCTCCCACTACGACGAGGTGGTAAGATGTTCTGACTCGAAGATGTGGTCTCATTGCTTTGTGGAACAACAATCCTAGTAGGTTGTTGACTGATCTCATCAGATTTTAATTCCTCCAAGACTATCTTGCTTTGAGGTTTGAAGTCTGTCATATAATTATTCTCAAGAATCGTGGCATTTGTCGACACAAACACCTTATTATCTCGAGGATTATAAAACACACCTCCCCTTGTGCCTTTTGCATATCCTACAAAGAAACAAACTTCAGAACGCATTTCCAACTTTGTTGTCTTACCCATTAGCACGTATGCTGGGCACCCCATATACGAAAGTGACTCAAACTGGGTTTGTGGCCACTCCATAACTCTAAAGGTGTTCTAGGTACTGACTTAGATGGAACCACATTCAAAATGTAGGTTGGTTTGTATAGCATACCCCCAAAACGTTTTTGGAAGTGAAGAATAACTCAACATGGAACGAATCATGTCGAGTAAAGTTCGATTCCTCCTCTCAGCTACACCATTTTGCTGAGGTGTACCAGGTGCAGTTAGTTGGGATAAAATCCATACTCTAATAGGTGATCTTTGAATTCATTATAAGGTATTCACCTCCTCGATCTGATCGAAGGCACTTGATTGATTTACCTAATTGTTTTTCCGTTTCATTTGGAATTCATTAAACTTTCCAAAAGTTTCAGACTTATGTCTCATTAGGTAAACATAACCATATCTAGAGTAATCATCAACAAAAGTAACGAAGTACTCATATCCACCTCTTGCTTGTGTAGACATAGGTCCACAAACATCTGAATGTATAAGCTTCAGTGGTTCTTGGGCCCTATTTCCTTTTGCAGAGAAAGCCCTCTTTGTCATCTTACCTTCAAGACATGATTCACAGACTGGTAGAGTACCAACATTTAGTTCTCTTAAAGGACCAATCCTTTACAAGCCTATTTATCCTGTCAAGATTTATATGACCAAGTCTTAGGTGCCATAGATATGTGTTATCAGTGTGAGAGAAATCTTTTGTTTCTTTGTTTTTGGCAATGCAACTTTGAACATTTCAGCATTCAATAATGAATAAAATTGGGCCTTATTACATAGAGCCCATTTTCAATAAAACCAGAACAAATAGTCAAACCATTTCTTGAAATAACAACTGATTTATTATCAAAAGAAACTGAATAACATTGTTCATAAAGTCGAGAAACTGAAATGAGGTTTCTAGTAAACCCCGGTACGAAATAAACATTATTCAAAAATAAAAATTATTGTTCTCAACATGAAGTTTTATTTGTCCAACTGCTGATGCTGAAACTAAAACGCCATTCCAACTCTCAAAGTAAAGTCCCCATCAGCAAGTCTTGTGTAAGAATCAAGCATCTGTAAGAAACAACAAATATGATTAGTCGCTCCTGAATCAATTATCCAGGGTGATAAATCATTTTCAACTAAACAAGATTCAGTAACAAGTAAATCTAATTTACCTTTCTTTTTCTGTTTCAGCTCTTCGAGATACTTCTTGCAGTTTCTCTTCCAATGCCCATCAATTCCACAATGGAAACATTTTCCTTTTGGTTTTTTCTGGGTGGAGCCATTCTTATTTCCTTGACTGTTGTTTGGCTTGTTCTTTTGCTGTTGTTCCCTGCTGTTTTCTCAGTTTTATTCTTATTTCTCTTTCTCTTCTTAAGAGAAGAGTTAGAGTTAGAAGGTTCAGCAACATTTGTGTAGGCATTGCATTTTCGCATGTGAAACCCGATGATGAGTCTCAGTTGGAGGCACTACCTTTTTAGCTAAGGATATTGTGGGAAACGGAGGTTGGAAGGGGAAATTCAGAATAAATACGTCATCAAGTTCATTTCACAAGTTCACTGTCTTTGTTAGTGCTGCGTTCGTTACTTCGTTCGAACTTCAGGCAGATTGCGGACGTTCGGGCAGTGTATTGGGTTCGAATTGGCGTCTCGAACGACGTCGGTTTCTGGTTTTGCTGCTAGCCTCGCACCCCAGCCCAATTAGCTCCCCAAAGCCCATAAAACACATCCCAATTTAATTAAATTAAACATTAAATATTAAATAAAATATTTAAACCATTTACCAATTAAATAAAACACAAAATATAATCATACCTAAAGATAAATCAAATATATTAACTTCCTAACTAAACAAATCACATACTAAATTAAAAGGATGTCATGCCTAATTAAAATCAATCATAACAAATTAAATATTTTGTATTCCTAATCTAGCCAAGATTTGTCCCCCCTCAATCTTTGACTTTCCTTGCTCAACACCAAATCATATCTCTCTTTAATGCCAAAATACTTTCCTTGTGAGACAAGGTGAATCCCTAGCCCTTCTCTATATAAACAACCCCTAACCAAGACATGCACTCCTCTAGCTCATACAGATAACTCACAGAAAAATCACAACACAAAGAGCCTTAGCCACTCACGGTAATAGCAACAAGAAGAACACAAACCATTCCCCTCATCTCCTCCACTCCATAACCGAAAACAGCACCCTCCTAACCTCTACCCATCACCGAAAATCTCCCCTTGCGGTAGCCCCCCATCACCGAAATATACCTCCAAACAACAGCCTAAACCACTCCCAAAACAGTCCCTAAAATCCCTTAAAACAGTAACATAAACTGCACTTATAATCATTGAAATAACCACACAAAACTACACTAAAAGAACCACGAAAAAAATACTCGAAATGGTCCACTAAAGCAGTAAGCAGAAAATATAGAGGAAACGGCAGCGAAACCACAAGGAAACAGCAGCAAAACGGAGTCGAAACAGTAGCTTGAGTGGCTAAACAGCGAAGGAAAAGGCAGACCAGTAACATAAACTGCACTTATAATCTTTATGTTGCATGCATCACGTCTGGTTCCGTTCGACGCGTTCTCGAACGCTACACGAATGCGAACCTTCTGTTTACTGTTCGAACGCGTTCTCGAACGCTACACAAACGCACACGCACTTTCTTAGTCTCATAATGCATCAGGTCTGGTTCCATTCGAACGTGTTCTCGAACGCTACGTGAACGCACACGCACTTTCTTAGTCTTATCATGCATCAGGTCTGGTTCCGTTCGAACTCGTTCTCGAACGCTACACGAACGCGAACCTTCTATTTACTGTTCGAACGCGTTCTCGAACGCTACGCGAACGCACACACACTTTCTTAGTCTTATCATGCATCAGGTCTGGTTCCGTTCGAACGCGTTCTCGAACGCTATACGAACGCGAACCTTCTGTTTATTGTTCGAACGCGTTTTCAAACGCTACGCGAACGCGCACCCACTGAACTGAGTCATTTTCATTAGATTTCATACATAGTTTTCCTAGTAGCTATCCCCACATGTATGAATACAATGTGTTTAATGTATTACAATTCATATGCTTATGTCATGATAACATTTGAGTATTATTTCTTGTGGTATATCGGATGATAACATTTGAGGCTAGGTAATGGTTTGGTGTCTTCCTTCACTCACTACCTTTCTAGAAGGAAAAGCTGTGAAGACACCTATATAGCCATCTACTCGTAGCCTTTTGTGATGGACTAATTTGGAGGATTCGTTGTTTATTCCTGACACCAAGTGATAAGAGCCTAAGAGGCTTGGGTATTTAAGTGAGCCTCGCTCTACCTTCCCTCTGGGGAATCTACAATGGAAAATCCATTTGACAGTCCGTCACACACCATAGCTCATTGGCACGTACCTTAGTGTATGAAAAAGGGTGCGCTCACTTGGTCGCTCGAACCCTTGAGTGGGGAGACCCAGTTGTGGGCTATCCTTCGCCTGTGAGAGCCTTTGTCTATACTCTTGCGAACCCACCCATAGACCGGGTTTGTATGGTTAAAGTAACAATTATTTCCTTGAGAATGTGCTTGTGGACCATCCTTATTTGGATGCAGTTGGACTATTGTCAGAAATGCGGGCTTGCTGGGCCATTTAAACTGGGGCAAGTTCGTACCGTATGACTATTAGGCCCAAAGCTTCTGAAATATTGATGGGCCATTATGTAGAAATTATTACGTTATGTTTGCATTATCTTTCTTTTATGCCTGTGTTTGGGAACATCGTCGTTTGGATCCATTTGGACCATTTGTCATGGGATATGGGCTTGTTGGGCCATTTAAACTGGGACAAGGACGTGTTTCATGACTATTGGGCCAAAGGCGTCTAAGTGTTGATGAGCCACTTTGTGCTTGTGTTCGGAACATTACCATTTGGATTTAGTTGGGCTTCTTGTCATAAGATGTGAACTCGTTGGGCCATTTAAACTGGGATGGGTTCTCTCCTGTGACAATTAGCCCGAAAGATTCTAAAATGGTAACGGGCCGATTTGTTTGAAAATTTTAATATGTTATATATGTTACATGCATCTCATGCACCTCATGCACACATATGTCATGTTAATACCGTCTATGTCTCTAAAAGACAACATAGATACCGTTTGGGTTAGAGAAGGGACAAGACTCACTAAAAGAACAAGTATGAGTGAATTCGATAATAAGGTGTCCCGTATGGATCAGTTAGAGAACGGTCTCGCCAAGATCACTGAACAGTTGCGGGCTTTGACTACTGCTGTGGCTGGTATAGCCGGGTTTCGTGCTGGGGGCAGTTCTGGGGATGTAAGACAAGAGAAACCTCCGAACAGATTGGTGGATGTTACCCCCACTTTTGATGATGATATGGCAGAGTATGCAGTGGGCAGAGTATCTGGGTCTCAGGCAGAGTTATAGAAACTTCGGGATCAGGTTGAGTCGGTTACCCGCAAGATGAGGGGTAGGAATGAGGATTTGCTGGATTATGACACACTGACTTTCGAGGAACAGTTGCCGGCACAGTTCAAGATGCCTGATATGGCTAACTTTAACGGGAAAAATGATCCAAGGGTGCATCTCCGACAGTTTGTATCAGTCATGAGTTCAGTTGGCTTATCTCAGCGCCAAGTGCAGAAAATGTTTGGAATGTCGCTTGAAGGAGCTCCCGTGGTATGGTACCACAATTTGGAGAAGAAAGTGAAAGAAGATTGGAGGGAGTTGGCCGATGCTTTCCTGAAGCAGTATGTCACGGACTTAGAGATCGATCTGTCACTCCGTGATCTGGAGAATGTTAAGCAGAAAGCAGAGGAGAGTTTTAAGAAGTATGTGGACCGGTGGAGGGGTCAGTTATTGAAAATACAAACTAGGCCCTCAGAGAATGATCAGATTAAGATGATTATCAAGGGCACCAAGCCATCCATTTACAGCAAGTTGAGGAGGATGACCTCCATGATTGCAGACTTTGGCAGTTGAGGGAAACTGTCATGGATATTGAGGAAGAAGAGGCCGAGAATAGAAAATTCTATGGTCTGAACAGGAGGCCCATTGGGGGAACATCGGGAACAAAGCCCGTTTATGTTGAGATTACCGCTATCCGGAACCGGCAATTTTCCAACTTGGGAAGGCCCTGTCCATGGTGCTAGAGAAATTGAAGAGGCAAGGGCTCTTAAAACCCTTGGAAGCCAAACCATTACCCAATCCCCTACCATCACATTATAACCTAAGCCTTTACTGTCACTTTCACCATCAAAAGGGCCATGACACCGACAACTGCGCCCGACTCCGCCATGAAATCCAAGACCTGATAAACTCTAAGAAAATACCTGGCCCAGAAACAGAACAGCCTGACACACACAGAATCCCCTTACCCAACTACCGTGCCGTACCACCACCAGCCTATATGATGAATTCTGGCCTCCCAGAAGACCTTGTCCTGAAATCCTTTCACCCTCAAGCCTTTTGCCTGGGAATCTGGGATAATACTAGTGAAGATGAGTTTGAGCAGGGAAAAAACTTTTGGCTTGATTTCTCTAGCAGTGATGAGGAAGAAGTAAGAGGAATGACACGTAGCGGTCGTTTTTACAATGATATGGCGGAAAAGGGTAAGGAAGTTTTGACAGATGGTAGAGAAGTGGTTGAGACTGCAGAAAATACTGATGCAGATATAGTGCTGAGGAAATTGAGGAAGACTAGAGCACAAGTGAGTATCTGGGAACTGTTATGTGTGTCTCGGGAGCATAGGCAGGCCATGGTTGAGGCCTTGAGCAAGATTGTGGTACCGGAAGATGCCAACCCCGCAATGTTTGTTGGGTCGGTTCAGAAAGAAGCTTTGCATATATCCTTTTCTGAGGATGAACTCCCGGCGGAGGGGAGAAATCATAATATGCCTCTATTTATCAGGGCCGATGTGAGGGGCAAGAGAACTTCATGTGTGATGGTGGATGACGGTTCGTCCATCAATGTGTGCCCGCTGAAAATTCTGGCGAGATTGGGTATGAAAGCAACATACTTGGACCCCTCCAGTATGACTATTAAGGCTTATGATGACAATAAAAGGGGAGTTGAGGGTACATTTGTGGCTATGGTCAAGGTAGGATCGATTGAAGATGAGGTCGAGTTCACAATACTGGACATCTCGGCTACTTTCGCCTTATTGTTGGGAAGGCCTTGGTTTCACAAACTTGGGGGCGTGTCTTCCACTTTGCATCAGATGATCAAGTTCCCATATGAGGGAGAAGTTGTTACCATCCGGGCTGAGTTAGATAATGCCGTGGCTGCCTTGGAGATACAACCTTTCACGAGGTTTCAGATGTCAGCTACTTTCGAGGAGTGGGTGGATCCTAGGGTGGCTAGGATTATGGAGAAAATGAAGTTTGAGCCGGGTAAAGGTTCAAAATTGCCAGATTTCAGAGGACAGACTACCCGGAAGGGTTTGGGGTACAAGTCTGATGAAGAAAAGCCAAAGGTCGAGAAAAAGGGCCTGAAACTGATGGAATGTTTTGTGAAAGCTTCAGGATATCAAGGGGAGCCTGAACCTGTGGAAGTTAATGGAATTATGGTACCTGGGTTTGAGATCTTCCAGGATATGTTGGGTAAGAAGCTGATAGTTGAAGAAATTACGGAGAAAGAAGAAGAGAATTTGGAGGAAGAACTGATAAGGTTGGAGAGCCTGACTCTAGGAGAGGACGAAAAGCCTGAGGAAGATCTGATTACAGAGGAAGAAGTGTCTATAGATGATGAAGACATTTACTTTCCTGATTTGTTTGAATGTAGTTCCGCATTATCCAATAATAAAGACATTTCTTTTGCTTACTTGTCTGGGTCATTTCCATTTACTCTGCACGAATCAAGCATATTTGACATCAGTTCAGCCATAACTATTGCATTTAACTTGGGTACACTTGAGAACCCCAAGGAAATTCTGATTGCAAGTGAAGTAACCTCCGAAGAGAGGGAGAAACTATAAGAAGTGTTGGTCAGATATGCCAAAGTATTTGCTTGGTCCTATGAGGACATGTCTGGGGTAGACAAAAACATTGCCAGCACACAGTACCAACTTATCCGAATGAGACCAGTAAAACAGAAACTCCGACGGATGAGACCAGAATGGGCTGACAAAGTCAGAGAGGAAGTTAAGAAACATATAGATGTGGGGTTCCTGGAAGTAGTAAAGTATCCTGAATGGTTGGCTAACATAGTACTGGTACCGAAGAAAGATGGGAAGGTCAGAATGTGTGTAGACTACAGAGATCTCAATAAAGCTTGTCCGAAAGATGATTTTCCTTTGCCACATATAGATGTTCTGGTTGATAGCGTGGCTTTATCCGCTATGTATTCATTTGCAGATGGGTTTTCAGGTTACAATCAGGTTCTCATGGCTGAGGAAGATAAACACAAGAGTGCATTTGTTACCGAGTGGGGTACTTATTGTTACAAGGTGATGCCGTTTGGGTTTAAGAATGTAGGAGCTACTTATCAGCGGATGGCCACTACACTTTTCCATGACTTGATGCACAAGGAGATTGAGGTGTATGTGGATGACATGATGGTGAAATCAGAAACAAGGGTTGGGCATATTGAAGCATTGAAAAGGTTTCTTCAGAGAGTTGACAGATACAACCTGGGCCTAAACCCCAAGAAATGTGTGTTTGGGGTGACATCAGGGAAATTGCTTGGTCATACGGTGGGAATGGGCGGAATAGAGGTAGACTCCGAAAAGATCAAGGCAATCACAGAAATGCCTGCACCGAAGACAGAAAAAGAAGTCAGAGCATTCTTGGGGAAGATTCAGTACATCAGTCGGTTTATTGCCAATTGACATCGGTATGTGAGCCTATCTTCAAACTGTTGAGAAAAGATCAGCCAGTGAGATGGAATGAACAGTGTCAGACCGCCTTCGACAGAATCAGAAGTACTTGGTAAAGCCACCTGTATTGAAACCTCCGAGACCGGGCAGACCTTTGATATTGTATTTGGCTATAGAATCAGAAGCACTGGGGGCTATGATGGTACAGGCAGATGAGACAGGGGTAGAACATGAAGTTTACTATCTGAGTAAGAAGATGCTCCCGTATGAGGCTCGATATCAGGAAGTTGAGAAGATCTGTCTTGCAGTGGTATGGGCTTCCAGAAAATTGCGGCATTATTTCCAATCATACAAGATCCAGGTAGTGGCAAAGGAAAATCCTCTGAAATATCTTCATTCGGTGCCTTCACTAGTGGGAAAATTGGGCAGATGGTTGGTATTGCTGACAGAGTTTGACATTGAGTATCTCACCTCCAAAGTGATCAAAGGGCGAGCAGTAGCAGAGTTTCTGGCATTGCAACCTGTTGAGGGGGATCAGTATAAGTTTGAGTTTCCAGATGAAGAGATCCAAGCAATAACAGTTCAGAGATGGAAGATGTATTTTGACGGAGCAGTGAATTACAAGGGAGCCGGAATCGGGATCGTGATAGTGACCCCCGAGGGAGAGACTTTGCCTTTGGCCAAGAGGTTGACATTCAGGGTGACTAATAACATGGCCGAGTATGAAGCATGTGTTTTTGGTTTGACAGCATTGATAGCCTTGAAGGCCGGGAGTGTGGAAGTCTACAGAGATTCTATGTTGGTAGTCCAGCAGATGCGAGGAGAATGGGAATTGAAGGAAGAACGGTTGAAGCCTTACCTTTTTCACCTCAGAAAATTGGCACAGGTTATCCCCGAGTGTAAGTTTCAGCACTTACCGAGAGAACAGAATCAGATGGCAGATGCATTGGCTACATGGCAGCGACTTGGGAAAATCCAGAAAAGTTAGTGATGAGACCGTTGATACTGACAACAGCAAGTAAACCTGTTTATGAGATAGAAAGGATTCTGGAAGTTGAGGTTGACGACGGTAAACCTTGGTATTATGACATTCAGAAGTATCTGGAACATGGTGAACTCCCGGAAGGGGCAGGCAGAAAAGATCAAATAGGCATTCAGAATTTAGCTTCCCAGTATGTGATTTTGAAAGGGGAACTGTACAAGAGGCAGGCAAACGGTATTCAGTTGAAATGTTTGAAAAAAGAAGAAGCTCAGCATGTAATGGAAGAAATACACGCCGGGTATATGTGGTCCGCACATGAACGGGTTGAATCTGTCCCGCAAGATAGTGAGACAAGTTTTTATTGGTCAACCATGGAAACATACTGCGCGAAGATGGTAAAGCACTGTCATGACTGTCAAGCACATGGTAATTTGAATCACTTACCGCACACAGAATTGCACGGGTTGTCAGAGCCGTGGCCTTTCTCAGCATGGGGGATTGATATAATTGGGGAAATTTGACCGAATGCATCAAATGGGCATCGCTTCATAGTAGTGGCAGTAGATTACTTCTCGAAGAGGGTAGAAGCCGAATCATTCCGTAATGTTACAGCAAAGCAGATGGCAAAGTTTATAGCTCGGAACCTCATTGTCGGTATGATATGCCGCATCACGTAGTGTCAGACAGCGGGTCCAGTTTCAAGGAGAGACAAAGGCAATATTACAGAGGTATGTGATAGGCCACCACAAGTCATCACCGTACCGGCCGCAGGCAAATGGGGCAGTTGAGGCAGCCAACAAGACTATAAAGACGATTTTAGCCAAGATGACAGAAAATTACAGAGATTGGGCCGAGAAATTACCATATGCTTTGTGGGGGTACAGAACATCAGTAAGAACAGCAAAAAGGGCCACACCTTACTCTTTGGTCTATGGAATGGAAGCAATATTGCCAGTAGAAGTGGAAATACAGTCTATGAGGGTATTAGCAGAGGCAGAATTACCGGAACAGGAATGGGCCGCACAGAGGTTTGATCAGTTAGCACTATTGGATGAGAAGAGAACGAAGTCTTTGTATCACATGCAATTGTATCAGAAGAGACTAACCCGGGCATTCAACAAGAAAGTGCGCCCTACCAAGATCAGAAAGGGTGATTTGGTACTTAAGCAGTCGAGGCCGTCGATGACAGATCCGAGAGGAAAATTCAGACCTAACCGGGAAGGACCTTAATAGTGCAGAAGGTAATGGGAAATGGAGCAGTGAAGCTATCAGACTTGGAAGGAAACGAATTCACCGAGCCGATCAACGTAGACAGATTGAAGCAATACTTTGCCTGAGGGGGAGAAGACCGAGCAGTTACCATGGGAATTAGCAGAAGACCTAACCCAACGGAATAAGAAAATCATTCATGCATACACGTAACATTGCATTCTCTTCGTGTTTGTATCTGTTTTGTGTTCTCAGGTTCGAAGAGAAGGAGAAAGCGGCAGAAATGAACCAAGTAGCGTCAACGCAATTTCAATTTTTGGGATGAGTCCCAAGGGGCGAGGCCCATATCAGCTGGGGGCGAGGACCATATCATGTCATCTCCGGGTATGGAGACACATCATCAGTTCGAGGGCGAGGTCCCTATAGTCAGCGGTGTTGGGTCGAGGTGCCCAGAGTCGAGGTGCCCCCGTTGTCGGTTGTAGTTCCGGGTCGAGGTGCCCAGGGTCGAGGTACCCACTACATCATCAGTTCGAGGGCGAGGTCCCTATGGTCAGCGGTGTTGGGTCGAGGTGCCCAGGGTCGAGGTACCCACTACATCATCAGTTCGAGGGCGAGGTCCCTATAGTCAGCGGTGTTGGGTCGAGGTGCCGCCGTTGTCAGTTGTAGTTCCGGGTCGAGGTGCCCAAGGTCGAGGTACCCACTACATCATTAATTCGAGGGCGAGGTCCCTATAGTCATCGGTATTGGGTCGAGGTGCCCAGGGACGAGGTACCCCCGTTGTCGGTTGCAATTATCGGGACGCGTCCCAGGATCGAGGTCCGCTGCAGCACCAACTCAGCTCGAGGCAGCAGCCGAGCCAGGTAAGTGAAAATGCATTGCATAACTTTGATAGGATTGTTCAAAGTCACACTACACAAGTCCCATCAAAGTGGGGGCGACTGTAGGCATTGGATTTTCGCATGTGAAACCCGATGATGAGTCTCCGTTGGAGGCACTACCTTTTTAGCTAAGGATATTGTGGGAAACGGAGGTTGGAAGGGGAAATTCAGAATAAATACATCATCAAGTTCATTTCACAAGTTCACTGTCTTGTTAGTGCTGCGTCGTTACTTCGTTCGAACTTCAGGCAGATTGCGGACGTTCGTGCAGTGTTCGAATTGGCGTTCGAACGACGTCGGTGTTTCTGGTTTTGCTGCTAGCCTCGCACCCCAGCCCAATTAGCTCCCCAAAGCCCATAAAAACACATCCCAATTTAATTAAATTAAACATTAAATATTAAATAAAATATTTAAACAATTACCAATTAAATAAAACACAAAATATAATCATACCTATTAAAGATAAATCAAATATATTAACTTCCTAACTAAACAAATCACATACTAATTAAAAGGATGTCATGCCTAATTAAAATCAATCATAACAAATTAAATATTTTGTATTCCTAATCTAGCCAAGATTTGTCCCCCCTCAATCTTTGACTTTCCTTGCTCAACACCAAATCATATCTCTCTTTAATGCCAAAATCCTTTCCTTGTGAGACAAGGTGAATCCCTAGCCCTTCTCTATATAAACAACCCCTAACCAAGACATGCACTCCTCTAGCTCATACAGATAACTCACAGAAAAATCACAACACAAAGAGCCTTAGCCACTCACGGTAATAGCAACAAGAAGAACACAAACCATTCCCCTCATCTCCTCCACTCCATAACCGAAAACAGCACCCTCCTAAACCTTTACCCATCACAGAAAATCTCCCCTTGCGGTAGCCCCCCATCACCGAAAATATACCTCCAAACAACAGCCTAAACCACTCCCAAAACAGTCCCTAAAATCCCTTAAAACAGTAACATAAACTGCACTTATAATCCTTGAAATAACCACACAAAACTACACTAAAAGAACCACGAAAAAAATACTCGAAATGGTCCACTAAAGCAGTAAGCAGAAAATATAGAGGAAACGGCAGCGAAACCATAAGGAAACAGCAGCAAAACGGAGTCGAAACAGTAGCTTGCGCGGCTAAACAGTGAAGGAAAAGGCAGACCAGTGAACCAGAAAAGTTGCGGAGCTTTACCCCTTCCGATCTTCGTAAAACGCGAGTCCGAGAGACGGCTTAAAAGGTTAGACCTGAGGGTACTTTTCACACTCATCTTTATTTGATTCTTGCTATTTATTTCGACTGTATTTTAATTATTTGTTGAATCTTGTGTGTATGATGCGTGTTGTGGGTATTGGATGAATGAAATAGTGTGGCCTCTTGCGGTATATAGGATGGAAACCCAAACGTAAATTCCGTAGCCGAATCCAAATAGACGGTAGTGCGGTCTGTACTTGGGATACAACTCCACGTACCGCTTGAATAAACGGCACCTTCTTTTGTTCATGTTACTTTGATTTATTTATTTATTTTTTGTCACTTGAATTCTGCATGTTGCTTATTTACGTATGATTCAATCGAGCGCATGGGCTTAGTAAGTAGAATGAAAGATCCCCTATGGGTAAGGGTTAAAGCCCTTTACCACGATGCTTCGCCGCGCCAGTTGATGTGTGTTCGGTTGAATGCAAGACACGTTCGATCGGGCATGCTAGTTTGATATTATTGCTTTTAATTCTATGTATGCATGGTTCAATCGAGCGTATGGGCTTAGTAAGTGGAATGAAAGATCCCCTTACGAGGAGGGGGTTAAAGCCCTTTACCACGATGCTTTGCCGCACCGATCGATGTGTGTTCGGTTGAATACAAGACACGTTCAATCGGACATACTAGTTTGATATTATTACTTTTAATTCTATGTATGCATGATTCAATCGAGCGCATGAGCTTAGTAAGCGGAATGAAAGATCCCATATGGGGAAGGGTTAAAGCCCTTTACCACGATGCTTCGCCGTGCCGGTTGATGTGTGTTCAGTTGGATGCAAAATACGTTTAATCGGACATACTGAGCTTGACATTGTTGTCTTTATTCTTTATGTTGCATGCATCAGGTCTGGTTCCATTCGAACGCGTTCTCGAACGCTACACGAACGCGAACCTTCTGTTTACTGTTCGAACACGTTCTTGAACGCTACGCGAACGCACACGCACTTTCTTAGTCTCATAATGCATCAGGTCTGGTTCCGTTCGAACGCGTTCTCGAACGCTATACGAACGCGAACCTTCTGTTTACCATTCGAACACGTTCTCGAACACTACGTGAACGCACACGCACTTTCTTCTTATCATGCATCAGGTCTGGTTCCGTTCGAACGCGTTCTCGAACGCTACACGAACGCGAACCTTCTGTTTACTGTTCGAACGCGTTCTTGAACGCTACGCGAACACACACGCACTTTCTTAGTCTTATCATGCATCAGGTCTGGTTCTGTTCGAACGCGTTCTCGAACGCTATACGAACGCGAACCTTCTGTTTACCGTTCGAACGTGTTTTCAAATGCTACGCAAACACGCACCCACTGAACTGAGTCCTTTTCATTAGATTTCATATAGAGTTTTCCTAGTAGCTATCCCCACATGTATGAATACAATGTGTTTAATGTATTACAATTCATATGCTTATGTCATGATAACATTTGAGTATTATTTCTTGTGGTATATCAGATGGAAACCCAGACATAAATTCCGTAGCCGATTCCGAATGGACGGTAGTACGGTCTGTACTTGGAATACAATTCCACGTACCACTTGAGAAGGTGCTCACATGTGTGCTTGTGTGGTTAGTATGTGTGCTTGTGTTTTCTTGAATATTATGCCAATGAAGTTGTATGTTTGTCGCTCCTTTGATGTACTTCCAAGCATGCAATCTTAGATGTGAAATATATGTGTAAGTTTCATTTTGTACATGTGAATTTAGAAGCATGATACTCTTGGAAATAAGTACTACTTAAGCCTGATTAAATTATTACATAAATCCTTTCATCACAAGTGGCATGAGTAAGAGACCATTCTGAACCCAACGGTTTGAGTCTTCCCTTGCGAGGGGTGAGTGCGGCCTTAAATCTCATTTTCCCGGTTCACGCCGGGTGGCGACTCCATTATTCTCCGGTTTAGTCCCCCGTGGCTACTCCGTACTCCCGACCGGGCCACGAGCCCGGGACAGCATGCGTCGCCCAGATCCTGTGTTCCCACAATTTGCTTCTCCTTTCTTCTCCACAGAAATAGACTCAAAAGTAGTGAGTTCGTTAAGCAATTCAGTCAAATTATAACTCAACTTATTCATGAAGTAATTGCTTTTGAACTGAAGAAATTGTGGGCTAAGGCTTTCTAAAATCATGCCCACTTGAGTGCCTTCATCTATGGTAGCCCCATTGATTTTTGCCTCATGAATATTACTAATCATCATTAGCACATGCTCACGAACAGGAGTTCCAACTTTCATTTTGCAGTTCATGACTTTCTTGACTGCTTCATGTTTAGCTTGATCAGAGGGTTTGCCAAACATGCCTTGTAGAGACTCCATTATCTCATAAGCAGTCTCTGTCTTTTCGTGCTTTGTGTTAAGCACTTTAGACATGGCAGCAAGCAAATAACAACGAGCTTTGTCATTTGCTCGAATCCAATTTTCATAGGCATCTTTGATGGTTTTGTTGGCATTCACAGCTGGTTCTGGAGGACATTCCTCCATCAGGACAAACTTCAGGTTATCCAGCACAAGAATTATATTCATATTTTTCTTCCACTTAGCAAAGTTATCACCAGTTAATTTTTCAGTAGCAAACAGTGATAGGATTGGATTTGACATATTTCTGAAATTATTAAAAAAAATATTCTAAATTATTCCATGCATAAAATTCAAAATAAATATGGCATAGTAATCATGATGCATGATGCATATGCAAAACACTAAAATATATATGCACTACTATAGCCTCGGAAAATTTAATAAGCATATTTTGTTGCCTTAGGGTCGATCACAACACCTTATTAAAATAGAGACAATCTCAATTAATAAATTTTTTTTTTTCAAAATATCTCATATTTTCAAAAATTAATAATAACCGATTTTTGGTCTAAATATAATTAACACTTTTAACTATATTTATATGAGTGTAACCCACCGTTTTGGATCCTAAAAATTTAACTCATAATAACCACCTTAGGGTAAGTTAATTATGAAATACATTTTATAAATCCTATCATAAGAAGTACAACCTTGATATTAACCTAAGCAAACACTTTCCTTAGGGAGGATGAAACTAAAGTCATCACGAAGCCCCACTTAGATTTCACGATGTTGCACTAACGGTGGAGACCAAAGGATGTTTTGACAAACTACCCGCTCCCACTCATTTTGTTACCCAACACGATTTCCGCTGCGCATGAACTCTGAAAACCAACAATTTGTATTCATGCGCAGCGGAAATTGTGTTGGGTAACAAAAAATTTTTTCACATGAACAATAAAATCGGATCCGTATTTTCTGGTATATTAATAATAAAATTATTTAGAACTCAGGTTAGAAATATACCTGCAGATCCTGATATCTCTGTATCACGATTCTTTGAACCACGATCTTCCTCGTCTTATCTTCTCACCTCCAACGACACGTGTGGGCGTGAAAATAATTACAAAGAACACTCTAATTTTTGAAGGATTCGTGTACTCAACACATGAGACAAATCCTGAGGGTTATTTTATTTTTAGTTTTCTTAAAACCAAACAAAGAAAAATCAAAAAGAAAACTATTTCCTCTTTCTTTTTCCCTCACCCCTGCTCTCGTTTATGGTTGTTGTTTTTGATCAAAAGTGACGTAACAAAAAAAGGTAACCACACAGCTCACTTATTTTTCTCTTATACTCTCTTAGAAGAATATTTGTTTTGATCAAAATCCAACACCACCTCATTCCCACGTTTTTTGATTTTTTCAATTATCAAAAATAATGTCAAGCATATCTTTTAAGGATATTGATTTTAATTTTCAAAATATCAAAATAAAATCCTTTAATATTTATCTCATAATTTATCAAAGATAATACATTAAAATAATTTTCAAAATTTCAACTTTTGAAATATTATCTCATTGAATTAAAATTTAATTAATCAAATTAATTAAATATTAATTTTCATAAATTAATAAATAGATACATTATCTATTAATAAATGTATTAGGACAACATTTGTCATAATTTCCAAACAAGAGCTTTATGGAATAATTAGAGTGTAAAATAATTCATAATTATTTTAAATAATTCCCAATTATTTTTCTTCGTAATTATAATCGTTTGAACAGTGATCGAAGACGACGAGGGGACCGATGGACCTATAATTTTAAGCTCCAATAATTCTGTCGATTAATTATAAACTCTTTTATTAATCAAACGAAATTATTAATTCTAGAGTAACTCCACTAAATACCCAGAATTGCACTCTCAGAATTATAGAATTAATTACTCAAAGTATTCATCCATTGATATAGTCATTACCTATGCAATGATCCTCCATAACAGATTCGTAAAGGAGCTAGGTATAAAATATCCGTTAACCTCTCCAATTACTTCTTTATCCTTGACTTCCATTAGTTCTCAAGTGAACAATTAATTCATAACTTTTATGAATTTGCGCGCTAATCGTTCAGGTCCTGAACTAACAAACAAGAGAATCTTATGAACGGATTTCATTATATCATGTTAGCATTCCCAGCTATTCATTCAACTCATTCCCAAAATACAAGGTTTACGAAATATAATAAATATAAAACCATACCGAGTAAATTAAAGAATAAATTAATATGATATATGAGTCTGCTAAATATAATGAATTAAGATCATCACATATATGACCATCATTATGATAAAATTGATGTTCTTTATTTAACGGAAATTATTAGAACTTTTCAATTTTATCTGGTCCTGTCCAATATAATCTTATTATATAAAACACATTCATTTCTATGTCTCTACATAATATAGTCTGGATAGAACTATATCATTCATAAATGGAATGAACTGTATTTATGACTTTGGATTTGAAGATTCCCAACTTCAAATCATAGTCATGGACAAATTTTGATTATTACTCTTTAAATTTTATCCATGCATATATGCATGTAACATTTTACATACACATATATGTTTAATTTAAAGCTACATAAATAATCACGGAATTTTCATGAATTTTATAAAGCAAATCAAAATACATACATGGAATAAAATAGAATCACAAATTTATTAATCAATCATGTTTCGAACATATTTGCTTGTCGGGCATACAAATCCCAACAAATTTATGTCCAAACAATTGAATTCCTTGTTGATTAAGGTAAGTGGGCGTGAGATAAGGATAGAATTAGTTGGCTTCGTTTAGTTCCTTGTGGACTAAGGAAACTAAGCTTACTTGTGAAGCAAGTTTGGAAGTTGTTTATTTTAAAATAGAATTTTCACCTTCTTCGCTGAATTTGGTATTTTTTTTTTTTTTTGGATTAGTTATGTTACTTAGTTAGTTAATGCACATTACAAAAACAAAAAGAAAATAATTCAAGAAAGTGCAAAAATGGGATCAAGAAAACCAAAAAATAGGATTATGATATATTGCTGGCACAGTAGGGTTATATTAACACTATTCTGTGTCACCACAATATAGTTTTAGGTTTTCTTAATTGAGTATGTTTATTTCTTTCTTTGTTATTAAATTCATCTATTTGAGATCTTGTTTACAACAATTCTTGTTGAAATTACTTACTTGAGGACTACATTAGATCGTCTATTTGGTTTGTCTACAATTTTCACTGAACTTGAGTTAATTCTTTGAGTGTTAAAAGACAAAGTGTGTGAGGAGAACATTAAAATTCTAATTGAGTGTAAACACGAGTGGAGTGATAATTTGTGAGTAAATATATGAGATTGGTAAGGTTTAATTTTCTATTATTTAATTTTCTTATTTTAATTCTAACATGTTTCTGTTTGTTGAGATTGTAGTGGAAAACCTAAGTCAGTTTGATATGATACAAGGAAAGTTTGCCGAAATGATGGAGACCTTGAATTTCACCGGGGAAAGATTAGCTAAAATAGAAAGCGTTCAAGCTAGCAGTCACAACATACTCCACCGCAACCTAAGCCTCGTCAGCAAATGCCACCACAACATGTGCCACCACAACTTAATTGTTGGACAATTATGACCCATAGCGTCACTATTTGTAAAAGACATTGTGGTTTTTGTACAAATTAACTATGTGACAAATGAAATTGCTCTTTTATCATTTTGTCATTAGATTATTTAAATATATAAATGATAAAAGTCCTTATGATTAGTTCTGGATTATAAGATATGAGACAATATCAATCCACGAAGGTTTAATCATTAAATATCCCTAGTCGTAGTATTATCGAGACTTGACATCGATAATGCGGAATAGACTAGTATTGCACTTGTGCGCGTTGTGGAAGCACAACCGCATAGTTCTCATATATTTAAGTATTGGATACTTATGTAAGTGTGATAGGAGGTTGTGTTTACCGATGGTACGGGAACAGCTTCGCTTTGGATAGACCCCTCGGAATCCCATTGGTAGTATGATTATGTGTCTATGGGAATCCGAATCAGGGTAGGTGTATTTGGTCTTAACCTGAGACTTGCATCGCTAATACTTGCGACAATCAATACGCTTTGGTTTTGGTCGTCCGGGGCTTTAACAGGTTATGTGTACACCTCTTCTAGATTTATTGAGAATCGTAGTTTATTGAGTGTGATGTCAAGATGGAAGTATCACTTCAGTCATATGGAGATAATGATCACGTAAAGATACAGAACTAGTACTCTATTATGTTACAACTATCGGGATAATATGACAAGGTCATGATTATTCGATTAAAGAGACTAGTTGTATATGATCCGATATATGCTTCGTACGGGGCAGACACTATTCCAGCCTCAGGCCTTACATGTGACATCCGGTACTGGATCACAATACACAATACTACGTATACTATGCCTGACAAAGATTATATATTCCTTAAAGAATATTTATGGAGAATTGGGTAGGCACGGCGCTTTGCTATAAGCCAACCATGTCTTGTAAATCGGTAAGAACGTGGTACGAGGGAAACTTTCCCATTGAGTTTGGAATCAAAGTTCAAGGCTTGGAGCTACACCATTCATACAAAGAGGAGCTTGGAGTACTATACAAATGAGCAAAAGTTTTGAACTTTCCAACATCCAAGAAACCGATCAAAGTGAGTATATTTTCCGCTATTTTACTTTGTGTATTCACATCTTCTATGCTTAAATAGATCCTTGTCATATTCTTAGAGAACCCAACAATGGTATCAGAGCCAAATTAAGTATGAAATTGATTAAGGTTCATAATCTTGAATTTGGGTATTTTTGCTTGGAGCATGATTTTATCAAATTGATTGTTTGAGTATGCTTAGATTATGATAACTTAGAGTTATACATGATTAATTTTATGAAAAATTGATTAGATTAATTTTTCCCAAATTTAATGGCTTGGCCGAATGTGATGGAGCCCTAATGTCCTGGTGATTTTTGAATTTTAGACCATTGTATGTGTTTAAAATGCATGAGTATATTGATTTGTGATTTAATTGGATTGAAATCAAAATCGGATATAAAATGCCCATATTGCCGTGACTTAAAGAGCATGATTATGAGTTGATTTTGCTTCAATTGTGTTGGATATGTATTGAAAATGATTAAGCATGATTAATTAATTAAATTGGTGTTTTGGAAATGTTAATTTAACTAATTAATTATGGCTATTCACTTTAATTAAATAAATTGTGATATTTGGAATATTGGAATTTACTTAATTAGGTTTTAATTTGGAATTTGGCTAAAATTGTTATATTTGGGCCCAGTAGGCTTGGTTGGGCCAAGTTGGTTTAGGACAATTGGATTGGATCCAAATTGGGCTTAAAATCATTCTACGAAGTCCAAAAATAATAAATGGGCCTTTTAAATTTAATTGGGCCTAATGGGCCGAAATTAATTTTATGGCAAATAAGGTGATTCCTTTATTGGGCCTTGGCATTTGGGTTTGACCCATATTGGCCAAAGCCCATGCCTTATGAATTAATTAAAAGTTCATTGGACTTTAATTAAATTGACATTGGATGTTTATTGGGTCTTTGAGACCCATTAAGATTAGATTTAGAATCTAAGTCGTAAAGGCACATTAATAAAGTGTAATTATTTAATTTGGAATTAAATATGAATTAATATTGAATACAAATTAAATCAGATTTAAAATTGTAGTTCGATATAATTCAAGAATTCGCACTTTGAGTACTTATTCTTAAACGAGTTGGACTCGCGCAAATCAAATCGTTGTTTGAACATTGGATGGTCACTTAATTCAAAGATTAATTAATTGGATTAGATTGATTGAATAACATGCTTTGTGTGAATACATGGATGTATTGTATGAATAATGTATATCAAATGGATATTAGAAGGGTGAGGACAATTTTGGAAATTGTTGTAATAAATTTAGAATTTATTAGATTGGACCTGCGTGTCCAGCCTTAATCTATTGACTCTTTGTAATTCTCTTCTCACCAATTCCCCTTAATGTAATGAGGTTTCTTTATTGTATTATGTAATTGAGTAGAAGTTAGAATAGTGCTAGCCGGGGAGAGGAAATGAAGAGATTTGTTCTAGGAACAGTTTGTTAAATATATATCCGCATATCGTTATAATTTTATTCGTGCCTTATTATGCTTTTAGAATGAATGCTTAAGGGTGTATGGTGAGACCTAATAAAATATAATAAATTAGTTGCCAATTTACGCGAAAAACCCTCAATCAAATATTAAGCGTTTTCCTTCCATTGAGTGGTTCTTTCTCAAGATCCAAGATTGGCATTGGTTTGTTGGCCAAAGTCAAGATCAATGTCCATCGCGAATGTGTTTGAACCATGAAGGCTTTGTTCTATATCGCATGTCTTGGGCAAGTTGTGATTTGTTGGCCAAAGTCAATGTCACTTCTTGTTCATTGACATGGATTACGAAGCTTTCCCACTATCAATGTGTCCCGCTTAACTGGAATCATTAAGCTTGTTGAGCCAAAGCCAAGGCTTAGTTGATTTAGAGGAAAAGGTTAGGAAAATATATTAGATATATTGGCATATATATTGTATATATGTTTCGGACTTGGAGGTCTATCTACCAGATCTAGGAATTGGATGAGATCCAATTGATCTTAGAGATCTACCTAATTAAATATCCTACAGCTTATTGGCCAAAGTCAAGATTGTGTGTTATTTAACGGGATCCTAGCCCATTAGGAAATTAGGTTTCCTGAGTACTCAATAGAGGGTTAGAGGCTCGCCGAAAAATAGTGGGAGACTAGTATTAAATTTGCAATTTCGTTCAAATACTTGGCATTACGTGTTTTCAAATTATTTCATCATTTTATGTATTTATTAGTTGGACTAATATTTTATTATTTTCTTGCAATAGTTGGATTGTACCCAAATATCGTTAATTGAATAGTTAAACTATTGCAATTAAGATGGCTGGAAATATCGGAGTTAGGGACATTATCATGGGTGAGAATGTCTTTAATGGTGCGAACTTTCCTGACTGGGATATGAACCTCATGATTATCATGGGGGCTGAGAGAATGCTCTATACGATAGAGAGACCTCTCGGGCTTAAGCCCGAAAATGAGCAGCCGCTTGAGCTTGAGCTTTGGAAAACTCACAGCGATGACAACTGAACTGCTCAATCCGTCATGCTTGCTACAATGACCTCGCAGTTTCGTCATTAGAACAAGGGATTGGATCCCTATGAGATGATTATGAAATTAAGGGACCTTCACCGATCTAACCTTAGGTCGCAGAAGTATGAGTTACAGAAGAAGCTATTTCGCTCTCGCATGTCAGATGGTACATCTGTTGAGCACCATGTGTCACAAATGAATGTTGACATCGAACAACTGGGACAACTAGGCATAGTCTTTGAGGCTGAGACTTCTATAGATTTGATCTTACAGTCTCTTCCTGATAGTTGGAGCGAGTTCATCATGAACTACAATATGTTGAACCAAGAAGACACTCTTGGAGAGTTAATGTCTATGCTGAAAGAGGCAGAAAAATATATTTCAAAGTGAAAAAACCTTAAGGCGCACTTCGCTTCAACATCTCAGTCTGCCAAGGCTTGGCCGAAGGCTACTGAAGGTGTAAAGAAGAAGAAGAAGAAGGGCAAGGCCAAATCGTCAAAGTCTTCTGGGAAGACAAATGATAAATCCCAAGATGTCTGCCTACAGTGTGGCAAATAGGGTCACTAGAAACGTGAATGCCATGAGTACAAGGCGCACATGAAGGAAATAAAAGCGGGCAAGACAACGGCTTCAGGTATGTTTGTTATAGAAATAAACATGTCTACTTCTAGTTTTAAAAATTGGATTTTTGATTCTGGTTGTGGTACTCATATATGTACTGATGTGCAGGATCTGCAGATTAGCAGGAGATTGGACTCATAAGAGATTGACCTCCGAGTTGGAAATGGGATTAGAGTCTCCATTTTGGCCGTTGGGACTTATATTTTGGAACTGCCCTCGGGGCATGTACTAAACTTATCAGACTGTTATTATGTACCTAGTTTAACTAGGAATATTCTTTCTGTATCTTGTTTAGCCCAATGTGGGTATACTTTTGTATTTAGAAACACTAGGTGTTTTATGTATAAAAATGATATTGAGATATACAGTGCTGATGTGCATATTGGTCTTTATATTTTGAATATAAATCAATCTCAAACATATAATGTAACAAACAAAAGGCTTAAATTAAGAAACAAAGATGAAACTTATATGTGGCATTATCGTCTAGGACACATTAACAAGACTCGCTTATCCACACTTTCGAAGAGTGGGTACTTGGACGGATTTGATCCAAATTCATATGACGTCTACGAATATTGTTTATTAGGCAAAATGCCTAGAACACCTTTTAGCGGTAAAGGTGCACGTGCCACCGAACTGTTAGCTATCGTTCATAGTGACGTATGTGGGCCCATGTTTAGCTAGGCTAGAGGTGGATATGAATACTTCGTAACCTTTACGGATGATGCATCGCGTTATGGTTATGTGTATCTTATGAGACATAAGTCGGAAACCTTTGAGAAATTCAAAGAGTTTGGACACGGAGTAGAAAAACAGATCGGCAAAAATATTAAAACATTACGATCGGACTGTGGTGGAGAATACTTGAGCAATGAGTTTCTTGATTACTTGAAAGAATATGGTATTCTTTCACAATGGACTCCTCCCGAAACACCTCAATTAAACGGTGTGTTCGAACGGAGAAATCGAACTTTGTTAGACATGGTAAGATCGATGATTAGTCGCACTGAGCTACCAATTTCCTTATGGAGATATGCATTGAACAATGCAATACTTATTTTGAATAAGGTTCCGTCAAAGTCTGTTCAACAGACTCCGTATAAGATATGGACAGGAAAGAAACCTGGTTTCTCATTCTTGAAGATTTGAGGTTGCTGGGCATACGTTAAACATTTGGATGGTACCAAACTAGAATCCAAATCAGATAAGTGTCTATTTGTAGGTTATCCTAGGGAAACCGAAGGATATTTACAACCCATAAAAGAACAAAGTATTTGTTGCTCTACATGCGGTTTTCCTCGAAAAGGAATTCCTAAATGCAGTAGTAAGTGAGAGGAAAGTAGAACTCGATGAAAATCGGAGTAATACTATTCCTAGCACCGATTCTTTAACGGAACATGAACAGTTCATCAAGGATGAGACTGTACCATAATCTTCGAATACACAAGAACCGCGTAGGTCAGAGAGAGTCAGAAAACAACCTGAGAGGTATGGGTTTCTGATCTCACCTAATATGGATATCTTATTGAGGAAGACGAACCAGCTACGTATGAGAAAATGATACAAGATATCGACTCATGATGAGTGGTATTTATATCACTATTTCTCATTTGACCTAATGTTTTGTATTGTTTCTCGAGATTTATGAACGTTTTGATGTGTTTTGTTATTAGTTTGCAGATAAATAAAGTTTGGATAGCACTGGAGGCAATTTGGGGCAAAACCGGACAAAAATGCGTCAGTAGGGATATTTTGGTCTTTTGCGCGTCGCGACGCCCGGACCTTCAGCGTCGCGACTCCCCGTGTGCGCCGAATCTGCTAACGTGCGCCAGGTCAACGGGTCAAAATTTGAGAAGTTTGACTTTGCTAACTTGCGCCGTGCCACGTGTCGCCATCACAACGAAGATGCTAAAATACGCCGGTGCCATGTGTCGCGATCTGACGGTGCCGATAATCGCCCTCCACACGTCAGCGTGATGTCACCAATGACGTCATGAACAGTGCCATGTCATCAATGACGTCAGCTTCATAATTGAGCCATAGCCGCCATGCCACGTGTCGACCTTATCCTCTTATCCGAATCGCCACGTGTCAAGCTGTCATTGTGCCACGTCTCACTGTTCCAGCGTCGCGACGCTGGAAGCCTACCTGCGCCTATAAATTGAGCTCGAGATTTCATAATCAACACACCTCTCCATCTCTTCAATTCTATCTAAAGTGAGAGTTTCTCTCTCTTCTTTTAGTTTTTTTTTTAGTTTTTTAATTTTTAGTTTTGTAAATAATTTTAATTACGTTTTGTAATAATATTAATTTAATTTTTACTTTTTACTTTTTACAGTTTTTACTATTCACCATGATGAAGTAACTTCCCCAGCTAGGGTGAAAAGTAATTCTTTTATTGTTACTATTTAGATTAATCTCCCTTAAAAAAATAATATATTCACTATTTAAAATATTGACTTAATAAGGAATACCGCTATATTGGTCGGTTGGTAATTTAATTTTAATCTGGTTTAAACCTGACTAATCAAGGATACCGCCAGATTGGTCGGTTGGTAAATTTAATTTTGGTTCCGCCTTAATGGCTGGTTGGACTTAATTTGACTTAATCAGGATACCGCCAGATTGGTCGGTTGGTAATATTATCACAAATTTATATATTATTTTATGGGAGATATCTAAATTAGTAGTAGTAAAAGTAATTCCTTTTACCTTAGCATTTTATTTTATTGTAATTTACTTTTCAGCTTTTACTTTATGTCTTTTACTTTTATGTTTTTACTAGCCCTAGTTATGTGTTAGTTATCTGGGGTTGTGATGAATTTTAATATAATTGGTTTATAAGGGATTATTTTATAGTTTGGGTAATTTAAAAGTTTACTTATTAAGTCTTAAGCTTAATGCTTCTTGTTGTCTGATCACCAATAAGTTTGATGAGGTAAATCTAAAATGAACTAGACATAGGGATTTTAGGTTTCAGCCTTAGACTTAATAGCCCACGATCTTCCTTGAGGATAGATAACCCTTTAATAGATTTCCTTACAGGATAGAAATATACCTGTCGGGCGGGGGTAGCCATAATTGGAACTCAAACTTAATGAATCCAGGTAATTTGGTTGACATAGACATATGGTTCAATTGGGTTAAACTGGGTATTTGTAGTTGACCATCGGAAGAGGCTTTTACATAATTTAGTGTTCCAGGTTAGTAAACCGATTTATTACACAAACATAAAATAATCACTTCATCTTTTAAATGATATTAGAATGATTCACAACCCTAGATCTTTGTGTCTTTTCCTTAGTATTTTCTTTTGTCTTTTTATTTATTTATTTAAGCAAATCTACAATCAACCAAATCATTCAAGCAATCAATTCCATTCTCCCTTTAATTAGATATTTGTAAATAAATAGATTCAACAATTAATAACAACAGTAGGAATTAAGTCCTCGTGGGATCGATATTTTTATACTACTTGAACGATACGTGCGCTTGCGTTATACGCGTGTGTTTGCACCGGTCAACTCCGCTTTATGGTAAGAAGCCATGAAGTTCAAAATGGATTCCATGTACACCAACCAAGTTTGGACACTGGTTGATGCACCAGAAGGCGTAAAGCCTATTGGTTGCAAATGGGTCTTCAAGAAGAAGATCGACATGGATGGCAACATACAAACGTACAAAGCTAGGCTTATAGTGAAAGGGTATCGTCAATGACATGGTATCGATTACGATGAAATTTTTTCACCTGTTGCCATGATTAAATCCATTCGGATAATGCTTGCTATTGCTGCATATTTCGATTATGAAATATGGCAGATGAACGTCAAAACTGCTTTCCTTAACGAAAACCTTTTGGAGGATCTTTATATGCAACAACCTGATGGTTTTTTTAGTACTAAGACTTGCAAACAAGGTTTGTAAGTTAAATCGATCCATTTATGGATTGAAGAAAATATCGTGTTCTTGGAACCAACGTTTTGATGAGATCATAAAAGAATATGATTTCGTTCAAAATGAGGATAATCCTTGTGTATATAAGAAGGTTAGTGGGAGCGCACTAACATTCATTGTTCTTTATGTTGATGATGTATTACTTATGGGCAATGACATTCCCATGCTACAATCGGTGAAAGCTTTTCTTTCATTAAAATTCTCCTTGAAAGATCTGGGAGAAACAGCCTTCATTCTGGGAATAAAGATCTACCAGGATAGATCTAGAAAGCTTCTTAGACTCTCCCAAAGCACGTACATTGACAAAATGTTGAAGAGATTCAACATAGAACAGTCTAAGAGGGGAATGTTGCCAGTGTCATATGGCGTCACTCTATCTAAGGACATGTTTCCTAAAACTCAAGATGAGAGAGACAATATGAATCGGATTTCGTTCGATTCTGCAGTCAGATCGATCATGTATGCCATTATATGTACGTGACCTGATGTCTCATATGCTTTGTGCATGTGTAGTCGCTATCAGACCGATCCAGGTGATGGTCACTGGATGGCAGTTAAGAACATCTTTAAGTATTTTAGACGAACTAAGGATTCTTTCATAATCTATAGAGATGGAGATTTTAGGTAACTGGGTTTGCCGATGCAAGTTTCCAAACCGATAAAGATGACTGTAAGTCGTAATCTGGGTACATATTTTATTTGAACAACGGAGCAGTAAGCTGAAAATATTCCAAGCAAGAGACTGTTGTCGATTCAACAACAGAAGCAGAATATATTACTGCAGCTGAAGCAGCAAAAGAGGCAGTTTGGATCCGTAAATTCCTATTCGGATTAGGAGTAGTTCCGTTAGCAGCTGAGCCCGTTCCATTATATTGTGATAATAACGAGGCTATAACACAGGCTAAGGAACCGCGGTCTCATCAAAGATCCAAGCATGTTCTTCGACGTTTCCATCTGATTCGTGAGATCATACATCGTGGCGATGTGAAGATTGAGAAGGTCGCATCAGATGACAACATTACAGATCCGTTGACGAAAGCTATTCCTCAGTAAAAGTTTGAGCGACATGTACATAGTTCATTTGTTAGATACTTGAGTGACTGTCTATAGGCCAAGTGGGAGATTGTTGGACAATTATGACCCATAGCGTCACTATTTGTAAAAGACATTGTGGTTTTTGTACAAATTAACTATGTGACAAAAGAAATTGCTATTTTATCATTTTGTAATTAGAATACTTAAATATATAAATGATAAAAGTCCTTATGATTAGTTCCGGATTATAAGATATGAGACAGTATCAATCCATGAAGGTTTAATCATTAAATATCCCTAGTCGTAGTATTATCGAGAATGAACATCGATAATACATAATAGACTAGTATGGCACTTGTGCGCGTTGTGGAAGCACAACGTCATAGTTCTCATATATTTAAGTATTGGATACATATGCAAGTGTGATATGAGGTTGTGTTTACCGATGGTACGGGAACAACTTTGCTCTAGATAGACCCATCGAAATCTCATTGGTAGTATGATTATGTGTCTATGGGAATCCGAATCAGGATAGGTGTATTTGGTCTTAACCTGAGACTTGCATCGCTAATACTTGCGACAATCAATATGCTTTAGTTTTGGTCGTTTGAGACTTTAACAGGTTCTGTGTACGTCTCTTCTGGGTTTATTGAGAATTGTAGTGTATTGGATGTGATGTCAAGATGGAAGTATCACTTCAGTCATATGGAGATGATGATCACGCAGGGATACATAACTAGTACTATAATATGTTGCAACTATCGGGATAATATGGCAAGTTAATGATTATCTGATTAAAGAGACTAGTTGCTTATGATCTGATATATGTTTCGTACGGGACATACACTACTCCAGCCCCAGGCCTTGCATGTGTGTAGGCACTGCATTTTCCATAAGTCCCTATGATGAGTCTCATTCGGAGACACTACCTTTTAAGTCACGAAAGTCACGGGAAACGAACGTCGGAAGGGGAAATTCAGAATGAGTATGTCATCAGATTCATTTCACATGTTCACTATTTTCGTTCGTGCTGCGTTCGTTAACACGTTTGAACGTCAAGCAGATTGCGGGCGTTCATGTCGCGTTCGAATAGGCGTTCGAACGGTGTCGATATTTTTGGTTTTTCTGCTAGCCTCACACCCAAGCCCAATTAGCCCACCAAAGGCCATAAAACACATCCAATTAATAAAACACATATTTAACACATGGGGGAATTAAATAAAATCTAAAAATCATATACCAAATTAAAATAAACATCAAATAAAATCATGCCTAATTAAAATCAATCAAGATTATTATATTCCTAACTAAACAAATCTCATACCTAAACTAAACAAATTAAATATATTATATCCCTAATTTGAACCAATCTTGTCCCCCAATCAAATCTTTGGTTTTCCTTGTTTTAACTAAATCAATTCCCATTTAATGCAAAAAAAATCCATTCCTTGTCAAGCACGGATTCACCCATCACCCTTGTCTATAAAAGAAACCCAATTCCAACCCTTGAACCCTCCTAGCTCATTTATACAAGAAAAAACTTCCCTCACTCTCACGCATACACAGCAAACAAAAAGCTCTCTCAATTCACGCCTTACACAAGAAAAATCACATCCCTTAAACACTCCCCATAACCGAAAACAGCAACCTCCTAAACACCCTTGCATTACCGAAATTGCACAGCCCTAAACACCATCCACCCACGCTAACAAACCACCTAAAATAGTAACTAAAAACTGAACTTTTAATCCCTAAAACAGTAACCAAAAATCTGCATTTTAAGCCTTCAAAAAACACCCAGTACAGCAGCAAAACAGTAGCCTGAGACATAAAAACAATGACCGAAGTACAGCAGCAAAACAATAGCAAAACATCAGCGAAATGGAGGGAAAACAACAGCCCGAATAGCGAAACGGTGAAGGGAAGCGTTGAACCAGTGAAGCGGAGGAGTTGCGGAGCATCCACCCTTCCGACGACCGTGTACAATACTTCCGAGAGTCGACATAAAATGTTAGACCTGAGGGAACTTTCTATATTCATTCTTATTCATCTTTTAATTATTTTTTAGTTATTCATTTCGTATGAGAGTCGTTTATGGATGCATGTTGTGGTTTTGAATAAAATGAAAAATGTGTCGTCTCTCGTGGTATATAGGATGGAAATCCAGACATAAATTTCATAGCCGATTCCGAATGGACGGTAGTATGATCTGTACTCGGGATACAACTCCACGTACCACTTGAGCAAACGACACATGTTTCGCTTTGTTTTATCTTGTTTTTTTATTATCTGCATTTTTCATGTCGCCATTTAATTTCCGTATGATTATTCGTTTATATTGATGATGTGATGCGCATGGGCTTAGTATGTTGGTCTAAAGGTTTTCCATTTGAAGGAAGACAAAATCCAAAAGACTACATTTACGCCAATACTTTGCCGCGCCCTTTACATCATGTCTTTTACTTTATGTACGTTGGGTGTTTATGTAATTGGTGATAAAGAGCATGGGCTTAGTAAGTTGGATCAAAGGTTCTCTATGTTGAGGGATTAAAAGCCTTTGCCACGATGCTTCACCGCGCCAGATGATGTATATTCGGTTGAATATGAGATGTGTTCAATCGGGTATACGAAGTCCGATATTGTTGTCTTTAATTCTTATATGCATTGTGTTATTAGCACATGGTCTTAGTAAGTGCGATTAAAGGTCCTCTATTTTGAGAGGTTAAAATCCTTTACCACGATGCTTTGTCGCGCCGGATGATGTTTATTCGGTTGAATGTGAGATGTGTTCAATCCGGTATACGAAGTCCGATATTGTTGTCTTTATTTCTTATATGAATTGTGTTATTAGCGCATGGGCTTAGTAAGTTGGATTAAAGGTCCTCTATTTTGAGAGGTTAAAATCCTTTACCACGATGTTTTGGCGCGCCAGATGATGTATATTCGGTAGAATGTGAGATGTGTTCAATCGGGTATACGAAGTCCGATATTGTTGTCTTTATTTCTTATATGCATTGTGTTATTAGCGCATGGGCTTAGTAAGTTGGATTCAAGGTCCTCTATTTTGAGAGGTTAAAATCCTTTTCCACGATGTTTTGCCGTGCCGGATGATGTATATTCGGTTGAATGTGAGATGTGTTCAATCAGGTATACGAAGTCCGATGTTGTTGTCTTTATTTCTTATATGCATTGTGTTATTAACGCATTGGCATAGTAAGTGCGATTAAAGGTCCTCTATTTTTAGAGGTTAAAATCCTTTACCACGATGTTTTACCGCGCCGGGCGAAGTACACATGATTTGATGGGAATGAGTTCAATCGGACACGTGAGATCCTACATTGTGGATTTGTTTGTCTATGTATGTGTTGCTTGCATCAGGTCTGGTTCCGTTCGAACGCATTCTCAAACGCCACACGAACGTGAACCTTCTGTTTACCGTTCGAACGCGTTTTACAAACGCTACATGAACGCGCACGCATTTTTTTTTGTTTTATCATGTATCAGGTCTGGTCCAATTCGAACGTGTTCTCAAACGCTACACGAACGCGAACCTTCTGTTTACCTTCGAACGCGTTTTCAGACGCTACTCGAACGCGCACGTATTTTTTAGTTTTATCATGCATCAGGTCTGGTCCCATTCGAACGCGTCCTCAAACGTCACACGAACGCGAACCTTCTGTTTACCGTTCGAACGTGTTTTATAAATGCTACACGAACGCGCACGTATTTCCTTTGTTTTATCATGTATCAGGTCTGGTCCCGTTCGAACGCGTTCTCAAACGCTACATGAACGGGAACCTTCAGTTTACCATTCGAACGCATTCACGAACGCTACACGAACGCGCACACACTGAACTGAGTCTTTTTCACTATATTTTATGCACAATTACCCATATTAGTTATCCCTTTGTATTATGAACCTGATTGCTTCTCTTTATTACGCACGATTGTGCAATTGCCATTTATCTGTATCCCCACATGTATGAGTACAATGTGTTTATTAAGTTACATGCTTGCCGTATGTTAATTTACCTTTATGCATGCAAATTCAGACATAGATTATATCCAAATAGGTTGTATGCAAACATGAAAAATGTGTTATATGTAAACTTAGATATGAGATTTGTACTTATGCATGCGAACTTAGGAGTAAATTATCCTTGGAAATATGTTGCTTAGGCTTGGTTAAACTATTGCACAAATCATTTTATTACAAGTGGCATAAGTAAGGGACCATTCCGAACCCAACGGTTTGAGGTCCTCCCTTGCGAGGGGTGAGTGCGGCCTTAAATCATTTTCCCGGTTCACACCGGGTGGCGACTCATTTATTCTCCGATTTAGTCCACCATGGGCTACTTCGTACTCCCACCGGGCCGCGAGCCCGGAACAGCATGCGTCGCCCAGTTTCTGTGTCCTACAGTCTGGCGACTCCACTGGGTATAGAGAATCGGCCCCGAAATAATATCTTGTAATATTATGATTTGTGCTTTAATTAACCGTGTCTATTGTGGGTTAAAAAAGGTTTAATCAAATGCACTTTTAAGGCTGGGTAATGGTTTGATGTCTTCCTTCATTCACTACCTTTCTATGAGGAAAAGTTGTGAAGGCACCTAGATAATCATTTACTTGTAGCCTATTGTGATGGACTAATTTGGAGGACTCGTTGTTTATTCCTGTCACCAAGCGATAAGAGCCTAAGAGGCTAGGGTACTTAAGAGAGCCTCGCTCCACCCTCCATCTGGGGAATCTACAACGATAAATCCATCTGACAGTCAGTCACACACCATAACTCGTTGGCACGTACTGTAAGGTATAAAAAAGGTGTGCTCACTTGGTCGCTCGAACCCTTGAGTGGGGAGACCTAGTTGTGGGCAATCCTTCGCCAGCGAGTCTTTGTCCACACTCCCGCAAGCCCACACTTAGACCGGGGTTGTATGGCCTATAGCAACTATTTCCTTGTGCTTGTGGACCATCCTCATTTGGATGCAGTTGGGCCTCTTGTCAGAAATGCGAACTTGTTGGGCCATTTAAACTGGGACGAATTCGTATCCTATGACAATTGGGCCAAAAGCTTCTGAAATGTTGATGGGCCACTCTTTAGAAATTATTTATGTATGCTTGTGTTTGGGAACATTGTCGTTTGGAGCCATTCAGACATTTTGACATGAGGTATGGGCTTGTTGAGCCATTTAAACTAGGACAAGAACATATCTTATGATGATTGGACCAAAAGCTTCTAAAACGCCAATGGGCCATTATATGTTTGTGCTCCTATGGAAATTAGCCCAAAAACTTCTATAATGATGATAGGCCAATTTGTGTGAAAGTTTTAATGAATTGATATATTCTTTGTATCGCATGCATCTCATGCATACATATATCCTGTTAACACCCTCTATGTCTAAAAAGACATCATAGATTCCTGTTGGGTTAGGAAAGAGGGAAGACTCACTAAAAGACCGGTAACAGATATGAGTACATCCGATAGCGAGGTATCCCGGATAGATCAGTTGGAAAATAGTCTCGCCAAAATTACTGAACAGTTACAAGCCTTGACTACTGCTGTGGCTAGTATGGTTGTACCCCGTGCTGAGGGAAGTTCTGAGAATGTGAGGCGCGAGGAGCCTTCGAATGGGTTGGGGGATGATATCCCCGCTTTTGATGACGACATGGCAGAGTATGCAACATGCAGAATTATTGGGTCTCAGGCAGAGTTTCAGAAGCTTCGGGATCAGGTTGAAACAGTTACATGCAAAATGAGGGGTAAACATGAAGAGTTGCTAGACTATGAGGCAATGACCTTTGAGGAACAGTTGCCTGCTCAGTTCAAGATGCCGGATATGGCTAAGTTTAACGGGAACGGGGATCCGAGGGTCCATCTCCGTCAGTATGTATCATTTATGAGTTCAGTGGGTTTGTCCAAACGTCAATTGCAGAAAATGTTTGAGATGTCACTTGAGGGAGCGCCGGTAGTTTGGTATCACAACCTTGAGAATAAGATCAGGGAAGATTGGAGGGAACTGGCTGATGCTTTTCTGAAGTAATATGTTACAGATTTGGAAATTGATCTGTCACTCCGTGATTTGGAGAACACTAAGCAGAAGCCGGAGGAAAGCTTTAAGGAGTATGTAGACCGCTGGAGAAGCCAGCTTCTGAAAATGCAGACTCGACCCTCTGCGAAGGACCAGATTAAAATGATCATCAAGGGCACCAAGCCCTCGATTTATGGCAAGCTGAGGAGGATGACCTCCATGATTACTGATTTTCGGCAGTTGAGAGAAACTGTCATGGATATTGAAGAAGAAGAGGTAGAGAACATGAAGTTTTATGGCCTAAGCAGGAGGCCTATTGGGGGAACATCAGGTGCCAAACCTGTTTCTACAGAGATTGCTGCCATCTGGAATCGGAGATTCTCCAACTTAGGGAGGCCCTTGTCTAAGGTGCTGGAGAAATTAAAAAGACAAGGACTTCTGAAACCCTTGGAAACCAAACCACTTCCCAACCCTCCACCACCACATCTCAATCTGAGCCAATACTGTCACTTCCACCAACAAAAAGACCATGACACTGATAATTATGCCCGCCTCCGCCATGAAATCCAAGACCTTATAGACTCCAAAAAGATACCCGACCCTGAAATAGAACGCCCCAACAGACACCAAAATCCCCTACCAAATTACCACTTTGTCCCCCCACCGACCTATATGATAAACGATGGCCTACCTGAAATCCTTGTCCTCAAGTCCTTTGACCATCAAGCCTTTTGCCTAGGTATCTGGGATAGTAACAGTTAAGAAGAGACAAAATGAGGGCAGAATTTCTGGGAAGACTTCTCCAGTAGTGATGAAGAAGAAGTGAGAGGAATGACACGTAGCGGTCATTTCTATAATGATATGGCAGAAAATGGTAAGAAAGTATTAACAGATGACAGAGAAGTGATTGAGAATGCAGAGATTACCGAGGGAGATACAATGCTGAGGCAGTTGAAAAAAACCCGGGCACAGGTTAGCATCTGGGAATTGTTGTGTTCATCACAGGAGCACAGACGGGCCATGGTTGAAGCCTTAAACAAGATAATGGTGCCAGAAGACGCCAACCCCGCAATGTTTGTTGGGTTAGTCCAGAAGGAAACTCTGCCCATATCCTTTTCTGAGGAAGAATTCCCGGCTGAGGGGAGAAATCATAATAGACCATTGTTTATCAGAGCTGAAGTGAGGGGTAAAATGACCTATTGTGCAATGGTGGATGATGGCTCATCCATTAATGTGTGCCCGTTAAAGATTTTGGCCAAGCTGGGTATAAAGGCAACTGATCTGGATCCCTCTAGTATGACTATCAAGGCTTATGATGATAGTAAGCGAGGAGTTGATGGTATATTTGTGGCATCAGACAAGGTTGGTCCTATTGAGGACGAAGTTGAGTTCACAGTGCTGGATATCCCAGCCACTTTTGCCTTGTTATTGGGAAGGCCTTGGTTTCATAAGCTTGGGGGCGTGCCCTCTACTCTGCACCAGATGATTAAGTTCCCATATGAGGGAGAGATTATCACCATTCGAGTTGAGGTGGACAATGCTGTAGCTGCTTTGGAAATACATCCTTTCACGAGGTTCCAAGTGTCAGTGACTTTTGAGGAGTGGGTAGATCCTAGGGTGGCTAGGATCATGAAGAAAATGAAGTTCGAGCCAGGTGAAGGCTCAAAACTGCCAAACTTCAGCGGACAAACTACTCGGAGGGGTCTGGGATACAAGTCTGATGAGGAGAAGCCAAATGTTAAAAAGAAAGGGTTGAAACTGGCAGAAAAGACAGAATAGCCATTCAGAAGTTAGCTTCCCAGTATGTGATTTTGAAAGGGGAACTATACAAGAGGCAAGCAAACAGTATTCAGTTGAAGTGTTTGATAAAAGAGGAGGCTCAGTAGGTAATGGAAGAAATACATGCCGAGGTATGTGGTCCGCACATGAACGGGTTGAATCTGTCCCGCAAGATAATGAAATAAGGTTTTTATTAGTCGACCATGGAGACAGACTGCGCGAGGATAGTAAAACACTGTCATGATTGTCAAGCACATGGTAATTTGAATCATTTGCCGCACATAGAGTTGCATGGGCTGTTAGAGCCGTGGCCTTTCTCAGCATGAGGAATTGATATGATTGGAGAGATTCGACCAAATGCATCGAATGGGCATCGCTTTATAGTAGTGGCAGTAGACTACTTCTCGAAATGGGTGGAAGCCAAATCATTCCGCAATGTTACAGCAAAACAGATGGCAATGTTCATAGCTCGGAATCTCATATGTCGGTATGGTATGCCGCATCATGTGGTCATGGACAACGGAGTTCAGTTTTAAGGAGAGACGAAGGCAATGCTATAGAAATACATGATAGGCCATCATAAGTCATCGCCTTACAGACCGCAGGTAAATGGGGCAGTTGAGGCAGCCAACAAGACTATAAAGACGATTTTAGCCAAGATGACAGAAAATTGCAGAGATTGGGCCGACAAACTACCGTATGCCTTGTGGGGGTACAAAATATCAATAAGAACAACAACATGGGCCACACCTTTTTCTCTAGTCTATGGAATGGAGGCAGTACTGCTAGTGGAAGTGGAAATACAGTCTATGAGGGTATTAACAGAGGCAGAGTTACCAAAACAAGAATGGGCCGCGCAGAGGTTTGATCAGTTAGCACTGCTGGATGAGAAGAGAATGAAGTCTTTGCATCACATGTAGTTGTATCAGAAGAGACTAGCCCGAGCATTCAACAAGAAGGTGTGCCCCACCAAGATCACAAAGGGAGATTTGGTACTTAAGCAGTCGAGGCCGTCGACAACAGACCCAAGAGGGAAATTCAGACCTAACTGGGAAGGACCTTACATAGTGCAGAAAGTAATGAGGAATGAAGTAGTGAGACTATCGGATTTAGAAGGGAATGAGTTCACCGAGCCGATCAACATAGACAGGTTGAAGCAATATTTTGCCTAAGAAATAGAAGACTTGGCAAAAGGCCTAACCCGACGGGATAAGGGAACTCATGAATGCATGCATACACGTAACACATTTTGGCATTCGTTTTGTGTTTGTTTTGTATTCACAGGTTTTGAAGAAGAAAAGAGAAGGCGGAAAAGACAAGCCGATCAGAAGCGTCAACATACCAGCAGCAGTTTTAGGAATACGTCCCAGGGGGCGAGGTCCACATCAATACTAGCAGCAGTTTTAGGGATGCGTCCCGGGGATGATGCCCACGTCAACACACGTACCAGTTGCAGTTATTGGGATGCGTCCTAGGATCGAAGTCCACTGTATCATCAGCTTCAGGATGCGTCCTAGGGTCGAGGCCCACTTTTTGTCAGCGGTATTAGGATGCGTCCCAGGGTCGAGGCCCCCGTTGTCTGTTGTAGCTATTGGGATGCGTCCCAGGATCGAGGTCCACTGCATCATCAGTTTCGGGATGCGTCCCAGGGTCGAGGCCCACCTTTTGTCAGTGGTATTGGGATGCGTCCTAGGGTCGAGGCCCCCGTTATCGGTTACAGCAATTGGGATACGTCCCGGGATCGAGGTCCACTGCATCATCAATGGTATTGGGATGCGTCCCAGGGTCGAGGCCCACCTTTTGTCAGCGGTATTGGGATGCGTCCCAGGGTCAAGGCCCCTGTTGTCGGTTGCAGCTATTGGAATGCGTCCTCTCTATGGACTATTTAGATTATTAACTCTAGACTTAAATCCTCTTGTGCATCACACATACACTAAGTCTGAAGGTACAAAAGTAATCAAGGTAAACAAGACAATTGGACAATATGCAATATAAATCAAACAAATTTTATAAAATGAATGATACATTTATTTTATTACAATAATCAATTCTGTTTACAGTACATGAAGATTTAGGACATAAATCCTAACAGATCTAGCTTAGAGTTGGTAATGGTGAGACATTGGATGTCAAAGCCATATGAAGAGTTGTTCTAGATCTTCCTAATGGATGTAAATTAATTTTACATGATTGTTATTATATTACCTAATTTATTATATAGATAATATCGTTACCGATATTGACAAAGAGAGATATAAAATAAACATTAAAGACAGTTCTTTAGGTTTATATAATAAAAACAACTATTTGATATGTGAATATTTTTTATCCAACGGTCATTATATTTAGGAAACATATTGAGATTTATTTAATGTAGAGGAAAATATAAGTAAAAGATCTGAATTAAATAATATTGAATTATGACATATGAGACTGAGCCACATAGACGTTAGACGCCTATCAAAATTGGTTAAAGATAGTTTGATTGAAGATCTTTCCTTAAATCCTTATCTGATTGTGAGTCATGTATCTAAAAAAAATGACAAAAGCCAAATTTCTTAGTGTTGGACACCGTATTAAAAATTTAGTGGAGCTAGTGCACAGTGATGTGTGTGGTCCATTAAATCATATCGCCCATGATGGTTTAACTTACTTCGTGACTTTCATTGATGATAGTCAATATATGAATATGTCTATTCGATGAGACATAAATTGGAAACATTTAAAAAAGATCAAAATATTCTGAAACGGAGTAGAAAAACAAACCAATAAATTCATCAAGTGCCTTCTATCAAATCGAGGTGGTGAATTCATGAGCGATGAATTCAGAAGTTATTTAAGAGAGAATTATATTCTCGTCAATATAGCCCATCAGGAACTCCTTAACACAATTATTTATGAGCGGAAAAATCATACTTTATTGGATATGGTACGATCAATAATGAGTTATACAAATCTTCCATATTACCTTTGGGGCTACGTTTTACTTACTACCGCCCACATACTTAATAGAGTTCCATCGAAAGTTATTTTTACGATCCCATATTAGTTTGCAAGAACCTTATAAGTTTCCTTACTCAATCAAGATAGAGCCTTATATCCAATATATAGAAAAATTCCTCCATGTCTTTTATGGAGAAGTTCTCGTAAAGGTAGGCTTTCATACTTTGCATCAATCCAATATGATTTCCAATAATAAGGATATCTTCTACATACAATACAAGGAATACTATCGTGCTCCCACTAACTTTCTTATAAACACACTGTTCTTCCTTGTTCTTGTTGAATTCAGAATTTAATTATCTCATCAAAATGATGATTCCAATTTCGGGATGCTTGTTTAAGTCCATAAATAGACTTCTTGGGCTTACAAACTAATTTTGAAGTCTCACTTGATACAAAATCCTCTGATTTAGATATCCTCTTCTAGGAATCCATTTAGGAACGCGATTTTCACATCCATCTACCATATCTCATAATCGTGTTATGCGACAATGGCTAAAATGATCTTAATGAATTTTAGCATGGCTACTGGTGAAAATGTTTCCTCATAATCAATCCCAGGACGTTGAGTGTAACATTTCGCTACCAGTCGGGCCTTAAAGGTTTCCATATTTCCATCAGACCCTCGTTTGCTTTTATAAACCCATTTATAACTAATAGGTTTACTCCTTTAGGAAGTTTAAACAATTCTATATTTGATTGTCATACATAGAATTCATCTCGGACTTCATGGCTTCCTACCATTTTCCCAAATCGATATCTAATATCGCATGTTTATACTTAGTCAGATCCATTTCCTCCAAGAGGAGAACATGAAGGCTCGCATCAGAAGTTAAAAATAATCTCTCTAGAGGCCTTGATATTCTATTCGACCTACGTAACCTGTATCGTAGATCCTTTACCTTGTTGGATATTTGGTTCCATCTCAAATTCCTCAATATTGGAATCAAACTCATCGAGTTCAATCTTTCTACAATTCCCAATTTCTCTCAAAAATTCATTTTCAAGAAAAGTGAAAAAACGAGCAATAAAAATATTTCTTGCTTAGAATTGTAAATTGATTTCCCAAAGAATTTTCAGGATATTCAATGAACCTGTATTTATACCCCTTAGGTACTAGTTTATCCCGTTCCGCAACTCTAACGTACGCAGGACAACCCAAAATTTTTAAATATCCAAGAATTGGATTTTTACCGAATTGGTTAAACTTTGTCTAGATTTAATTAGATTAAATTAATGTAGTAGACAAAGATGATTAGTCATACCTAATTATACATATTTGAAAAAATTAGATTAAGTCCACCTAAAAGTTGATAAGAACTTTTATTAATTAAAAACTACAAAAGCTTCACTATAAAGGCAAGGTTGAGAAAGTTTTTAATTAAGGTTAAGAAAGTTAAGCTTGTGAAAGCTAAAGCAATCACGAATTAGTGATATTAGCCTAAGTAAAATAAATTTTTAGAGAATTTTTTGAAGTTCTCTACAACATTTCAACAAGAAGAAGAATATTAGATCTTGAAATCAAGCTTGCAAGCTTGGCTTAGAATCAAGCTTGCTAGCTTTGGAAGTTCTCTATAATATTTTAACAATGAGAAGAATGTTGGATCTTTGAATCAAGCTTACTAGGTAAGTTTAATCTTCTCTAAAGCTATGTTCTCATTAGTGAGCTATTTTCATTAATGAAGCATATGGTGATGTATTATGTATTGGATACATAATAACATAGCTTGATGTTGAAAATATGCTAATGAATTTTGTATAGATACTTTGGAAGCATAAAGACAATATGCTTGTAATTGAATTAAAATATCTATGTTGTACATAAACATAAAATTAGATTTTGGAAATCTAGATGAAAGCTTGGAGCTATGACTACCATTATAGAATCACTTGACCACCTATGAGTGACTTAAAATCATTCATGATTTTTTTCTGTACTTTTTATTACAAGTACTTTTTATTTCGTGATTGTGTATTTTGTGATATGTTTTATGAACTTTTTGAAGATCGGATTTAGATTCAAGCTTTGGGAGTGTTGGAGATTGGTGAGTGTTGCTAATTTCAAGCGCCCATAATGGATGTGAGCTATCTATATATACTAAATTTCATAGTCTTTCCTAAATTTCTTATTCATTCTCAACCCTCTCAATGCTCCTCCTTACTAAGTTCCTAATTTAAACTCTTCCCTTATTTGGTGGAAGTGCACTGTATATAGGAATGAATTTGCCTATTTGTGTATGCATTGTATTGAAGAAGTTCAACGTATGCAAATATGTTTTGCCAAGCCTTCAGTTCCAATGCATTCATTTTCATATCTTTTCCATTCTATACTTGTGTACTAAGGTCAATGTATTGAGTTGATTCTTATGTTATTTAATGTTTTGTTGAGTCCTAGGTTCGATGTTTGGGGTGGAGTGATTTGATTTTTTGTATTCTTTAATATTTTGTTAGACACTAGGTTGTGATTTTCATGTTCTTCAATGTTTTACAGAGCCCTAAGTTCAACTCATTAACTTATCCCTCCATTTATTATATGTTGATATATTTCTTCATTATTGGATTCAATATATTCACTAAAGTATAAATAGATTACAGGTAGTGTGCAAATCATTGCGGAAAAGCTTGGGTTGAATAAATGTTGCAGCTTGATATAAATAAGAGTGACTATCATTGCGGTTGCAAGTGCAAATCTTAAGAGATTGGGTTTTCAGGTCTTTAGAATTGTTGGGGTTGGTTTGAAAAGCTTTATGATTGCTATCATCATCAAACAATTCTTCTATGAAGGCTATTTAATTTAGAAATGAACTGAACTGATAAAGCCGAGTGTAATATTTATGAAGGCTGGTATTACAGCTTCCTCGTTTCCATTGGGCGTGACTTGGTGGTGTAAGGTTCAGGATCTCATCTTGAGGTATTGGGTTCGAATCCAATAAATGCGTTTTGACTGGGCGTAATCACACACGTATAACGCAAGTGCACATATCATTCAAGTAGCATAAAAAGTATCGATCACACAAGAACTTAATACCTAAGCTATTAATTTATGAAGCCAAATGTTTACGAGTATCTAATAGGTTGGTTGTTTGATTTGATGAAGACTTTAAATTTAAAACAAATAATTAAAATAGCGCGAAAGTAGTTTGAGGAAAATTCAATATTAAGAAACTATCTAGGGTTGTGAATCATTCCAATATCTTTTAAAGATGAAGTGGTTATCTCACGTTTGTGTAATATATCGGTTGTTTAACCTGTAACACGAAAATATGTCAAAGCCTCTTCTGATGGTCAGATACAAATACCCAGTGTAACCCAATTAATCATATTCATATGTCAACCTGGTTACCTGAATTCATTAAGGTTAAGTTCCAATTATGGCTACCCCCGTCCGAAAAGTATATTCCTATCATGTAAGAAAATCTATTAAAATGTTATTTATCCTCAAGGAAGATCGTAGGTTATTGAGTCTAGGGTTTAAACCTAAAATCCCTTTTCCAAGTTCATTTTAAGTTTATCATATCAATCTTATTAATGGCTTGTTAATAAGAAGCATTAAGACTAAGTCTCAACAAATAAACTTTTATATTACTCAAACCATAAAGTAACCCCTTATAAACCGGTGATATTGGAATTCATCACAACCCCAGATAACGGGTTTAGTTACCACACATATCTACGGCTAGTAAAAACTTAAATAAAGTAAATGACTTAAAGTAAATGCTGGAAATTAAAAGCGTAAATAAAATAATAAAAGAAAATATTGGTGTTAGTGGATCCACTTTTATCACTATTATTTTAGATATCTCTCTTATTATAATATATTAACTTTGTGTGATGTTACCAACCGACCATATAGACAATATCCTGATTAAGTCAAATTAATGATTAATTCCAACAGATCATACAGGCGGTATCCAGTTTAATCAGGTTAAAACCAATTTTATTAATTCCAACCGACCATAAAGGCGGTATCTTCGTTAAGTCAAGTTTTAAATAGTTTATATATTATAATTAAGAGAGATTAATCTAAATATTAGTAATAAAAGCTTTACCTATCACCATAGCGGGGGGAGTTACCTCATCATTGCTGAATAGTAAAAACTGAAAAGTAAAGAAAAGAAAGTACTATTGCTTAAAAGTAAAAACTGAAAAGTAAATAAAGGAAAGTACTATTGCATAAAAGCAAATAAAATTAAATACTGAAAGCTGTAATTAAACAAACAAGATACAATCTTTTTAGTATTCTTAAGGAATTCCTTAGAAGAAAGTATGAAATGAACTCTGAAATTCGGCCTCAATTTAGGCAAATCCGGACCCCTTGAGTCGCGACGCGTGAAACTTTGATCGTCACGATGCGTCGTTGATTTAAGACATGTGGCGCTAGCTTCGAGAGATGGTGACACGTGGCGTCGGCAGAATTATTAACTGAATTATTGGCTCGGCTTCGCGACGCGTAAGGGTGTGTACATCGCGACCCTGACGTCACCATGACTTAAGCAATGACGTGTTTCAATGATGAGTCTCGGCAGCATGTGATGGTGACACGTGTTCGGCGCACGTTAGCAGATTTCCTATGATATTGACATGTGGCACTTTAGCAAGTGCGCATTTTAACAAACTTCTTTGATTGTGACATGGGTCTGGTGCACAATAGCGGCGCAAGATAGCAAATGGTGTATTTTAGCACAGCGCATTTTAGCAAGAAATTTACATTTTTACCCTTTTTGTCCGTTTTCCGCTGTTTTGGCCCCGAATTGCCTCAAGAGAGTCTTGTTATTTTATTTATCTACAAAATAATACAAAATACATCAAAATATTCACAAAACTCAAGAAACTATGCGAAATATTAAGTTAAAGGAGTAGGAAATAGTGATCTATTTACCACTCACCACGTTTCTTGTAAAAGCATAGGACAACCGGGGATTTTATCTGCTCTTTTTAAGTCCAAAAGAGTTAGTGAGACGGTGAAATTTTCAACGATCAAAAAAAAAAAGTATTACAACTTCCTCAGCCAGTTTATATTTTTCTTTTATTCTGCTTTTTTATTACTGTTTCTTGTAACTTTTCTGACAATCATTTAAGCTGTGCAAGATGAAATAGCAGCTTACGTTTTGTGTTGGGATAATCAAGTAGGAACACAATGGCTACTATGTCTTGCAAATTAGATGTTTGATGGATTTTACACGGTTTATTTTACAAGAAAAGACAAAGATGAACCTATCTTAGAAATCAATTACAATAAAGAATCATATAATTCTTTTTAATTTAATATTATTTCGAATAATTTTCTATTTATTAACTATGAAATGCATCCACCTAATCGCTTGAAGCTTTAATAGATTGATGATAATTGTTGAAATGTAATAAATTTTCTTTTATTATCAATTTCCTTGTTGCCTATATTGATATTGACATGTAGAATGAAACTAATTTTTATTATCATCCAATTAATAGTTATGTAAACATTTTTTTATCCAAAATAACCCGCACATCGCGCATGCTCCGGCTAATTCTCTTAACGATTATAGTAATGTCTGAAAATATGTCAAGTAATTGGCAGAACCTTTGGGACTTGAAAATATTGGCTGCCGACCATTTTCAAAGTCTTGTGACCAATGTCACTAAAATGGAAAAAGTTAATGAAGCTTTAAGACGTCGAAACAAGATGCAAAATAACTAAAAATGCTATTTAACATCACCTATAAAAATCCTCTATCAACTAAAATTTTAACAACATACACCGCAAGGCCGCATCAGAAAGAAAGAAACAGGGTCATGTATAAACTATATTTGCACAAAGCAGCGAGGAAGAGAAAGTAATGCAAGTTCTAGTTATTATGGTTACCATCAAGGCAAAGCATCGGTGGTGGCTCCAGAAGAACCCAACAATGCAGGCTTTGTTAACCAGTACTGCTCGAATCTCTGTCTCGCATAACCAATGTAGTCAAAGTCAATCTTGTTCACGTGTTCCTGCAAAGGTAAAAATAGTACAATAAAATAATAATGTCATAGAAAATACAAGTTCCAACACTCTTTCCTATCTTTCATAGGGCGGCCCTGAGTTGCCTTGAGTTTTTGGGCCCTATGAGAGTTCCTAAAAATGGGGCCCCAACCAACAAGGATAGAAATATAAGTGTCCTAATGTCATATTATATATTTAAAAACTGAAATTTCTTAAATTTGGGGGCTTAAATCTTAATTTTGGGGCCCTAACTGACCACTTGTGTGGACTATCATAGGACCGCCTCTCACCTTTTCAGCAAAACATCCATCCGCTAGGCACAAGAAAGTAGCCATAATTATCATGTAAGCAGTAGGAGATTGCCTAGGTTGAATAGAAAATAAGCAGGAAAACTTAAGTTGGACCTAGACCGTCTGTGGAGGACGTTAAGGAATCAACATGTCAACAATACAAGAGAAGAAAATATCCCAACGATGCTTGCAAATGAAAAAAAAAATGAATATAAAAATAAATAAAATAAAATGAACTTTTACATACTCATAATCGAAATAGACTGGAATAGGAATAAAATGAAATTGGAATGGGCCGGAATGAGAATGATAAATCAGATAAATTGTTTACTTAGTTGTAGGTTATTTTCCAGTCATCCTAGGTTATTTTCAGAACTGTAAATTCAGATGAAGAAAGCCATTCTGAGTTGGCATAAATTACCGAGATTATGCCCCATAAGCCCCAGCTTAGATGGCTTGCAAGTGTATACATCTCAACATCCTGAAGTACTTGCTCCACTTCCACAACACTGGGTTGATCACCTGAGGCAACATAAAATAATTCCTGAGGATGGATATAAACAAACAACTTTATACATACAATGTCCGAAATAAGTCCAGTTTCATCCACTGACCCACAGTAAACTGGTTGAATAGTTACCTTGTTCAATAGAAAATTAACAGATATACTATCCCAAAAAACAGAAAATATGAAGCCCAATCTAATTGCCTTCGGACATGACTTTCTATAGGTGAACAGCTGTATAATGCAGACACCGAATAGTGGTCGAACCAAGTGCATAAGACTCCCACTATAAGCAGGGTCTAGGAAAGGTCTTAATATACACAGCCTTGCCCCTGTTTTTTTACAGAGTTATTTCCAGGGTTCAAACCCGACAAAGCAGATAGTAAATTAACTTTGACCATCACATCAGGCATGACCTTCAATAATGAATGCAGCTTAACAGTTCTTATAAATGAAGACTGAGAAGCAACAGTTGATTATACAACTGATAGCTTATAATTTTGATTTCTGGATGTTCCGAGTCCAAAATATAAAATAAAATAAATAAATAATTCAGGGTTTGTTCTTTAATATCATTAGGAAAATGGTATATATTTGTATAAACTAACGTCCCCATGACATATGACAGTAAAAAACTAAATGCCACACGATTAAAGAAGATAGATTAAGTGATTAACACCTGTAGAACTCAGATAAGCACACAGAAATCGTTGACGCTCCTCCAAATCTGTTGAGAGACAAAAGTCAAGAGGCTGCCACTTCCATTTAAAAAACAAAGAGACAGATGAAAAAAAATGAAAGAAATGAATTTCAATTGTCACACACCAGGATATTTACTGTAGTCCAACAGATGCGGTGTTTCTGTATGATAGTCGGCGGCCATCTCACAGAAGTGATTTGCAATATCATATGCTACAGGGTTGTAACTTGCATACTCATAGTCCTATTAGAGGATATAATGTACATGTCAGTGATGGCTAATTGAACACGATCACATTCAATCAAATAGCAAGCATTCAGAAATTCTGAGAATCAGTCAAATATAAATTGAGGATAGGTGAAAAGATGATTCCTTCGATACCCTAAAAAGATACGCCCGCTGTATAGTCACTGTCACAGGCAGGCCTATCCGGATCATCATACCTATTAAATCCCGAGTCAATTACTTTTTTTTTGAAAGACTGGGTTTTGGAATTAAGGAATCATAAGCAATCCCATCTTCGAAAGTTTATCAACACGCAACTTTTAAATCTACATTATTTTTCTGAAACTCAGTCTTCTGTCAAGTAATGATAATGAAGGAAGATAAATTCTCCAACAACTATCAAAATGCAAATGCGTAGCAGTATTTTAGAGCAATTCTGTTGCATCATAGTTCAAAAGAACTAAAGCAATATACTGATAGCCTCAGTAAGGTATAATTTCACATAGTGGCTCTATATTTCTCATATACAGGCTCTACATGAAGATGACTCTTCCAGAACATAACACCATGGACTTTCCACGAGACTCAATTGAAGGGATGATCATGGTATGCACAAAATAGTTTACTCAAAATTCAGTGTATATTTATTAGAAATTTAAAAATAAATAAATAAATATGGCATTAGTTTTACCTAAAAAGTTGTATCTTTACTTGATCTCATTCAACTGAAAATCCATACTACCCTAGACCCAAGTCACTCCATCAATTTCCAATGAATTAGTCAATCAAGCAGAATCACAACTCCAAATGCATGTCATGCGAATGGATCATAGTTCAATGTTGGCCTAAAACATATTTATGTTACAAACAATTACATTGATAAAATAATAATACTACGTGGCACAAGGATAAATTCACTATTAACTAATTAGTATAGTAACGTCTTCCAACAACCTGCGTTCAAGCAAGTATTACAAAGTTCAACTAATACTATGATGTCAAATCTTAAAAATCAATGACATATTCCTAAATATTCTAGACTTTGTTTTCCTACAAAAAGCATAAAAAACTAAGTGATTCCAACTTTGCATTAATAATTTAAACCACTTATTAACAAAACCAAGGATATTATCTGAACAGTACTATATATTTGGAATATGTGAAACTCATTAAAAATGCAACTCCACCTAATATGAGGACTACTTAAAGGAAACAAATGAAAGTCAAAGGTCTTAGCACATGAATGATATTTATAAAAAAATAAAAAAATAAAAAATTAGTGGTTGAACAATCTGATTACTGAGAAAATTGAACATAGAGCATCATTATAAATTCTGGTAAGAAAATCATGCATCATGTTAATCAGGAGAAAAACAAGAAACTTACAATTATGGTAATTGACTTTGTCTCTTCGACAATCATTATGTTACCATATTGTAAATCGTTGTGGCAAAAACCTATATGTTGATTGTTCCGATAGAGTGCCTTTTCTAATGTAGAAATTTCCTCCTCAATTGCATCCAAACGAAATGCTTTAGCTTCTTCTGGCGGAGACAAACTCTTGGCTGCTTTAAGCCAATTTCTGAGAATTGAGGGGGAAAAGATATTATTAAAGCATTTTTCTGAGAGAGGGAGAGAGTAGGGAAGAGACAAGAAACATACCGCGACCTATCCCACAGGTTGACAATCTTTTGTCCATGCATATCAAGATCATGGAACTCCTTCAATTTGACTGCTATAAGAGCAGATATTTCTGGATCTCGAATATCAGAAGCTGACAAAGTCTGAAATTCACATAGAGAAAAGAAAACGATAAGCTAATGTACTCATGTACACTTCCACTTTAACCAACAAATGAGCACTTGAAAGTTAAGATTTTTTTTTTTTTTTTAAAAAAGAGGTGGAAAGAAGATATTTTATTTGAAAAGAAAAAATGAGTTTCAAACTTTACTAGATACTCAAAAGGTTGAATTTGATTTGCCTCATTCACTCATTAGACCTATTATTTTTGGATTTTGGGACCCATAGACATACAACGTATATGCTCCCTGAATTAAAGACGAAGCAACAGTGTCCATTCCTTTGGATAAAAGAGGCACTTAAATTCTTACCTTATATATTTTCTTTCTTAATCTTTTTTTTTCGGTAGATAGTTAAGTTGACTTTGATTTGCCTCACCCATTAGATAGGATTTTTTTGACCAATAAAGTTATAGACATACAACACATTTTGCACCCTCAATTAAAGATGAAGCAACATCGTCAATTCCCATTGATAAAAGAGACGTTAAACCTTACCCCCTTTTACTTTTTGTATCTTTTATTGGGTAGATAATTTTAAGATTAGCTCATTTAGCAAAGAGAAGAATAATTTCTCTATGAAGAGCTATTTTAAATCTTGCTCGACTTACTTAATAACCTGATTAACCTAATAATGCAGTTTCAAGAAACAATATTTACCCGAGATGACTGCAACAATAAAAGCCAAAGTAAAGTTTGTTTTAAACCAAATCTCGATATGATAAGTAAGAAGATAATAAGAAGAATTAACATTAAAATACCCGTGCATGGATGAACTCTTCAACTCGGCCATTAGGAAACCGCCCCAACAAACGAGGTCCCTGCCCATGATTAGACATAAACTCAAATGTCCGAATCTCATCATTCCTGTCAAAGAAAACCTCAACTCCCTCACCATAAAGCCTAAGTAAAACTTTATGTGAGAAAGTTTCTGTTTTGGTCGGCCACTTTATTTGGAAAACCTCATTGGTCATTGCACCCTTAACAGGAATGACCTGAAGCATATTCATATCGACTACATCTTCCCACTCAGATGCCAACGATTTTAGAAGCTCCTTTGCTTCCACAGGTAGACGGCTTACTTTGTTCCCCACAGCATTTTCTATCGCACCCATAACAAGAGACCTACCAATTCTCCACAGAACTTACAGCTGAAGTTCTATCTGAGAAAAAAGAAATCAAACTGTAGTAATTTTAATCAAACAAAACTATTCCCCAAAGATTTATTAAATAATAAAGCATTTTCCAACCCTGGCCTTCCAATTAACAATGACAATATCAATATATATCAAAAACATTTCTTATCTAATTAATGATTACTTTTTTTTATCACATTACAAATTTATAAAGAATAGATATTTATTCCGCTCAAAGGATACCTAAGTCCTAACAACTAAAAATTATCAACACCAAAACTCTGAAACATGTTTTTATTTTCTGCATTTGATCAAGTTTTTCTACATTGGTTCTCAATTCTCATGAATCAAACAAAAAGCATATTCTTTGGAATTTGGATCCAGTGCTAAACTGAGTTTTTTTTTAAAAGTTGGAATTCCCGTCGCCAAACCACCCGACTCAAGCTTAAACGAAGCGGGTAAAACCCCGACTCTCTCATACTCTTAAACTCTTGCAACAAGTGCACTCCTGGATTCAAACCTAGGACTTGACAACCAAATCCTAAGCCAAGCTAAACTGAGTTATGCTAAGTTTTTCATAATCTTCTGCCACACATGCTTTAATAGCAATGCACAGTTAAGAATTAGTAACATATAATTATTTTCCAATAACTACCGATCATAATTTATAAGAAGTTCGATATAAATTTCAACCTCAGCGCCGAATCCAAATTCATATTCTTTGAATATGATACTAATTAAATTATCGAATGTGTTTAATTTATCAAAAGCTATGCGCAAAAACTCCTCTATTTATAAACTTCTTTTTTTTCCCCTCATATTACAAATCCATAAAGAAAATCATTTTATCTAACACTAGCTAATAAGCAAAATCAAATAAAATCATAAATTTTCAATTTTTTTCCTTGATATTGGATCTAGTTTCTTTACTTATTTAGGGCCAAAACAGGAATTTCACACCCTTAAAAAAATTTTCTCAATCAATCAAGCAAGCAAAAGCAAATTCTTTGAATCTAATACTAATCATATTCTGCAGTGGATCAGCACAATCCATTTACTTTTAACAAAAGCAAAACGCACTGAATCTATCCTCAATACTCACCTCGACAGAGAAAATTGATATTTTGATTTTGATTTTAAAATTTTGAGGTCACGGTAACCGTCCGATGAAGAACAAGAAGAAAAGCTGGTCCCTTTGCGCGGGTTTTGTACCGTACGGTTAATAGAAATGATTCAGAATTCAGATTCGCGGTTTTAAAATGGGAGATGATATGATGGTTTTGCCAAGATTGATTTTTGAGCCGTTAGATTTTAATGATCGTTGCGAGTTCAATGGCTACTATTAGGGACATACCGAGGGACACCTGCCATTTAAAAACATGAGGTGGCAGCCAAATAAGCAGCCCATGATTAAAAAAAAAATTAAGGGATAACAGATTGTGGCAACCGGTTGGCCCATAAAATGTTAATAAAATTAAAATATTATAAATTAGTTTCAAGTTTAATAATTAGGCTATATGTTTTTGTTGACATGAGAAAGTCACCCTAAAGTAAAATCGCCCTAAAGTAAAGAAATAAAGGGGGAAAAGACAAAGGCAAGCAGGGCGACGAAGGGAAGAGGGATCAGAGCAATCACCAGATGCCACATCGATTAGGACGATAGATGACTCAGGACGACCGAAACAACGATTAGAACGATAAGGGACTCAGGACGACCGAAACAACGATTAGAACGATAAGGGACTCAGGACGACCGAAACAGCGATTCGAACAACAAAGGACTCAGACCGACCGAACACATGATCCCACGATTACAGCAGTTAGGCAGTTTCCCTCCACGAGCAAACAGTTATGGCGCACAATTCAACGGTTGGAGACATGACCAGACAGTCGCAAGGAAGTTATGGACTTGGAGGCACGACCAGGCAGTTACAGGGAAGTTAAGGACTGAAACCGTCCAAGCAGTTTACAAATTCCACTATAAAAGACTCACTCATGCGAAGAAAAACCCCGATCAAATGAAGACTCAAACGAGCATTTTATTTTTTATCACTTAGTTTCATAACTTTAGGACTGTAATTTGTGTGCTTGCGCCCCTTGGAGGCTTATTTTCACTTAATCAAACACCCATTGCTGGGACTTTGTCTCAGGAGGTTTGGACCTTACACGCTCTTCTTTCTTCACGCAGAAAAATTGCGCAAACAGTTTATTGGCAACCACAGTAGAAGAATTGGTGTAAGAAGTGGAGATGCCTCCGAAAAGAAACACTCAAACTGGCTTAAGTACGGAGGAATGTGGATTGGAGCAAACCAACCAGCCCCACGTTCCAGCCGTAGTGAGCCATTTCGAGGGTCTGGCAGACACTAGTCGATATGAACCTGTGCGAGAGCTCAGCCCTAACGCGATTCGCGCATTGTTCGGTGAATTCACGCAGGATGTTGTCGAGCAGATTAAGCTTCAAAATGCTCACATCATAGATAAGTTTATTTCGACTAGTAATTCACATTATGAAAATATGGCCAAACACTTAAGCTCATTAAACGAGTCAATGGCCAAATGAGTAAACGAGGGGACAGCCCTACCGTGGACTACACCTCCTCCTGCACCAAGCAGTCAGGAGGTTGGTCCGAGCAATATTCCCCAATAAGGGATCATTGTCCCTACGACTTCCAGGGGAGGAATAAGTCATGGGGACAATGGCCCATATCTAGGGTCGAACCTACACTAAGGGCCAAATATGGTACAACATGAAGTGGTGTTGCCCCAAGGTCCCCAGGTTTCTCAGGGACAGAATCACGACTATGTCCCACTTGTGAGAGGACCACAACCACCACCCATAGCAATGTCATTTAATGACAATGACATGTTGAGAGAACAGATGACCGAAATTCTTCAAAATCAATTCGGTCTGGGAGTACGGCCAATTTGGCCAAGGTATCGGAAGCCATATCCAGATTGGATCGATTGGCGTATCCGTGGCCTATGAATTACAAAGTACCGGATTTTTCTCTATTTACATGATCCGGGGAAGTTTCCACTATGGAACACATATGGCGACTTACCCTTCAATGTGGAGAAACAACTGATTTCCATAAGTTGAGGTTATTCCATGGCTCACTGTCAGGAGTAGCTTTCTTATGGTATATCAGCCTGCCGGCCAACTCAGTTGAAAATTGGCAACAAATGAAACAGTTGTTCCATGCGTAATTCTACAAGGTCAAATCTGAAGTGGCCTTAGCCGATTTGGCAAACTTGAGACAGTTGCCAGGAGAATGCGCCGAGACGTTCTTACAAAGGTTTAAGGTAGCTCGAGGCCGATGTTACGTGCCTTTGCTAGAAAAAGAATTTGTAAGAATCGCCCAAAGCTACCTCAATTTCGATCTGAAAAATACATTTCAAGATCGTGAATTTTGGGACCTCCCCCAACTCACCACTAGTGTGGTGCGTTATGAACGGTTATTAAGAGATGAGGAACAAATGAAAAATTCCAGCAAATGAATGTATTACAGGAACATCGATTATGAAGTAAGCGAAATGGACATCGATTTGGCCGAATTGGTTAAAGGGAAGCCGTACGTTTGTAAGGCGTGGCCCGAACCCCAAGCCAAAAAAAAGAACGATAAAAATAGTAGAAACTTCACTTTTGATATCACAAAAGTCGATGCCATATTCGATCAGTTATATAAAGACAAGAAGATTAGTTTGAGCGATCGCCACACGTTGCCAAACGCCGAGCAAATCGGTGGTAAAAAAATATTGTAAGTGGCATAATGCGTGGTCCCATTCAACTAATAATTTTCTTGTTTTTCGGAATGTTTTGCAGGATGCCATAGAATCTGGACGAATAACGTTCGAAAATAAGATGGTAGTGGACGACAACCATTTTCCAAAGCCAGTGGAATTAAACATGATCAACTCGGACATTAACAAAATGACTTTGCCAAAGTTCAAGTTTGTCCTAAATGAAGGACATGATTGTCATTGTCCAAGAATGAAAGGATCAGCAAAACCTTTGAGTACGGTACAAGAACAATATAGAATGGATGAGAGAGTTGGAGGATACCTGCGAAAGGCCTATAAAGAAAGAGCCAGTAGCATGGCAGCCACGAACCTTCGTACCAAGGTTCTACTGCGAGAATTCGAACTTCGTCCAAAATGTGAGAGCATTTAGGCCGAAAATTCATCGGCCCAACATATGGCATTCGTACCGTAGGCTGTATTCGGGACAACGTCCATGAAGGAACAACCCTCATGTGGACGAAATGACAAGGACGCAATTGAGGCGACACCAGCGAAATTATGGCTGTATGATGCGCCAATAAATTGAAATGAAGGTCACCACAGACCGTAATACTCATGCAGGAAAGAAACCATATGTAAGTAATAGAGAGAGTGACGGCCGAGAAGGGACAACAATGAACTGCGAGGAGCGTACCGAGTTTGATAGACAAAAACGGGACGAGACAGACAATAAAGAGCCCCATATCGTCATTCAGTTCGGTAGTATGCCACCGGTTGTGGCTAATCATTACTTGTTGTCCGAGAAATTCAAAAGGGACAACAATGGAGGGTTTGGAAATAACTTAGATGTTTATGATGGTGATGAAACCGAATTTGCAGCACTCTCGATAATAGATAGAGAGGCATCGGACGAGGAAATGACTGACATAGAGGAAGAAATAAACATCAAGACCGAAGCACGAAGAAGGGGAATATCACAGAAACGACTTCTCAAAGAATTGTATGAGGCCGGTAACCCTGCAGTCGGAACGTTAGGAGATGACTTGAGACGATCTCCATACCTCGTCCTATATGGGACACCCAAAATAAAATGGACCGTTACCAAGGCAAAAAAACGAAGATTGACCGTCAATAATATCTCTCACGATGCATCGGTCACGTTACCACCTTTTGGGTGGGACACGGGGAGGAGAAATACCTCAGGCCAACGACGAGAGTGAACAAACAATGGAGATAGGCCTATCAGGGAAGGTGATATTCCTAAAACCACCACCGCAGATGAAAAAGCACCTGCGGTCGTTGTATGTAAAAGCAAAGGCCAACGGGATACCCATCACCAAAGTATTGATTGACAATGGAGCAGCCATCAATGCAATACCATTTAGGATGCTAGGACGTTTAGCAAAGTCAGAGGACGACCTCATCCCTATGGAAGTGGTGCTAACAAGTTTCAATGGAGGGGCGACAACGGCCAAATGGGTCGTCCCATTAGACTTGCAGGTATAGAGTACTACGAAGACAGTGGTGTTCTTCGTTATAGATTAGCCAACCACATATAACATGCTCTTGAGACGAGATTAGATACATGGTAGCCTATGCATTCCTTCTTCTCTTCATCAATGCCTAGTTTTCTGGAACCAGAGAGATGAGGTTGAAATTGTACATGCCGACAACAAGCCTTTCGCTGCAGAGATAAATTCGGCCGAATATTTCATGTACGAAGGAAATTATGGGCCGACCAGAGTTCTGAATGAAGGGGAAAATTCGGCCATTGTGGCTCAAAATGACGAGTCATACCCTGCAGGTCTGCTAAATGATTTGTTCGCGCAAACAAGGCCAACCACAATGGCTTTGGGGAGTCGACGTACAACAGTTCAAATGAGAAGAACAAGCAGAGTAAAGAACAAGCCGCACTCGCGGCTACCAAGGCCAATCTAATGGCCTATATAACAAAACGGAAAATGAGGCCGAAGCTCAGGTTGCGATTTCGGCCTTAAGGGATAAATTTTTAGAGCACCATACAGAAGACATGATAAGAGAGGCATGCAGGGTAGATTGTTTGCTGGAATGAAGTCACAAGAATGAACTGGAAGAAGAAGAATATGCTCTGAACGGACGGCATAAGGTGAGCGTCTCAAGGGCACAAGATGTATTGGACGAGGTAAATCTGGGAAGCGAGGACGATAGACGCATCACCTACATCAGCAAGGAACTAGAGGCCCATGTACGTGAAAAACTGATCCATTTGTTACAAAAATATAAAGATTGTTTTGCTTGGGATTATAATGAAATGTATGGTTTAGACGGAACCTTAGTAGAGCATAGGTTGCCAATCATGTCGAGCCATAGACCACATAAACAACCCCCCGAAGGTGTGCACCCAATGTTATGCCTGGCATTAAGAAAGAGTTTGAACGCCTTTTGGAGGTGAAATTCATTAGGACGACCAGATACGTAGAATGGTTGTCAAACATCGTCCCTATCATGAAAAGAATAGAAAGCTAAGAATATGCATAGACTTTAGGAATTTAAACTTGGCAACACTAAAAGATCAATACCCCAAACCAACGGTGGATTCCCTAGTAGACTCCACAGTAGGGTATCAGATGTACTCTTTTATGGATGAGTATGTAGGTTATAACCAGATCTACATCGCCGAAGGCGATATACATAAAACGACCTTTAGGTGTCCAAGTTCTTTAGGATGTTATGAGTGGGTGGTGATGTCGTTCGGTCTAAACAACACTAGGGCCACTTACCAGCGAGCCATGAATCTAATTTTCCATGACATGATCGGCAAATTTGTAGAGGTCTATATAGACGATATAGTGGCTAAATATGTGGCCATGGACGAACATTTCAGCCATTTAGCAATGGCTTTCAAGCGAATGAGAAAATTTAAACTGAAGTTGAACTCTGCCAAATGTGCTTTCGGGGTGTGTGCAGGAAATTTCCTGGGCTTTCTAGTGCACCAACGAGGGATTGAGATTGATTCTAAAAAATCTCGGGCAATCACTGAAGCCAAACCACCCCGAAATAAGAAATAGTTGCAGAGATTTTTAGAACAAATCAACTTCTTAAGACGGTTTATCTCCAACTGTGCAGGAAAAACTAAAGTGTTCTCGTCTCTGTTGAGGCTGAAGAACAAGGATGAATTCGTCTGGACCGACGAACATCAAAAGGCTTTCGAAAGCCTCAAGAAATATTTTTCGCAGCCGCCAGTGATGGTACCCTCTGTGCCAAGACGGCCAATGAAGCTATACATATCAGCCGGAGAGCAGTCCATAGCTGGGATGATCGCGCAAGACAATGACATGGACGTCGAAAGAGCCATCTATTACATCAGCAGACAATTGTTGAATTATGAATGTAATTATTCTCCAATAGAGAAATTATGTTTGGCTTTTTTTTTTTACATATACTAAATTACGAGCCTATCTTAGGCCGAATACAATGTACTTTATCACTAAAGTTAATATAATAAAGTACATGTTCTCTCGTCCTATCTTGCATCAAAGAGTTGGTTTCTGGTCATTATCATTGTCAGAATTTGATATACGACATGAACCTCAAAAAGCTGTAAAAATCAAGCCTTGGCAGATTTTTTAGCTGACCACCCATGTTTGAGTTGTTGGGGTTGGTGCTCAGAGCGCCAATTTCCGGTTGTATTTTTTTATGAATACTACAGTAAAATGTTATTATTATGAATAATATATGCAGTTTCTATAATATAATGTATCTTTTAATATGGTAAAGACGTAATGACCTTAGAATGACTAGTCATGGTGCTGTTGCAAAAGCGTCGCAACTGACATTGAGTAGTATCATGATGTTTTCATTCTCAGACAGTTCATGGTTAAGGTTTACACTAATTGGTCCGTAAAGTAAACTCATTGAGACCGGTACATGTCGTATACTGGAATATATGATTCTAATGGTTTCTCAATGAACCATAAGTCTTGGAGAATAGTATAGACGTGTAGGTGTTTATAGCGGATAAACACTGAACGACTCACCTAAGATTCTTAATGGATGGTACACCAACGTCAATAAGAATCTTATCGGGTTGAGTAGCACTTGTGATTCTTAGACTTGAAATGCCATTGTGGGCACATGAGACATCTTCTACACTTAGATGGCAGTCACGTCACCGATCTGTTAAGATCAGACCTCCGCCTGTTTGTTGGGTGTAGATAGATCCTCAAGGTGTCCTGTGTGTATTGAGATAGGATATGTCAGTTCTGTGTATCAGAGCATAGGTAATCCATATGATTAACAATTAGATAAAAACAATGGGCCCCGTGGTACAATTTAGAAGTTAGTTCTAAATGATCTTTTTGAGATTGCTAATAGAATAGTCGACTGGATAAGCCCTATAGAGATTTGACATTTACATCTATATCTTTGGGATTTATCCGGATACCTGTGACAGAGGAATTATACATTTGACATGACCTCGACATGTATGATTCAGCGTGTTTATCCGTGATCGTCATAATTTACGTGTGGATAAATTATGGACACGAAATTCAATTTCGTGACGGATATGCCTGAATCTAGAGAGTCTCACTAATGAAACATACTCGTAGAGCATTAGGGCAACATTTATAAATAATACTGATTGTTTATAAATTCGTTTAAAGGTTAAACGCAAAATACATGTGTAGGGACCCGATATTTATTTCCTTAATTTTTATATATTTGTATTTAATGTTGGATTAATTCAAATACACATTAATTAATTGTCAAATTGAGATATTTAACTAATATCATAAATATGTATATGTATTTGATATTTAATGTAAATATAATACATGTATTTAATATATTTGTATTTAAATAATTATTTAATTATTTAATTGTTAAATGATTAAATTAATTAAAATATAAATATTTTAAAGTTAAGATATTTATTTTAATGACTTGAGTTTCTTTTGTTGACTTGCTTTAATTCATTAAATGGTTTGATGATTAAAAATGCAAGTTGATAAAAGGCTTTAAATGAAACAAAATTGAAAATATCATGATATTTTCCTATGCTTGAAATTCGGCCAAGGCAAGATGTGTGAGTGACCCTCACGACCGTTTCCTTGATTGACCGAGTGAGGACATCGGCCTGACTTTCAGCATTTAATATACTTCTCTTGTTTTGTCAAATCAAAGTAAGAGATGCTAAATGCTAAGGATCTAGATAACCTGATGTTGACAAAACTAAGAGAAGTATATATTGTTTTGTTTCATTTAGGGTTTAAAAACCTAATACACTTTATCAAAAACTCCATTGAAGAAAGAAAAAGAAGCTTGAGAGAAAGAAAGATAAAAACTAAGAAAAGCTTGGAATTTAGTAAGTATTTCCAACCTTCCATTAGAGAGAAAAATATTCCTCTTATTGTGGGCTTCACTTTGTGATGTTCTTGTGTTTTTATATTCTTTATTCTTTGTATTTTTGGTGGATGAAAGTTTGATAAAAAAGGTTGAGCATGTATAAAGTTGATAGGATGTTGCTAATAAGCTAGTTAGCATTCTTTTCATGGTTTTAGAACCTTGTTTCCATTCTAGAGTTATTGAACCACTCTTAAATGACCTATAATTTTTCTATAGTTTTTTCATTGTGGTGAGGCTTGATTGTAATGGAAGAAACATGATTGAAGTATTGGATTTTGTTAATTTGGTCTAATTTGTCCAATTTGAAGAAATTGAAAAATTAGGGTTTAATACCACTTCCAAATTTGGGGCTTTTCACTTATGTTGTGTATTTTGATGTGTATATGATACATATTAAATCTTATGTTGATTGGATTTCATTTGGATGTGTTTTGAACATTGAAATTGTAAAATGCACACTTTGGTGCTTCATTGAGGCTCAAGGCCTTGGTGTCAAAAATTTGGGATTTTTGTTGCCAATTGTATTTTGACATTTGAGACATGTTAAATTCATATTAGAAATGATTTAGAATTATTCAAAATTATTTTGAACAATTTCGGACTAAAATGGATAAAATACAATGCTTAAGGGCAATTCGGTAAATTCACATAAATTTGATTTATAGTGTTTTATTTCATAATTTGATTATTGGATAATAAAATAAATAAGTTTATTTTGTTAATCTGAGAAAAATTTTTGAAACCGGAAAATTTGATTTTTCACTGTTCCGCTGCGTTACCGGATTTCCGCAATAAAATACCTACAAAATGGTATCAGAGCGAGTCTGATTCTAGGCCCCCTAATATGATTAGCCCTTTAATTCAATGTTTAATCATGTTTTCTTAACTTTATACATGCATGTTTTATTATAATTTGATTAGATTTAGGGTGTATGACACTTAGCAGAAAATCCCTAATTAATAAGGTTTAAATGTAATTATGTATTTGATGCATGTTATGTGATCCGTCTTGTCAATACGGTTTATAAATATTTCTCTGTGACTACATCTGAGACTGTGCCTGTGCTGTGAGGGTGTAGCCGATAGAGATTGATTTATACCGGATGTATATCAGATACTAGATAAATTCAAGCGAAAGCGGAATCCTGAACGTGCCCTAGCTGTCATGGTTACGCAAGTAACTTGAGTTTATCATTTACAATTTTAACCTTGGTACGTCTCCTTATGGGCCTGCCTTAGCAGCGACAACGAGAAACGACCAGGGCCGGAAACCCAGGAGTCAGTAGTGAGTGATTGACAAATGAGTTGTCTACCTGATGAATATACGTAGGCGAGACCGTGCCTCTGCTGTGAGCTGAAGTATATTCACGGGATCCACTTTTCACTATTTGTATTTAATTTAATTATTAAACCTTTGTATTCTGTTTGGGGATAACAATATTGCATGATTTAGTGGGATGGACATTTTCAGATTAAAAATCCATGATCTATTTTATGATTATGATATTATATGAAACTGCATAAATTTCTGCTAATCGTTTTTCGTGATCTATATGATAGATTTGCGATGGCGGCACCATCCACTAATCAGTTTGCGCGTATGCTTGATGCAAACAAAGTTGAAGGCGCGGATAACTTCGCCGATTGGGATATGGATTTAAGGATTGTCCTCGATTCCGAAAAGTTGGGATATGTTTTTGAGGGTCCGCTGCCCCATGCTGTGGCAGAGGACGCTACTCCGGAAGAACGCGAAGTCTTCCAAGCTTGGAAGGATGATGACTTAAAAGTTAAGTCATACATCTTAAGTTCGCTTTCACCGGGACTCAAGAAACAATACTATGGCATGTCAGATGCGTATATTATGATGACTTGATTGAGACAATCGTTTGAGAACCAAAAACAAGTTATTGTTCATAAGGTCGCAATGGAATTATTCCATGCGCGGTTGGATGAGGGGCAAGATGTTAGCCCACATGTTCTTCAGATGATTAATTTGATCGATCAATTGAGGCAACATTATCTCATTCTGAATGACATTCTCGGTAGGAGTGTCATTTTTGGTTCGCTCTCAGCTTCTTATCGCCAATTTGTGATGTATTTCAACATGAATGGGATTGTCTGCACCTACCAAGAGCTACATAGGATGTTGCTCATGGTGGAAGAGGACCTCAAGAAGGGAGTACCGACTCGCCCTCTGAGACCTACTTCTCTATCTGCTTCTTCCCGGACTTGGTCAAATGGAAAGAAGAAGAAATGGAAAGAAGAAGAAAGGGAAGAAGAAGAAGGGTTTCGGTCCTCAACCACAGGCAAAGATAGCAAAGTCCAAGAGGGCTTCTGAAGACAAGTGCCATCACTGCAGCAAGGTTGGGCACTGGAAAAGAAACTGTCCTGACTATATTGGCCAACTAAGGAGGGAGATATCATCTACATCAGGTACATTTATTGTTCCAGTTATTGATTTATCTTTGGCTTGTGAAGCCTTTACATCCAGCTAGATTTTAGATTCTGCTTGTCCCATTCACATTTGCAATTCTTTGCCGGTGCTGAAGGAAAGTAGAAGACTGAAGCCTGGAGAGATGCAGTTGCGATTCGGGAGTGGAGACTCTCTGGAGGCAGTTGCAGTTGGAGTATGCGAGATCTCATTGCCGAATGTGACACTTTTGTTAAATGATTATCATTTTGTACCAGGATGTGTAGCTAATATTATATCACTTTTTGTATTAGATACAGAAGGCTTTCGTATTAATATTAAGAACTGTTCTTTGTATTTATATGATAAAAGTAATATTCAGATCCTTTGTTGTCCAAACCAACTCGGTCATTATACATTGCAAACTTCAAAAGATATTTTAAATACTCGAGTTAATAAACGTAGTTTACTTGTAATTAATAATACTGAACTTTGGCATATACGACTAGGTCATATAGGCGTTAAACGCCTTACCCAATTAGTTAGGAATGGTTTGATACCAGATCTCACTATTGAATCCTATCCAACTTGTGAATCGTGTATTCAGGATAAGATGACCAAAGCCCCATTTTCTGGTGTTGGAAACCGCGCCACTAACTTACTTGAACTCGTACATTCTGATGTATGTGGTCCACTAAGTCAGACTACTCACAGTGGTTATTCATACTTCGTTACCTTTACCGATGATCTGTCACGGTACGGTTATGTGTATTTGATGCGACATAAATCGGAAACCTTTGAAAAGTTCAAAGAGTTCCGAAATGAAGTAGAAAAACAAACTGGTCAATATATTAAATGTCTTCGATCCGATCGATGCAGCGAATATATGAGTGGTGAGTTCATGGATTATATGAAGGAGAATGAGATTCTCGCTCAATATACTCCTCTAGGTACTCCACAGCACAATGGAGTGTCTGAGAGGAGAAATCAGACTTTATTGGATATAGTCCGATCAATGTTGAGTTTCACAGATTTGCCATATTTCTTATGGGGCTACTCTCTTTTAACAGCTGCACATCTTTTGAATAAGATTCCTTCAAAAGTTGTTCCTACGACACCGTATGAGATATGGTTTAATAGGAGACCAAATCTTAGTTACATTAAGGTTTGGGGTTGTCCTGCCTATGTCAATGTGACTCAGCAAGATAAGCTTTCGCCTCGAGGGCACAAGTTTAGGTTTGTCGGATATCCTTCGAATACGAGGGGATATCTGTTCTATGATACTGAACATCGAAATGTGTTCATAGCTCGCTTCGTAAAATTTCAAGAAGTAGAATTTTTGTCAGAAAGTAGTAATCATAGACAGGTTGAACTTAATGAAGTCCAACCTGAGAACAACGAACCAAAGGAGGAACCTGAAGTTCAAGTATATGAAAGACCTTCAACACACACACTCCGTAGGTCAGAAAGGGTATCTAGACCTCCTGAACGCTTGTATTTGATACAAGAAAAGAGTTTAGATGTTTTCTTAGTAGAAGAGACTGATCCTTTCACCTATAGAGAATCGATGTTGGAAATCGACTCCGTGAAATGGTAAAGTGCCATGAAATCCGAGATAGACTCAATGTATGAGAATCAATTTTGGGACTTGGTTCCGCTTCCCGAAGGAATTATTCCTATCGGTTGTAAATGGGTTTACAAGAGGAAGCGCGGGCCTGACGGTAAGGTTGAAACTTACAAGGCCTGACTGGTAGCAAAAGGTTACACGCAGCGACCTGACATCGATTACGATGAAACTTTTGAACCAGTGGTGATGCTCAAGTCTATTCGGATTTTACTTTCTATAGCTGCGTATCATGACAACGGGATTTGGCAAATGGATGTCAAAACGACCTTTCTAAATGAATTTCTTGATGAAGAAATCTATATGGAACAGCCGGAAGGTTTTACGTCCAGCGAAAACTCAGGTATGGTGTGTAAGCTTAAAAAGTCCATTTATGGACTTAAATAAGCTTCACGAAGTTGGAATCTTCGATTCGACGAGATTATTAGATCGTCTGATTTTTTCAAGAATCCTGTGTGTATCAGAAGGCCAGTGGGAGCATGGTCGTATTTTTAGTCCTATATGTTGACAACATCATAATAATTGGGAATGATTTAGGTATGTTACAAAGAATCAAAGCGTACCTCTGTAAGAATTTCTCCATGAATGACCTGGGAGAAGCTTCCTATGTTTTAGGGATAAAACTCTATAGAGATAGACAAAGGAGGGTGATTGGGTTATCCCAATCAATATACATAGATAAGATCTTGGAACGATATAATTTTGGTAACTGTAAGACAACAAACATACCGTTCAGACATGGGATTCATATTTCAAAGAAGATGAGTCCACAAACAGAAGATGAGAAGGTTAGAATGTCTAACCAACCTTATGCTTCGTGTTTGGGTAGCATAATATATGCCATGTTCTGTACAAGGCCTGATATCAGTTTCGCTATTAGCATAACTAGCAGATATCAGTCCAATCCAGGTAATGACCGTTGGATGGTCATTAAACGTATCCTCAAGTATCTTAAAGGTATTAAGGATAAGTTAATAATTTATGGAGGAAACGAACTGCAGGTTAACGAGTATATGGATTCTGATTTCCAATCGGATCCCGATGATAGAAAGTCTACATCTGGATTCGTATTTACCCTTAACGGAGGTGCAGTTTGTTGGAAGAGTTCCAAACAGGGATCGACAGCAGATTCTCCCACTGAGGCGAAATATATTACAGCTTCTGAAGGTGCAAAAGAGGCTGTGTGGATAAAGAACTTTATCACAAAATTGGGAGTTGTCCCAAGTATCGAGAATGCGATTCCGTTATACTGTGATAATACTGGAGCCATTGCAAAACAAAGGAATCGAGGGCGCATCAGAAGTCGAAACATGTGGAACGCAAGTACCACATCATTCGAGAGATTGTGTCGCGAGGGGATATTATCGTGTGCAAGGTACTGAGTGAAGATAATGTAGCAGACCCGCTGACGAAGGCCATACCTCCGAAGTTGTTTGATAAACACTTGGAGTCGATGGGTGTTAGATACAATCGTTATTGGCACTAGAGCAAGTGAGAGTTTTTTATTGGGGTTGGTGCTTAGAGCGCCAATTCCCGGTTGTATTTCTTTATGAATACTACTGTAAAATATTATTATTATGAATAATATATGCAGTTTTTAAAATATAATGTATCTTTTAATATGGTAAAGACGTAATGACCTTAGAATGACTAGTCATGGTGCTGTTGCAAAAGCGTCGCAACTGACATTGAGTAGTATCATGACATTGTCATTCTCAGACAGTTCCTGGTCAAGGTTTACATAAATTGGTCAGTAAAGTAAACCTGTTGAGACCGGTACATGTCGTATAATGGAATATATGATTCCAATGGTTTCTCAATGAACCATAAGTCTTGGAGAATAATATAGACGTGTAGGTGTTTATAGCGAATAAACACTGAACGACTCACCTAAGATTCTTAATGGATGGTACACCAACGTCAATAAGAATCTTATCGGGTTGAGTAGCACTTGTGATTCTTAGACTTGAAATGCCACTGTGGGCACATGAGACATCTTCTACACTTAAATGGCACTCACGTCACCGACCTATTAAGATCAGACCTCCGCCTGTTTGTTGGGAGTAGATAGATCCTCAGGGTATCCTGCGTGTATTGAGATAGGTGTTGGGTTTCTATTAAGTCCCAAAGATCATTTTCAAGCAATGAAATAACATATGAATACACGTAAAAGTATGGCGGAATCATACTTACAACGATCCGATTGGATGCATCGAAGAACAAAACTTTTGCTCCTTGTTGATGAAGCTCTTGGCCAAGGATGTATTTGGACTCCATCTTCATCTTCAAGCTCCAAGCTTCAACAATGGTGATTCCAAGCTCACAAGTAGGTTTCCCTATCACCTTGTATGCCTCTTTGTGTGCTAGCACCTTGATGATTTGCCACAAATCATCCTAATCTTCCTTCTAGTTCTCGGCCAAGCTTGAAACAAGAAGAAAAAAATGGCTTCAAAAGCCAAAAGGGAGAGAAAAGAGAAAAGGCCTCAGGGCCGAATGCATTAGGGAGAGAGAGAGAAGAATTTTGTGTTTGTATATCTAATACACAAAACCAAAAATTCAAATATCAAATAAAATATTGATAAATGTCTTTCAAGCTTTCAAAAGCTTTTCAACCACTTACATCAATCATGAATAGTGACTGGTGTCAATCACTCAAAGTGAATGACATCTATCACTTGATTGACGAATGATTTGACGCTATATGTGACTTATGGGTCCCCCTTCGATTCTAAATGCGAATGGTTCCGCAAACACTCCCGGGCTCGAATTCGCTAATTCCAAATTAACGAATTTTCCGTTGCTTCGTAATTAAATCTAATTTAATTAAATAATCATGCCTATCATAATTACTATTCTCGTCGCTAACGAATTAATTCTAAATTAATTCGTTCGCCCGAATTAAAATCTGATTTTAATTCCGCGTCGAAATCCAATTTTGTTTAATATATCCAATATATTAATTTATCGATTAATTAAAAATTAATCGTTCTCTCTCTTTAAATAATATTTTATCCCATATAAAATATCTCCGTAATTAATCCCAGATTAAGTTTCTCTCTCATCTAATTAATCCCAGATTAATAAAGTGCGAGTCATACATCATCGGTGAATCTTCGGGAAGTGATCCATAAGATCCCCGGATATGTTGGCAGTAAATACAGTTATTGGACTATTCGAATACGTACGTACCAAGTACTACATTTTACCGATTTACAAGACAAGGTTGGCTTCTAGCAAAGCGCCATGCCTACCCAATTCTCCAGAAACATGCTTACAGGAATAAGCGATCTATATCAGGCGTAGTATACGTAGTATTGTGTATATCGATCCAGTATCGGATGGTCACGTGCAAGGCCTAGGGCTGGAAATGTGTCTGCCCCGTACGAAGCACATATCGGATCTCTGGTAACTAGTCTCTATAATCGGATATACATGACCTAGTCATAATATCTCAATAGCTGCAGCATATAAGAGAACAAGTTCCGTATCCTACGTGATCATCATCTCCACTATAACTGAAGTGATACTTCCATCTTGACATTACACCTAATACACTACGATTCTCAATATACCCAGAAGAGGCGTACACAGAACCGGTTAAAGCCCTGGACGACCAAAACCAAAGTATATTGATTGTCGCAAGTATTAGCGGTGCAAGTCTCAGGTTAAGACCAAATACACCTACCCTGAATTCGGACTTCCATAGACACATAGTTATACTACCAATGGAATTCCGAAGGGGTCTATCCAGAGCGAAGCTATTTTCCATACCATCGGTAAAACACAACCTCCTTACACTTGCATGAGTATCCAATATCCAAATATATGAGAACTATGTCGTTATGCTCCCATAACACGTACAAGTGTAATACTAATCTTTTACGCATTATCGATGTCCAATCTCGATAATACTCTGACTAGGGATATTTAATGATTAATCCTTCATGGACTGATACTGTCTCATATCATCTCAATCCATGAACTAATCATATGGACCTCCTATCATTTATACATCTAGGTGATCTAATCACAAATGATAAGAGAGCAATTTCCTTTGTCACATAGTTAATTTGTACAACAACACCATGATCTGTACAAATAGTGACGCTATGGGTCATAATTGTCCAACAATCTCCCACTTGGCCTATAGCCAGTCACTCAGGTGCTTTACACCTGAACTATGTACGGGTCACTGAAAATTTCTACTGAGAAAACAGCTTTCGTCTGCGGATTTAAAAGGTTATCATCTGATGCGATTTATTCGATCATCACATCGCCATGATGTATGATCCGAACGAATCAGATGAATCCATATTAAGTACATATCGGATCGTTGATGAGACCGTTAATTCTTTAGCATGTGTTGTAGCCTAGCTCAGCTGCTAACGGATGTTCTTAACATCAATCCAGTGACTATCACTTGGATTGGCCTGTTTGTGACTTCATATACTCAAAGCGTATGAGACACCAGGTAGCGTACATTTTTCAATGTACGATTCCACGGAGAGTTTTCGAAAGCCAAGCTTTCGCCGATAGTTATTTTATAGGAATATCATTTCCAAGAAATGACGTATATTATCATTATTTTATTAGACAGCCACTGTCAGTGCGCTCCCACTAACCCTCTTATATACACAAGAATCATTTTCGTTTTGAATTAAATCATACTCCATTATGATTACATCAAAACGACAATTCCAATAACCTATGTTTGCTTCAATCCAAACATGGATCGAATAACCCGCAAACCTTGTTTGCTAGTTTTGGTACGACAAAACCGATAGGATATTGTAAACATCCTCTAAAAGGTTTCCTTTTCAGGAAAGCGATTTTCCCGTTCAGCTGTCATATTTCATAAATGAAACATGCAGTGTTATCAAGCATTTTCCAAATAGATTTATCGTGGCAACAGGTAAAATGTTGAATCGTAATCAACACAATGTTGATAACGATACCTTTCTGCTAAAAGCCTAGCTTTACATGTTGGTATGTTGCCATCCATGTATGTCTTCCTTGAAGACTTATAAGTACCAATAGGCACAATGCCTTGCGGTACATCAACTAGTATCCAAACTTGTTGATATACATGGAATCCATTTCGAACTCATGACACTATGTCATAATAAGGAGTCGATACCTTGTATCACTTCCTCTTACGTAGTCAGTTGGTATACCTCAATAAGACTAACATCTTTATGAGGTGAGATCAGAAACCCATACCCCAGGTTGTTTTCTGACTCTCTCCGACATACGCGGTTCTTGTGTATTTGAAGATTATTGGTAATAGTTTCATCCTTGATGAACTATTTTTGTTCCATTAGGATCGATGTCAGGAATAGTATTACTCCGATTTTCATCGAGTTTTACTATCCTCCCACTTACCACTGCATATCGGTATTCCTCTTAGGAAAACCGCATGGTGAGCAACAATCTAATTGTTCTTTTGTGAGTTGTATAAGTACAATACTTATGGTATCCCTAGGATAACCTACAATTCAACACTTATCCAATTTGGTATCATCCAAACATATGCCCAGCATACCCAAACATTCAGGAATGAGAAACCTGGTTTCTTTCCTGTTCATATCTAATATGATGTCTGTCAAACAGATTATTATGGAACCTTATTCTAAATAAGTTATGCACTGTTTAAAGCTTATTCGTTGAAGGAAATGGTAGCTCAGAGCTACTCATGATTAACCTTATCATGTCTAACAAAATTCGGTTTATCAGTTCGGACACACCGTCAAACTGACGTGTTCCGAGAGGAGTCCTCATTGAAAGAATAATATACTCTTTCAAGTATATTAGAAACTTATTGCCTAAGTATTTTCCATTACGGTCTTACCGTGACGGTATAATACTATAGCTGATCTGTTCGTCTATTTCGTGTAGAAAACTGTAAAAGTTTCCGATTTGTGTTTCAAAAGAAACACATAACCATAACGCGATGCCACATCCGTAAAGGTCACGAAATATTCATATCCACCTCTAGCATAGCTAGACATGGCCCACTTGCTTCACTATGAACTAGGGCTAACAAATCTGTTGCATTTACACTTTTACCAAGTAAATGTGTTTTAGGCACATTGCCCAATTAAACTAGATTCGTAGACTTTATTTGAATGGAATCAAATTAGTCCTAGTACCCACTCTTCGAAAGTGTGGATATACGAGTCTTGTTTAATTATGTCCCAAACAACAATGCCACAATATGTTTCTCTTGATCAAATCAGTTTGAGCTATTTGTTTGTCATTTAATATATTTGAGATTTTATTTATATTCAAAATATAAATGTTGTTATTCACATCTAATGTGTATATCTCAATATCATCTTTATATAATAAAACACTTTATTGTTCTATAATATAAAGGTTCACCCGCAGCGGGTCAAACACTGATATAAAGATAATGTATCTAGTCAAACTAGTTACATTATAACAGTTTCCCAATTTAGGTACACTACGAGGGTAGTTCCTAAACTTAGGTATCTACGGTTAAAATAGTGACTTTCGTCCCGTTCCAATCCGCAAATTAAATCTCAATTGAGGTCAGTACCTGCTCATAGCAGATTATGAACATCAAATATATCATATATATATATATATATATATTATATATATATATCTATCTATCACCACTAAGTATCTAAATCCATTTTTAATACTAGTAGTGAATACATTTATGACAAACATATTTGAAGTCAGAGCCTTGCTCGTTCTTCAATTCCTTCATGTCTGCTTTGTCCAAACGCAGTCACGCTTTCGCGATCCTGTTTGCCACATTAAGCAGACATTTTGGGATATGTCATTTATCTTCCCAGAAGATTATAATGATATTACATTTGCCCTTTTCATATTCCAGTAGCCTTTGGCCAAGCCTTGGCCTTCTAGAATATCGAAGTAAGGTGCGCCTTGCGCTACTTGCCTATTGCAAACTTTGACTTTATCTCATGAGAATAGTCATTAATTCTCCAAGAATTATTATTGCAATTTAGTACTTCTAAGATCTAAAATAGATCTATGAAGATCCTTTAATTTTTTATCATACTTTAAGGATCTAATCCTTAGTTCTGATTCAGAAATTAAGGAGTCTACTAAGGTAAGTATAATGGATTAAGCACTAAAGTTATCATCACATAATCTTCCAAAGATTATGCTCTACTGTTTGCTTAACTCCGGCTTATGCCTAATATATTTTTTATCAAATAATATAACTTATTATTTTCCAGGACCATCCTGAAATTTATTCCCAATTTGAAATTAAACCATTTAAATACATTTTCCTAGGATTATGTATTAAACGTCAATCTTTCAATTTATATCTTGATTCTAATGGTCCAACTATTTAATCAACGATTTAGGTACTATTTATTATAATGATTACAATAGTCCAACTATTTATCAACTATAATTTAATAGATTAAAATCAATTATATTGATTACTATAATCCAATTATAAAATCAACTATAAATGAATAGTTTGAATATAGTCCAACTATTTATTAAAACAACATTTAAATATTAGTCCAACTAACATTTAATTTATTTGACGAATTGATATTTGTTTTGAGCGCGTATGGCAAGTAATTAAATGAATATTGCAAATTCAATTCTTGCCTCCCACTTTTTTCGGCGAGCCTCTAACCCTCTGTCGAGTACTCGGGAAACCGTGTTTCCTAGTGGGCTAGGATCCCGTTAAATATCACACAATCCTGACTTTGGCCAGCAAATTGTATGATAATTAACTAGATAGATCTCTAAGATCGATTGGATCCAATCCAATTCTAGATCCAGTTGGGGGACTGACCGGTGCAAACACACGGCTAACGCAAGCGCACGTATCGTTCAAGTAGTATAAAAATATCGATCCCACGATGACTTAATTCCTACTGTTGTTATTATTGGCTGAATCTATTTGTTTACAAATATCTAATTAAATGGAGAAGTGAATTGATTGCTTGATTGTAGATTTGCTAAATAAATAAATAAAAAGATAAAAGAAAATACTAAGGAAAATAATAAAAGACAAAAGATCTAAGTTTTGTGATTTCTTTTAATATCATTTTAAAGATGAAGTGATTATCTAAAAGTTGGGTAATATATTGATTTATTAACCTGGAACACTAAATTATGTGTAAGCCTCTGTCGATGGTCAGACACAAATACCCAGTTTAACCCAATTGAACCATATGTCTATGTCAACCAAATTATCTGGATTCATTAAGATTAAGTTCCAATTATGGTTACCCCCGCCCGACAGGTATATTCCTATCCTGTAAGGAAATCTATTAAGGGTTATCTCTCCTCAAGGAAGATCGTGGGCTATTAAGTCTAAGGTGAAACCTAAAATCCCTATGTCTAGTTCATTTTAGATTTACCACATAAATCTTTGGTGATCAGACAACAAGAAGCATTAAGCTTAAGACTCAATAAATAAATCTTTATAATACCCAAACTATAATTTACCCCTTATAAACCGGTGATAGTAAAAGTCATCACAATCCCAGATAACTAACACATAACTAGGGTTAGTAAAAACTTAAAAGTACAAGACATAAAGTAAAAGCTGAAAAGTAAATTACAATAAAATAAAATGCTAAGGTAAAAGGAATCACTTTTACTACTACTAATTTAGATATCTCCCATAAAATAATATATAAACTTGTGATAATATTACCAACCGACCAATCTGGCGGTATCCTGATTAAGTCAAATTAAGTCCAACCAGCCATTAAGGCGGAACCAAAATAAACCTGCCATATAGGCGGTAAGGGAATTAAATTACCAACCGACCAATCTGGCGGTATCCTTGATTAGTCAGGTTTAAATCAGATTAAAATGAATTACCAACCGACCAATATAGCGGTATCCCTTATTAAGTCAGTATTTTAAATAGTGAATATATTATATTTAGGGGAGATTAATCTAAATAGCAATAGTAAAAGAATTACCTTTCACCCTAGCAGGGGGAAGTTACCTCATCATGGTGAATAGTAAAAACTGTAAAAAGTACAAATTAAATTACTATTATTACAAAACGTAATTAAAATTATTTACAAAACTAAAAACTAAAAATAAAAAAACTAAAAAACTAAAGAATCTAGAGAGAGAAACTCTCTCTTTAGATAGAATACAAGAGAGAGAATGGTACACTCAATTCTGAAATTTGAAGCTGAATTATAGGCGCGGATGGGCATCTGGCGTCGCGACGCTGAAGCCTTTGGCGTCGCGACGCTGGAACAGTGATGCATGGCACAATCGCGGCTTGACACGTGGCAATTCAGATAAGAGGATAAGGTGACACGTGGCGAGGCGGCTAAGAGCTCAATGATTATGCTGACGTGGGGATGACGTGGCGCTGACGTGGCAAGGCGGCTGAGATCAATTGTCGGCACCATAAGATTGCGACACATGTCACGCTGTGATTGGCTGAAGCTGTGATTGGCATGTTGACTCGGTTGACCTGCTGACATGTATGATGACGTGGCAACACGAGTGGCAAAGTTGACTCGTTGACTGGATGACGTGTCAACACGTAGGATGACACGTGGCACACGTGGCAATTGTGAGTGTCGGCACCGTAGGATGATGACACGTGGCACGACGCACGTTAGCAAAGTCAAACTTCTCAAATTCTGACCCGTTGACCCGGCGCACGTTAGCAGACTCCGGTGCATGTTAGGCGTCGCGACGCGGGAAATTCCAAAAAATGCCCTTTTTGCCAATTTTCACAGTTTTGCTCCAAATCACCTCCAGAATGTCCTGAAACTTTATTTATCTACAAAATAACACAAAACACATCAAAATATTCACAAGATTCAAGAAACTATACAAAATATTAGGATAAATGAGTGGGAAATAGTGATAGATTTACCACTCATCACACCCCCAAACCTAACATTTTGCTATTCCTCGAGCAAAACATAAAATAAAAATAACATAAACATCTTTAAAATTTAACTAAGCCACTTTCGTAGGGAACACGGTTGCATTTAGCATATGCAACAAGCCTTTAAACCCCTAGGTGTCCCTAGTGGACGAGTTGTAGTCTCGTGAGGGTTTACAGCAATGATACCCACAAACATTTTTCAAAAGTAAAAAGGTAGTAAAACTAATGCACACAAAAGCAAAAAGACAAGAGAAAAGAGAATAAAGAAGTTAGTGACTAATCATGTGAAACTTCTACTCCGAGTTACTAGTTGTTTTGTTTCTTTCTAAATTACTGAATAAGTAAATTCTCCGATTATTTTTACCATTCTCCATATACACAGTCAACAAAATATTAAACAACTCATTTTTGCCCACAACAGTCATAAGTGCAGTTGATAAGAGAGTAATATTTTTGTCCTAAAGTTCTATCAGATTTCACACCTTTTAGTAGAAATGAAATAATTTTTCTCATTTTTTGATTTTTTCTTTGATTTTTCTCTATTTTTTATTTATATACAATATCTTCCATCTATGTAGCGAGCTTTAGGTCGGTGGCTCCCAAACCAGTTGGCTTTAGGGCACCAGGTGTTAAAGCACCCCTACGGACTTAATTACTCAGATTTCAGATATATATATTTTTACAGCATCTTTGATCCATGTAGCGAGCTTTGGGTCAATGACTCCTAAACCAGTTGGTTTTAGGGCACCAGGTGTTAAAACACCCTTACAGACTTAATAACTCGGATCTCGGACGTTTTTTTTTTACTCCATCACTTTTTGAGATGCTTCCTCCAATTAAACTAGAGACTGAATATTACAAACTTTTCAATTTTAGCTCATGTCTGTATGTTACTATGCATGTTGATAATACCTGTCAACTGAGCATAAGAAGATTCATTTTAGTCAGTGTTATGGAGAATTCACAAATTAAATAATTTTAAATGAAATAAACAAAAATTAACTTATTTCGAAAATAGGTTTGAGATACGTCAGGAGTAGAAACTCCTTACTCAGCTATCTCTCACCAATTTCACCTTTTTAGTCAAATAAAAACTTAAAAACACAAAATATTTTTGTATTTTTGAAAATTTTTCAATTTTTTTTTGTATTTTTCAAAAAATTTTGGACTAAAAATAAAAATAACACACAAACTAAAAACAAGGTACTAATCAACTAATTCCCTCCCCCAAACCTAATGAGACATTGTCCCCAATGTCTTAAAAAGTAGAAGAAGAGTTAAGAAGGTCGTACCTGGTTAGCTGAAATCTACAGGAAATTAAAGGTTAAGATCCAGATTAATTCTACGTCTCTTACCACGATCGTCCTCGGACCAATTTATCTTTGAAAGAATAGGGTCAACTCGTGGTTCATAGGCTATGAGTTGGTCTATTAGATCTGGAGCAGTTCTGGCAGTGAAGAGGAGTTCTTTCATAGGTTTTGACACGAACCCATTTCTCCGAGCATCATCAAGAAACACACAAAGAAAATCATAAAATCCATCAACGTTGAGCAGTCCAAGCGGTTTCTGGTGTATGTTCAGGTTCGCCCAAGATAGAACTATAAAAATTTCCTCCAATGTACCCAAGCCACCTGGCAAAACGATAAAAGCATCAGCACGGTTAATCATTTCTACCAGTCGTTCAGACATACCTGAGAGTCGCGAGGTGCAGGCTTCAGCGTCGCGACGCTGAAATGACGATTTTTCCCTTTTTGTCCAGTTTTTCCTGTTTTTGCTCAATTCACCTCCAGAATTTCCTGAAACTTTATTTATCTGCAAAATAACACAAAACACATCAAAATATTCATAAAACTCAAGTAACTATACAAAATATTAGGTTAAATGAGTGGGAAATAGTGATAGATTTACCACTCATCACACCCTCAAACATAACATTTTGCTAGTCCTCGAGCAAAATATTAAATAAAATAACATGAAAATAAAATTTAACTAAGCCACTTTCGTAGGGATTACGGTTGCATTTAGCGTATGCAACAAGCCTTTAAACCCCTAGGTGTCCCTAGTGGACGAGTTGTAGTCTCGTGAGGGTTTACAGCAATGATACCCACAAACATTTTACAAAAGTAAAAAGGTAGTAAAACTAATGCACACAAAAGCAAAAAGACAAGAGAAAAGAGAATAAAGAAGTTAGTGACTAATCAGGTGAAACTTCTACTCCGAGTTACTAGTTGTTTTGTTTCTTTCTAAATTACCGAATAAGTAAATTCTCCGATTATTTTTACCATTCTCCATATACACAGCCAACAAAATATTAATCAACTCATTTTTGCCCACAACAGTCATAAGTGCAGTTGATAAGAGAGTAATATTTTTGTCCTAAAGTTCTATCAGATTTCACACCTTTTGTAGCAATGGAATAATTTTTCTGATTTTTCTGATTTTTTTCTTTGATTTTTCTCTATTTTTTATTTATATACATACCTTCCATCTATGTAGCGAGCTTTGGGTCGGTGGCTCCCAAACCAGTTGGCTTTAGGGCACCAGGTGTTAAGTCACCCCTACGAACTTAATTACTCAGACTTCAGATATATATATTTTTGCAATCTTTGATCCATGTAGCGAGCTTTGGGCCAGTGACTCCCAAACCAGTTGGTTTTAGGGCACTAGGTGTTAAAACACCCTTACAGACTTAATAACTCGGATCTCAGACGTTTTTTTTTTTTTTTTTTTTTTTACTCCATTTCTATTTAGAGATGTTTCCTCCGATTAAACTAGAGCACAAAAATATACAAACTTTTCAATTTTAGCTCATGTCCGTATGTTTCCATGTATGTTGATAATACCTGCCAACTGAGCATAAGAAGATCAATTTTAGTCCGTTTTATGGAGAATTTACAAATTAAATAATTTAAAAGGAAATAAACAAAAATTACTTATTTTGAAAATAAATGGTTGAGATAGGTATCAGGAGTGGGAACTCCTTACTCAGCTACCCTCACCAATTTCACCTTTTTAGTCGAAACACAAAAATGCAAATATTTTTGTAATTTTTGAAAATTTTTCAATTTTTTTGTATTTTTCGAAAAAATTTGGACTAAAAATAAAAACAACATACAAACTAAAAACAAGGTACTAATCAACTAATTTCCTCCCCCAAACCTAAATGAGACATTGTCCCCAATGTCTTAAACAGTAGAAGAAGAGTTTAGAAGATAATACCTGGTTTGCTGAAATTTTACAGGAAATTAAAGGTTAAGATCCAGATTAATTCGACGCCTCTTACCACGATCATCCTCGGACCAATTTATCTTTGAATGATAGGGTCAACTTTTGGTTCATAGGCTATGAGTTGGTCTATCAGATCCGGAGCAGTTCTGGCAGTAAAGAGGAGTTATTTTAAAGGTTTTGACACGAACCCATTTCTCCGAGCATCATCAAGAAACACACAAAGAAAATCATAAAATCCATCAACGTTGAGCAGTCCAATGGTTTCTGGTGTATGTTCAGGTTCGCCCAAGATAACATAATAAAAATTTCCTCCAATGTACCCAATCCACATGGCAAAGCGATAAAAGCATCAGCACGGTTAATCATTTCTACCAGTCGTTCAGACATACGTGGCACGATCAGTTCCTCTCCGTTTGATGATCCAATAAGATTTTCTGCCAAGGGTTTTGGGATGATTCCCAAAACGAGACTGCCTCATTCCTGTACAGCCTTTGAAACGATCCCCATAAGTCCGAGATTGCCTCTGCCATATATTAAGTGCATATTCCTTGCAGCTAAGACTCGACCCAATTCCTGTGCTGCTTCTACGTATTGTGGCTTAACACACAACACTACTACTGCCAAACACGCAGATGTTTTCAACTCGTCTTCTTGAAGTGGCTTCCATTTTTTATGTATTTCTTTTTCAAATCAGGATGCCTTCAAAAGTGCAATGAACGGCTGAATTTATAGTACCTGAAAAAGGGTGAGTAATAATAGCACTAGTATCTTCCAGAGGACGTTTGTTAGCTAAATAGTAAAAGAAATCGTGAAAGGTCAAAAATTCTGGATCTTGTCTACGAAAATAAAGATAATTACAACAGAAAAGTAAATCAAAGCAATAATTAAGGTAACGGAATTGTGTACGCAATACGCCACTCGTTTGGTATATAAATCCATTAGGATGCGTCTCAAGAATTAATTCTTTACTCAGCCTTCGCTAATGAATTGTTTCTCTTATTTGTGATTGCCAACACCATTCCTTCTGTCTTAAAATGCTCCGTTTGTGCCTTTCCCTACAAAAATAACACACAAAATTAAAAAGTTCACATAAAATAAGAAAATAAATTACAACAAATTACATGGGTTGCCTCCCTGCTAGCGCTAAATTTTTCATCTTCAGCCAGACGTGACTGAAATTCATCTGTTAAGGAGGTTTCAATGTCGTTTTGGATGTCCGATTAAAGACAATCCTGTGAGCGTTACTTTTGAATGGTCTCTTCCAACGGAAAAATGGCAGAAAGAATTTTGTTCTATTCAGTGCTCGTGCCACCTTTTTGCTCCTTGTTGTTCCAGTGGTTCCTGCAAAGAAAGAAAGAAAATCAGGAGGTCGTATGGTGCTTGACTTGGAATGGAAGTCCATTCTGTCAAGCTTCTGGGCGATATCTTTGATTTGTACTCCCCAAAACAGCGATGTTTCTCCTGAATGCTCTGGATCTTTATTAAGGTCAGACATTTGCTCCTCCATTTACTATGCTTCTTGCTCCATTTTTCTTCACAGATGTATTTTAAAATTTCCATATCAGCTATTCACCGGCGCAAACACACCGTATAACGCAAGCGCACGTATCGTTCAAGTAGTATAAAAATATCGATCCCACGAGGACATAATTCCTACTGTTGTTATTAATTTATGAATCTACTTGTTTACAAATATCTAATTAAATGGAGAAGTGAATTGATTGTTTGATTGTAGATTTGCTAAATAAATAAATAAAAAGATAAAAGAAAATACTAAGGAAAATAATAAAAGACACAAAGATCTAAGGTTGTGATTTCTTTTAATATCATTTTAAAGATTAAGTGATATCTAAAAAGTTGGGTAATATATTGATTTATTAACCTGGAACACTAATTATGTGTAAGCCTCTGTCGATGGTCAGACACAAATACCCAGTTTAACCCAATTGAACCATATGTCTATGTCAACCAAATTATCTGGATTCATTAAGATTAAGTTCCAATTATGGTTCCCCCGCCCGACAGGTATATTCCTATCCTGTAAGGAAATCTATTAAAGGGTTATCTATCCTCAAGGAAGATCGTGGGCTATTAACGTCTAAGGCTGAAACCTAAAATCCCTATGTCTAGTTCATTTTAGATTTACCACAAAATCTTATTGGTGATCAGACAACAAGAAGCATTAAGCTTAAGACTCAATAAATAAATCTTTATAATACCCAAACTATAATTTAACCCCTTATAAACCGGTGATAGTAAAAGTCATCACAACCCCAGATAACTAACACATAACTAGGGTTAGTAAAAACTTAAAAGTACAAGACATAAGTAAAAGCTGAAAAGTAAATTACAATAAAATAAAATGCTAAGGTAAAAGGAATCACTTTTACTACTACTATTTAGATATCTCCCATAAAATAATATATAAACTTGTGATAATATTACCAACCGACCAATCTGGCGGTATTCTGATTAAGTCAAATTAAGTCCAACCAGCCATTAAGGCGGAACCAAAATAAACCTGCCATATAGGCGGTAAGGGAATAAATATACCAACCGACCAATCTGGCGGTATCCTTGATTAGTCAGGTTTAAATCAGATTAAAATAAATTACCAACCGACCAATATAGCGGTATCCCTTATTAAGTCAGTATTTTAAATAGTGAATATATTATATTTAGGGGAGATTAATCTAAATAGCAATAGTAAAAGAATTACCTTTCACCCTAGCAGGGGGAAGTTACCTCATCATGGTGAATAGAAAAAAGTAAAAAGTACAAATTAAATTACTATTATTACAAAACGTAATTAAAATTATTTACAAAACTAAAAACTAAAAATAAAAAAACTAAAAAACTAAAGAATCTAGAGAGAGAAACTCTCTCTTTAGATAGAATACAAGAGAGAGAATGGTACACTCAATTCTGAAATTTGAAGCTGAATTTATAGGCGCGGATAAGCATTTGGCGTCGCGACGCTGAAGCCTTTGGCGTCGCGACGCTGGAACAGTGATGCGTGGCACAATCGCGGCTTGACACGTGGCAATTCAGATAAGAGGATAAGGTGACACGTGGCGAGGCGGCTAAGAGCTCAATGATTATGCTGACGTGGCGATGACGTGGCGCTGACGTGGCAAGGCGGCTGAGATCAATTGTCGGCACCATAAGATTGCGACACATGTCACGCTGTGATTGGCTGAAGCTGTGATGGCATGTTGACTCGGTTGACCTGCTGACGTGTATGATGACGTGGCAACACGCGTGGCAAAGTTGACTCGTTAACTGGATGACGTGTCAACACGTAGGATGACACGTGGCACACGTGGCAATTGTGAGTGTCGGCACCGTAGGATGATGACACGTGGCACGACGCACGTTAGCAAAGTCAAACTTCTCAAATTCTGAACCGTTGACCCGGCGCACGTTAGCAGACTCCGGTGCATGTTAGTGATAGATTTACCACTTATCAGGGACATCCAAGTAAGAAACATATATCTTATATATGCCAATAATTCTAATGTATTACCTAACCTTTTTCCTCTGAACCAACTAAGCCTTGGCTTTGGCACAACAGACTTAGTGATCCCAGTTAAGCGCGACCCATTGACCATGGAAAGCTTTGTAATCAATGTCGATGGACAAGAAGTGGTCTTGACTTTGGCCAACAAACCACAACTTGGATAAGACACTGACATGGAACAAAGCTCTCGTGATTCAAACACATCCTCGACGGATAAAGGCCTTGACTTTGGCCAACAAGCCAATGCCAGTCTCGGATATTGAGTGAGAATCACTCAATGGAAGGAAAGACGCTTAATATTATTTGAGGGTTTTTCAGTGCAAATTGGCAACCCATTTATTATCTTTGTTAAGGTCTCATCATCATACACCCTTAAACATGCATTCTAAATACATAATAAAGCGCATATGAAAAATAATAATGATATACGGATGGATACTTTACACATTGATCCTAGATCAAATCTCTCCATTTATCTCTCCCGCTAGCACAAATATTTCTTCTACTCGTTCCACTACTTCTAAAGAAACCTCATTTACATTGAGGGGAATAGGTGAGAAGAGAATACAATGAAATGAGAGGTAATAAGGCTGGACACGCAGGTCTAATTAATAAATCAAATTTTTACAATAATTTCTAAAAAATTGCCCCACCCATCTAATATCCATCCGATATACATTATTCATGCATCGCAACCATGTATTCACACAAGCATGTTATCAATCAATCTAATTCAATTAATTAATCTCATATTTAGTGACCATCCAATGTTCAAACAACGATTTGATTTTGCTCGAGTCAAACTCGTTTTTCGAATAAGTACTCAAAGTACGAATTCTCGAATTAAATTAAACTACACAATTAAATCCATTTCAATTTGTATTTTTCTAATTCCACTATTTAATTCCAAATTAAATATCACACTTTATTAACGAACCTTTACGACTTAAATTCCAAATTTAATCGCAACGGGACTCGAAGCCCGATTAACGTCCAACGTTCAACTCGGGTCAAATCGAATAACCAAAATCCAATCCGGGAGTTACCCCATAAGCCTAGAAATCAATCTTGGCCCATTAGGCCCAATTAAACTTAAAGGTCCATTAAGTCGCATTTGGGATTTATGGAAGCGGTTTTGGGCCCAATTGGATCCAATCCAATTTGCCTAAACCTAACTTAGTACAACCAAGCCCAACAAGCCCAATTACAACATAACAAGCCCAATCCAATTTAAGGCCCAATTAACTAAATTACTAAAATCCAATTTTACAATTTATTAATCAAAGTGCATTAACATAATTAATCACCCAAATCATTATTTCCAAAAACACCAATTAGGCTAATTAATCATGCTCATCTACATCAATTAGTGTCCAGCATAAATTAATCAAAAATCAAACCCAATCATGCTTCTTGACTCTCGGCTTTCATAGGGAATTTTGTCCGATTCGGTTTGAATCCAATTAATTCCACAATCGACATTAAATCACATTCCAGAATGATTCTAAATCATCCAATGAATCAAAAAAATCAAAAATCACCAAGATCATTTAGGGCATTATATTCGGCCATGACCAAAATATTGGGGAAATTTGTTCCAAACATAATTTCAACAAATTGATCCAATCAATCATCAATTAAACATACTTTAAGCATTCTAAATCATCCAATTTCATTAATCATGCTCAAAATCAGTTACCAAAATTTTAACCCTAACCTTTTTCATGCTTTTAACCATGCTCTGATACCATTGTTGGAGATTCTAAGGGTCCCAAGGATCATAAATCAAGCATGAACATGTGTGAATACATTCGAGGAAGTCATGGAATACTTACATCGATAAGTTGAGCGACGCTTTGACGAACAAAAAAGAAAATCTGCTCACTGTTTTGGCGTCAGTCCACTGTCACAGTTCATGGAATTTTCGGCCATTGTTGCTCAAGAATCCAAGCTCCAAGCTTCGTCAAACGATTCCCGGCTCATGGGTTGACTTCCCTATCACCTTCGCATGATCCCGGAGTGTGCTAGCTGATGAGTGGTAAATCTATCACTATTTCCCACTCATTTAACCTAATATTTTGTATAGTTACTTGAGTTTTGTGAATATTTTGATGTGTTTTGTGTTATTTTGCAGATAAATAAAGTTTCAGGACATTCTGGAGGTGAATTGGAGCAAAACAGGAAAAACTAGACAAAAAAGGCAAATCGTCATTTCAGCGTCGCGACGCTGAAGCCTTGCGCGTCGCGACTCTCAGCATGCGCCGGACTTGCTAAAATACGCCGGACACGTGGACCAATCAGAAAATTTGCTAACGTGCGCCGCCTGCTAAAATGCGCCGACCATGCTATCTTGAGCCGTGCCACGTGTCGCCATCACAATAGAGATGCTAAAATGCGCCGGTGCCACGTGTCGCGATCTAACGCTGCCGACAATCGCCATCCACAAGTCAGCGTGACGTAAGCAATGACGTCATGAATAGTTCCACATCATCGGATAAGAATCTGAGTCAGTGAATCAGCGCGTGACACATGTCACTGTAGCTGGCGTCGCGACGCTGAACTGTTCCAACATCGCGACGCTGGACCCCTATCCGCGCCTATAAATAGAGCTCGAAATTTCAGATTTTAGTGTACCTCTCCCTCCCACTTCTTTGATGTAATTAGGGAGTTCTTCTCTCTCTAAGTTTCTTTTAATTTAGTTTTGTAATTTTTAATTACGTTCTGTAATAATAATAATTTACTTTCTTTATTTTACATTTTTTTTACTATTCACTATGAGGAGGTAACTTCCTTATGCTAGAGTGAAAGGTAATTCTTTTACTAGTACTATTTAGATTAATCTCCCTTAAAAATAATATATTTACTATTTAAAATTTGACTTAATCAGGATACCGCCAGATTGGTCGGTTGGTAATAAAATTTATGTTCCGCCTTTATGGCTGGTTATTTTGGTTCCGCCTTTATGGCTGGTTATTTTGGTTCCACCTATATGGCTGGTTGGTATTATCATCACGAGTTAATATATATATTAAAGGAGATATCTAAATAGTATTTAGTAGAAGTTAATTCCTTTTACCTTAGCATTTTATTTTATTGCAATTTACTTTTCCGCATTTACTTTACCACACTTACTTTCAGCATTTTTACTGTTTGTCTTTTATTTCATTAGCCCTAGCTATGTGTCATAACTAAGTTACTATCTAGGGTTGAGTAAAATAAAGATTTATTTATTGAGTCTTAATCTTAATGCTCTTTAATTAACTGGCCATTAATTAAATTGATTAGGTAAACTTAAAATGATCTAGACATATGGATTTTAAGTTTAAGACCTTAGACTCAATAGCCCACGATCTTCCTTGAGGATAGATAACCCTTTTAATAGATTTCCTTACAGGATAGGAATACCTGTCGGGCGGGGGTAGCCATAATTGGAACTTAATCTTAATGAATCTAGGTAATTTGGTTGACATAGACATATGGTTCAATTGGATTATACTAGGTATTTGTAATTGACCATCGGAAGAGGCTTTTACATACATTAATGTTCCAGGTTAATAAATCAATATATTTTACCCAACTATAGATAATCATTCACTTCATCTTTAATTAATATTGGAATAAATCACAACCCTAGGTAGTTTTTAATATTGAATTTTCTTAAAATCTACTATCGAACAATTTTATTTACTTGTCTTTAAATTTAGAATCGTCGCCATTTCAAATCAATTTAAAAACCTGTTAGATACTAGTAATCATTTGACCTCATAAAAATTATAGATAAGGTTTTAATTCCTCGTCGGATCGATACTTTTTATACTACTTGAACGATACGTACGCTTGCGTTATACGTGTGTGTTTACGCCGGTCACTAGCACTCTTGATTTTCCTACAAACTCGCACTGCTTCCCCTTCACTGCTCACGATTTTTCAATGGAAAAAACCAGTGAAGAAGCCCACCATGGGCGTGTATAATGAGAGAAGAGAGGAGAGGATTTCTGAGAGTGAGAGAGTTGTGTAAATTTTAATTGATTTCCTAAATTCAAGTAAAACATATACCACTTTTTGTATTTCAAAAAGTCAAGCCATAAATGGCTCCAACCACTCACATCACTCATCACATCTAGTCACATCTATCACTCTCATCAATCAATCAATTGTCACATCACTCAAAGTGACATGATTTGACGCTTGATGTGACGCTAGATGCGACTAGCGATTTGACGCTTGATTTGACTTGCGTGCCGCACTCGAATTCGAAATGCGAATGCGCTCGCAAATAATCCCGGGCTCGGGTTCGCTAATTCCAAATTAACGAATTTTCGGTTGCGTCGTAATTAAATGATTACGCCTAGCGAAATCACTATTCATGTCCCTAACGAATTAATTCTAAATTAATTTGTTTGCCCGAATTAAAATCTAATTTTAATTCCGCGTCGAAATCTTATTTCATTTAATATATCAAATATATTAATTTGCTCGATTATTCCGAATTAACCGTTCTATCTCTGTAAATGATATTTTATCCCAGATAAAATATCTCCGCAACTAATCCTAGATTAATTTTCTCTCTCATCTAATTAATCCCAGATTAATTAGAAGTGCGAGTCATACGTCATCGGTGAATCTTTGGGAAGCGACCCATGAGATCCCCAGATATGTTGGCAGTAAATTCGGTCTAAGTTTCTTTTAATTTAGTTTTGTAATTTTTAATTACGTTCTGTAATAATAATAATTTACTTTCTTTGTTTTACAGTTTTTACTATTCACTATGAGGAGGTAACTTCCTTATGCTAGGGTGAAAGGTAATTCTTTTACTAGTACTATTTAGATTAATCTCCCTTAAAAATAATATATTTACTATTTAAAATTTGAATTAATCAGGATACCGCCAGATTGGTCGGTTGGTAATAAAATTTATGTTCGCCTTTATGGCTGGTTATTTTGGTTCCACCCATATGGCTGGTTGGTATTATCATCACGAGTTAATATATTATATTAAGGGAGATATCTAAATATTATTTAGTAGAAGTTAATTCCTTTTACCTAGCATTTTATTTTATTGCAATTTACTTTTCCGCATTTACTTTACCATACTTACTTTCAGCATTTTTACTGTTTGTCTTTTATTTCATTAGCCATAGCTATGTGTCATAACTAAGTTACTATCTAGGGTTGTGATAAAATTCAATATCACGGGTTTATAAGGGGTTAGATTATAGTTTGAGTAAAATAAAGATTTATTTATTGAGTCTTAATCTTAATGCTCTTTAATTAACTGGCCATTAATTAAATTGATTAGGTAAACTTAAAATGATCTAGACATAGGGATTTTAAGTTTAAGACCTTAGACTCAATAGCCCACGATCTTCATTGAGGATAGATAACCCTTTTAATAGATTTCCTTACAGGATAGGAATATACCTGTCGGGCGGGGGTAGCCAGTTTTAGAACTTAATCTTAATGAATCTAGGTAATTTGGTTGACATAGACATATGGTTCAATTGGATTATACTAGGTATTTGTAATTGACCATCGGAAGAGGCTTTTACATAAATTAGTGTTCCAGGTTAATAAATCAATATTTTACCCAATTATAAAATAATCACTTCATCTTTAATTAATATTGGAATAAATCACAACCCTAGATAGTTTTTAATATTGAATTTTCTTAAAATCTACTTTCGAACAATTTTATTTACTTGTCTTTAAATTTAGAATCGTCGCCATTTCAAATCAATTAAAAAACCTGTTAGATACTAGTAATCATTTGACCTCATAAAAATTAATAGATAAGGTTTTAAGTCCTCGTGGGATCGATGGTTTTTATACTACTTGAATGATACGTACGCTTGCGTTATATGTTTGTGTTTACGCCGGTCAAGTTTTTGGCACTGTTGCCGGGGACTTAGTTATCTTTTACTATTAGTTTACGGGTTAGATTCGTTACTTGTATCTAATTTTTCTTTTTACTTATTATTTTTGTTTTATTGTGTTTCAGGGTCTCAGACACTATATGAGACGAACCAGAAGCTTTGAAATCCGACCGCTTGACCCAGAAATTGAAAGAACCATCAGACAGTTGAGAAGGGAAAGACGAGAAGACCAAGAAGCCTTAGTCAACATGGAACCTGAACCTTTGGAGGTTGCACCACCAATTCCCATTCGAGACAGAACGATTCCGGTGGTTGATGGCCTCATTTCCTGTATTGTACTTCCTCCTTTACCAGCAAATGCGGATGACATCAAAACTTGCATTCAGATGATTCAGCAGACAGTTCAGTTTGGGGGAAATGCAATTGAAGATCCTAATGCCCACATCAGCAACTTCCTGGAAGTTTCCGGCACGTTCAATTACAACGAGGAGCTGAAGAAGCTATGAGGCTGAGAGTTTCCATATTCCTTGAAAGACAGAGCAAAAGCTTGGCTACATTCACTACCAGCTGGATCCATCACAACTTGGAACACTCTTGCCACCAAATTCCTTGCAAAATACTTTCCACCATCAGAACTGCAAAGTTGAGAAATGACATCACATCCTTTGTTCAGCAAGATTCAGAATCCCTGTACGAAGCTTGGGAAAGATACAAAGATTTGCTCCGGAAATGTCCTCACCATGAGATTCCAAAATGGCTTCAAGTCCAAACTTTCTATAATGGACTTTCTGGACTGATGAGAACCACAATTGATGCTGCTGCTGGAGGAGCTTTAATGGCAAAAGGAGAAGATCAAGCCTGGGACCTAATTGAAGAAATGGCCAACAATAATTCCTTGTGGCCAACAGAAAGAAGTCTGATTCCAAGAAATTGCAGGAATTTATGAAGTTGGAGCTAATACAGCAGTCAGTGCCAAGCTGGATCAGATATGCAAATTTATGGAGACTCTCAACACTCAAAGCACCAGGATCCACAAGTTCACCATATGGAGGAGCACCAGAACCACACCAACTTGAAGAGACGATGAATTATGTCAACAATTTCAACAGACAGGGGAGCAATCCATATTCCAACACGTATAACCCAGGGTAGAGGAATCATCCCAATTTCGCATGGAGCAACAATTCAGGCCAACAGCAGAACTATCCACCACCTGAATTCCAACAACAGAACAAAGGCCAGGAGCAGACAAATGAACCAGGAATAACAGAAGTATTGACCTACTTGAAAAAGATAGAAGCAAAAAATGACTCTCAAGCAGCAATATATGATGCTATATTTCAATCTCATGCAGCATTAATTCAAAGTCAATCTGCTTCTATTAAAGCACTGGAGAATCAAATTGGACAATGGCCAATGATCAGAGTTACAGACCGCCAGGTACCCTTCCTAGCAACACAGAGCCGAATCCAAGGAACATGGGGAAGGAGCAATGTCATGCCATCATATTAAAAAGCGGTACTGAAATCAACAAAGATGTTGGAGCCAAAACAGCTGCTGAGGAAGTTCCAAAAGAAACAAAGAACAAATGGAGGAAAAAGAAGCAAAGGAAAAAGAACAGATCATTTCTCCTCCACCTTTTCCTCAACGTCTTCAGAAGAACAAATTGAACAAGCAGTTTTCTCGGTTCCTGGAAATCTTCAAAAAGCTGCATATCAACATTCCATTTGCAGAAGCGTTGGAACAAATGCCCACCTATGCCAAATTCATGAAAGATATTCTTTCACGAAAACGGAGATTGGGAGATTACGAGACAATAGCATTAACGGAAGAATGCAGCGCCATCATTCAGAGGAAGCTTCCCCCGAAGTTGAAAGATCATGGCAGTTTCACTGTTCCTTGCGTCATAGGAGAACATGACTTTGGTAAGGCTTTATGTGACTTAGGTGCAAGTGTTAACTTGATGCCTTTTTCTATTTTCAGGAAATTACAGATTGGAGAAACAATGCCAACTTCAGTCTCACTGCAGCTTGCTGATAGAACGCTCGTATTCCCAAGAGGCGTAGTTGAGGATGTGCTGGTCAAGGTTGACAAATTCATTTTCCCAGCAGATTTTATTGTCATTGATATGGAGGAAGACGCAGACGTGCCAATCATCCTCGGGAGACCATTTTTGGCTACAGGTCGAACCATTATTGATGTACAAAAATGAGAATTAACCATGAGAGTACAGGACCAAGAAGTAACATTCAATGTTTTCAAGGCCATGAATTTCCCAGATGACGAAAAGAAGGAGGAATGTTTCAAACTTGATGTGATACACAGTACCATTCAGAACTCCAATGCAATGCAAAGTTCTACTGACAAACTTAAAACATGTCAATTGCCTGTGGAGCCTAAAGATAAAGCATCTTTTTGCACTGAAAGAGTCAATTCTTGCACTACAAGCAACAGAAGAGAAAAAGTTCCACCAGCTTAACGAATTGGAGGAATTTCACAATCAGCCTTTTGAGGATGCCAAATTGTACAAAGAAAAGGGCAAGAAAAGACATGATGAGAAGTTAGTGCGCATACAACTGGAACCAGGGCAGAAGGTACTGTTAAACAAATCAAGGGTGAAATTCTTCCCATAGAAACCAAAACCACGGTGGTCAGGTCCATTTTTGATCACCAAAGTTTTACCAAATAGAGCCGTTGAGATACATGATCCTGACGCAAACAAAACTTTCAAGGTTAAAAACAAGCGTGTTAAGCTCTACTGAGGAGAATCATTTGAGCGACAAAAAGAAAGTGTCACACTTTCAGATCCAGCATAAACGATCGAGCAGTCACGTCTAGCTGACGAATTTAAACTTAGCGCTCGCAGGGAGGCAACCCATGCAATTTTTGTATATATTGTGATTTGGTGTGATTTAATTTGGTGTGTTTAGTTTTTGCAGATTAAGTCATTTCAAGATGGAAGAAGCTCTCGCAAATCTTCACAAGCAATTTCCTTCTCTCCCTCAAAAATCTATGATGAAAGTCTACAAAGCTCGCTTGGAACGGATGAGGTTACTGACGATCTATGGTATTCCCAATGACATTCATTGGGTAATTGAAGCACGAGTCCGATTGGCAGGTGAGTCTTCTGATTCTTTTATTTCACATCTGTCTGGTTTTGGAAGAAGCACCTATGCAAAGAAACGAAGAGCTAAACAAATGGGTGTTTGTTACAAATGTGCACGTTGGAATTGCAATACTCGTTGTCGTTCTTTAGGAATGGTTTCTGTTAATCACGAAGACAAAATTAAATTCATTAGGGATGGCTTGAGTAAGGAGTCTTTAGATGATATATCTTCGACTCTTCAGACGCATCCTAGTGGATATGTTCACATAGACTTTCGCAGATTACATACACAATTTCAAAAAGAAAGACAACAGTTAAGTCTTGGGAATCTGACTAAAAAAGACCCTGTTTGCCAATTTATAAGAAAATTGGATGGGAAGCTTGTCCCTGACGCATAGACGTTAATCAAGCTGTAAATTCTTGTACATATTATATCTCTTTGTCTTTTCCTAATAATTGTGATTTGTTTTTTTGTTTTCTTTTATTTCCTCCGACAGGATCCAAATCTTGTTGACTATCACGATCTATTTTACTATTTTGCTACTAATCGTCATTTGGAAGATACTTGTGCTATTTTCACTCACCCTTTTCAGGTATTATAAATTCAACTCATCATTGCACTTTTGAAGACATCCAGAGTAAAAAAAAATGGAAGCCACTTCAAGAAGACGAGTTGAAAACATTTGTGTGTTTTGCGGTAGTACTGTTGGTACTAAACCACAATACATAGAAGCAGCACAGGAATTGGGTCGAGTCTTAGCTGCAAGAAATATGCACTTAATATATGGCGGAGGCAATCTCGGACTTATGGGGATCGTTTCAAAGGCTGTACAGGAAGGAGGCAGTCATGTTTTGGGAATCATCCCAAAACCTTGGCAGAGGCAAATCTTATTGGATCATCAAACGGAGAGGAACTGATCGTGCCACGTATGTCTGAACGACTGGTAGAAATGATTAACCGTGCTGATGCTTTTATCGCTTTGCCAGGTGGATTGGGTACATTGGAGGAAATTTTTATTATGTTATCTTGGGGCGAACCTGAACATACACCAGAAACCAATTGGACTGCTCAACGTTGATGGATTTTATGATTTTCTTTGTGTGTTTCTTGATGATGCTCGGAGAAATGGGTTCGTGTCAAAACCTTTAAAATAACTCCTCTTTACTGCCAGAACTGCTCCGGATCTGATAGACCAACTCATAGCCTATGAACCAAAAGTTGACCCTATCATTTCAAAGATAAATTGGTCCGAGGATGATCGTGGTAAGAGGCGTCGAATTAATCTGGATCTTAACCTTTAATTTCCTGTAAAATTTCAGCAAACCAGGTATTATCTTCTAAACTCTTCTTCTACTGTTTAAGACATTGGGGACAATGTCTCATTTAGGTTTGGGGGAGGAAATTAGTTGATTAGTACCTTGTTTTTAGTTTGTATGTTGTTTTTATTTTTAGTCCAAATTTTTTCGAAAAATACAAAAAAATTGAAAAATTTTCAAAAATTACAAAAATATTTTGCATTTTTGTGTTTCGACTAAAAAGGTGAAATTGGTGAGAGGTAGCTGAGTAAGGAGTTCCCACTCCTGATACCTATCTCAAACCATTTATTTTCAAAATAAGTTAATTTTTGTTTATTTCCTTTTAAATTATTTAATTTGTAAATTCTCCATAAAACGGACTAAAATGGATCTTCTTATGCTCAGTTGGCAGGTATTATCAACATACATGGAAACATACGGACATGAGCTAAAATTGAAAAGTTTGTAATATTTTGTGCTCTAGTTTAATCGGAGGAAACATCTCTAAATAGAAATGGAGTAAAAAAAAAAAAAAAAAAAAACGTCTGAGATCCGAGTTATTAAGTCTGTAAGGGTGTTTTAACACCTAGTGCCCTAAAACCAACTGGTTTGGGAGTCACTGGCCCAAAGCTCGCTACATGGATCAAAGATGCTGCAAAAATATATATATCTGAAGTCTGAGTAATTAAGTTCGTAGGGGTGACTTAACACCTGGTGCCCTAAAGCCAACTGGTTTGGGAGCCACCGACCCAAAGCTCGCTACATAGATGGAAGGTATTGTATATAAATAAAAAATAGAGAAAAATCAAAGAAAAAAATCAGAAAAATCAGAAAAATTATTCCATTGCTACAAAAGGTGTGAAATCTGATAGAACTTTAGGACAAAAATATTACTCTCTTATCAACTGCACTTATGACTGTTGTGGGCAAAATGAGTTGATTAATATTTTGTTGCTGTGTATATGGAGAATGGTAAAAATAATCGGAGAATTTACTTATTCGGTAATTTAGAAAGAAACAAAACAACTAGTAACTCGGAGTAGAAGTTTCACCTGATTAGTCACTAACTTCTTTATTCTCTTTTCTCTTGTCTTTTTGCTTTTGTGTGCATTAGTTTTACTACCTTTTTACTTTTGTAAAATGTTTGTGGGTATCATTGCTGTAAACCCTCACGAGACTACAACTCGTCCACTAGGGACACCTAGGGGTTAAAGGCTTGTTGCATACGCTAAATGCAACCGTAATCCCTACGAAAGTGGCTTAGTTAAATTTTATTTTCATGTTATTTTATTTAATATTTTGCTCGAGGACTAGCAAAATGTTATGTTTGAGGGTGTGATGAGTGGTAAATCTATCACTATTTCCCACTCATTTAACCTAATATTTTGTATAGTTACTTGAGTTTTATGAATATTTTGATGTGTTTTGTGTTATTTTGCAGATAAATAAAGTTTCAGGAAATTCTGGAGGTGAATTGGAGCAAAACAGGAAAAACTGGACAAAAAGGGAAAAATCGTCATTTCAGCGTCGCGACGCTGAAGCCTTGCACCTCGCGACTCTCAGCATGCGCTGGACTTGCTAAAATACGCCGGACATGTGGACCAATCATAAAATTTACTAACATGCGCCGCCTGCTAAAATGCACCGACCATGCTATCTTGAGCGGTGCCACGTGTCGCCATAACAACAGAGATGCTAAAATGCGCCGGTGCCACGTGTCGCGATCTAACGCTGCCGACAATCGCCCTCCACAAGTCAGTATGATGTAAGCAATGACGTCATGAACAGTGCCATGTCATCGGATAAGAATCTGAGTCGGTGAATCAGTGCGTGACACGTGTCACTGTAGCTGGCGTCGCGACGCTGAACTGTTCCAGCGTCGCGACGCTGGACCCCTATCCGCGCCTATAAATAGAGTTCGAAATTTCAGATTTCAGTGTACCTCTCCCTCCCACTTCTTTGATGTAATTAGAGAGTTCTTATCTCTCTAAGTTTCTTTTAATTTAGTTTTGTAATTTTTAATTACGTTCTGTAATAATAATAATTTACTTTCGTTATTTTACAGTTTTTACTATTCACTATTGGAGGTAACTTCTTTATGTTAGGGTGAAAGGTAATTCTTTTACTAGTACTATTTAGATTAATCTCCCTTAAAAATAATATATTTACTATTAAAATTTGACTTAATCAGGATACCGCCAGATTGGTCGGTTGGTAATAAAATTTCTGTTCCGCCTTTATGGCTGGTTATTTTGGTTCCGCCTTTATGGCTGGTTATTTTGGTTCCGCCTATATGCTGGTTGGTATTATCATCACGAGTTAATATATTATATTAAGGGAGATATCTGAATAGTATTTAGTAGAAGTTAATTCCTTTTACCTTAGTATTTTATTTTATTGCAATTTACTTTTCCGCATTTACTTTACCACACTTACTTTCAGCATTTTTACTGTTTGTCTTTTATTTCATTAGCCATAGCTATGTGTCATAACTAAGTTACTATCTAGGGTTGTGATAAAATTCAATATCACGGTTTTATAAGGGGTTAGATTATATTTGAGTAAAATAAAGATTTATTTATTGAGTCTTAATCTTAATGCTCTTTAATTAACTGGCCATTAATTAAATTGATTAGGTAAACTTAAAATGAACTAGACATAGGGATTTTAAGTTTAAGACCTTAGACTCAATAGCCCACGATCTTCATTGAGGATAGATAACCCTTTAATAGATTTCCTTACAGGATAGGAATATACCTGTCGGGCGGGGGTAGCCATAATTGGAACTTAATCTTAATGAATCTAGGTAATTTGGTTGACATAGACATATGGTTTAATTGGATATACTAGGTATTTGTAATTGACCATCGGAAGAGGCTTTACATACATTAATGTTCCAGGTTAATAAATCAATATTTTACCCAACTATAAGATAATCACTTCATCTTAATTAATATTGGAATAAATCACACACCCTAGGTAGTTTTTAATATTGAATTTTCTTAAAATCTACTTTCGAACAATTTTATTACTTGTCTTTAAATTTAGAATCGTCGCCATTTCAAATCAATTAAAAAACCTGTTAGATACTAGTAATCATTTGACCTCATAAAAATTAATAGATAAGGTTTTAATTCCTCGTCGGATCGATACTTTTTATACTACTTGAACGATACGTACGCTTGCGTTATACGTGTGTGTTTACGCCGGTCACTAGCACTCTTGATTTTCCTACAAACTCGCACTGCTTCCCCTTCACTGCTCACGATTTTTCAATGGAAAAAACCAGTGAAGAAAGCCCACCATGGGCGTGTATAATGAGAGAATAGAGGAGAGGATTTCTGAGAGTGAGAGAGTTGTGTAAATTTTAATTGATTTCCTAAATTCAAGTAAAACATATACCACTTTTTGTATTTCAAAAAGTCAAGCCATAAATGGCTCCAACCACTCACATCACTCAATCACATCTAGTCACATCTATCACTCTCATCAATCAATCAATTGTCACATCACTCAAAGTGACATGATTTGACGCTTGATGTGACGCTAGATGCGACTAGCGATTTGACGCTTGATTTGACTTGCATGCCGCACTCGAATTCGAAATGCGAATGCGCTCGCAAATAATCCCGGGCTCGGGTTCGCTAATTCAAAATAACGAATTTTCGGTTGCGTCGTAATTAAATGATTACGCCTAGCGAAATCACTATTCACATCGCTAACGAATTAATTCTAAATTAATTTGTTTGCCCGAATTAAAATCTAATTTTAATTCCGCGTCGAAATCTTATTTCATTTAATATATCAAATATATTAATTTCTCGATTAATTCCAAATTAACCGTTCTATCTCTGTAAATGATATTTTATCCCAGATAAAATATCTCCGCAATTAATCCTAGATTAATTTTCTCTCTCATCTAATTAATCCCAGATTAATTAGAAGTGCGAGTCATACGTCATCGGTGAATCTTTGGGAAGCGACCCATGAGATCCCCAGATATGTTGGCAGTAAATTCGGTCGTCAGAATATCCGAACACGTAAGTACGTCGTACTACATTTGTACCGATTTACAAGACAAGGTTGGCCTCTAGCAAAGCGTCATGCCTACCTAATTCTCCGGAAATATCCTTACATGAATAAAGGATCTATATCAGGCGTATTATATGTAGTATTGCATATTTCTGTCCAGTATCGGATGATCACATGCTAGGCCTGGGGCTGGTATAGTGTCTGCCCCGTACGAAGCATTTATCGGATAACAAACAACTAGTCTCTTTATTATCGGATAATCATGACCAAGTCATATTATCCCGACGGTTGCAACCTTTATAGAGAACCAGTTCTGTATCCCTGCGCGATCATCAACTCCATATGACTGGAGTGACACTTCCATCTTGACATCACACCCAACACACTACGATTCTCAATATAACCAGTATTGGCGTACACAGAACCTGTTAAAGCCCTTGACGACCGTAACCAAAGTATATTGATTGTCGCAAGTATTAGCGGTGCAAGTCTCAGGTTAAGACCAAATACACCTACCCTGATTTCGGACTTCCATAGACACATAGTCATACTACCAATGGAATTCCGAGGGGGTCTTATCCAGAGCGAAGCCATTTCAATTTGTATTTGGTCAAGAAGTCGTACTACTAGTGGAGGTTAATATTGAGTCCACTAGGGTGATTCTACAAAAAGAATTAACAAATGAGGACTACAGCGAAGCAATGATCCAAAATTTGTTGGAATTGGACGATATTAAATGCGATGTCATTAATCGTTTGGAAGTACAAAACAAAAAAAAAATGGCCAAGGAATACAATCAGAAATTCATGGCTAAATCGTTCAGAAGAGGCAGATTAGTGTGGAAAACTATATTGCCACTTGGTACCAAAGGTCCGGTATATAGCAAATGGTCACCTAATTGGGAAGGCCAATTCGAGGTAAAAAATATATTGCCAAATGGGGCCTATCATTTAAAAAGTTTGAATGGAAAAGTGCATGTTAGGGCGATAAACGGTAAATACTTAAAAAAAATATGTGCCCTCATTATGGGATCACGAGAATGTAATGTCTTTGCAATAAGGACAAAGCTCAGTAATATAAAAATGTATTTTCATTAACACATGACGAAAACGTCCTCAATATTACAACATTTGGACGATAACGCGTCCTACAATATTACATAATCATTGACTGGCCGAAGGTCGCTGGAGCTCGTCGGGCGAATCCTTCAGAAGCGAGAACCTCTCCCCCAGGGTCCGCCATTCTATCAGCATTTCTACATCGGCCCTTATCAGATCGGCCAGGCCCTTTTCAAAATCAACTCGGGCCAGATCCTTGAACTCGGCCATAGTAGAAGTAGCCTCAGCTACCAGAGAGGCTAACACTCTTTTCTTGGCATCTCTCCTCATGCTGCTTTCCTCTATTTGACGCTGGATATCTTGTAATTGTCATTCTAGGTCCAGCAGCAAAGATTCCTCGATAACCATTTTGTCTGTGGATTCCCTTATAGCTTGTCGAAGGATATCAATGGCACCTCGAAGCCTGTCCTTCTTGTTTATGGATGCGCACAGCCCGACCTTCTGGCAAGGATCGGGACCTTTCTTTGTAGGTCTTGGAGAGTGAGTCGGCTTTCTGCCGAAATAGGTAGCACAAGAAGACCAAGCAGACAGTCTAACTCGGAGGAAGCTTTTTCTAATTTTAGTACATTCTCTGGTAGAGCAGCTTGGCCGATATCATTTGTCATAAGTGATGCATATTACCCGAAAACATCCCTAAGGGCCTCCAAGTCCAATGTAGCCCAGGCCGGAGATAGGGAGGCAGGGAATAAGCAGAAGCTAACTGATCCAAGTCGCTCAAAATGTCTTGGACTAACTGTAAAAATTGATCCAAAGCCTGATTACAAAAGCCAAAGTTAGTAATCAAACAAGAATAGACGAAGGAAAAAGAACATAAGGAGAAATCACTTACAGTTTCGGGCCGACGAGTAGAACTGGACGGCTCAGCAACAGAAGGTATATGGGTTTCCTGTGGCAACACCGGTTCTCCCCTAGGAGATTGGACTGAGTGAGTGGGAGACGATGGCCGTTCAGAAGCAGCAGATGGTTGAGCTGAAGAAGCAGGAGCTGCCGACAGAAGAGTTGGGGAGTGAGGAGCCGAAGATGACGGCTGGTCAAACACAGAAAGTTCATGCGCCAAAGGTACATGAGACATCGCCCGAGGAGGAGAGGGCGGAAGAGCAGAGGACGACGGCTGTCCAGAGGATGAAGTTGGTTACGCTGAGGAGTCGGAGATCCTGCCCCTAGCGACGATTGTTGCGATACGGTTGTAGGCTGAGCATCTGCAGGAGAATAAGAATCGGAAGAATCAGAAATATAAACAACCTCTTCTTTTTCATAAATGCGATGAAATACATCGTATTTTTACATAGACCGAGCATCCTCTAACAGCTCCAATTCACCAAAACTAAAAAGGCCATCTACATCCCTATAACTTCCCACATCCCTGTGGCAACCATTCTACGCACTAAGGGGTAAAGCTGTTTGAGATGACACCAAAGTGGCCCGTCATCCGACCATATATATTCGGGCACATCAGGCTCGTCATCCGGGTCCTGTACAATTGGCACAAGATTGTCCATAGAGGGGCATTCAAATAACGGATGGTCTCTTGAAATTTCCTCAACACTTGGACGCGAGCGGCCAAATTCTATACATAGCTCCGTACCTTGGGGTTCGGCTCCAGATGACGCATCGGTAACAGCTTGTCTCGCCCTCTTTTGATGGTTGTTTCATGATTGGAGCCTCGACTGCTTCATCGTCGTCCGATGAAAGCTGAACGACCGGGACCACGTTGGGATCAGCCTCTTCAGATGGATCCTCAACCATAGAAGTTTTGGGCCCCGGAGTTTGGGTCATTTTAGGCACGACAGAAGGTGGCTCTGATCTAAGCACCTAAACAAGATATAAAAACTTATAAAACCTCAGGTTGACTCAGACCGATGTACAAAAAGGGACGAGAGGTTCAGATCGTACCTTAGGACGATATACGAGCGATACGTCTGAATCAGAGCTATGGTTGGGGGAAGGCTGTTTCCTTTTCGCCTGTTTGATTTTCTTCTGATTTTTTGCCTCAGCTGGTTTCCTTGACCCCGCCGACTCAGAAGACTTTGAAGAAAAAGGGATGGCAGAAAATACCTGCATAGAGGGCAAAGAAAAGAATCTCTCCCGGCCAAGTGGCCAAAAATGGTGAAAGAAATAATGGATCGATGTGCAAGGAGTGAAGGGAACTATGTCAAAAGAAAAAAAAAGAACGAGTCTCCGACAAGGAATGCTCTATGTCAGAGAGCGAAAGGATTTTAAAACGGTCTGACGAACCGGAGCGAGTATGGAAGAATGGAAGAGGCCATCCTTGAACGAGACTAAGCTGACGGGCAGCGAAGTTGGGCGAATACACCTCCACTCCGGCCTTACCATTGGCCCCGGTCAGGATGTTATGAATTAGGTCGCGGCTGCATAAAAACCTGCGCCATATGCGAAGACTTGATTCATCCTCTTCTGACTGGGGGATGTCATGGAGGAACGAAGGGCTGTCAACCAAGGAAAAAGGGAAAAAAGAGAGAACCCGAGAGAGGGTATAAAAATATTCGAAGGCAGTGCAAGGGAGGAGAGAGGATGGCCGAAGTTGGGTGAAAAGAAGACCGACACAAGGATAAGAATAATTTGAGTCAATTGTGCCGAAAACACGGAAATAGGCTCGGAGCCAAAGCTGAACGAGCCACAGAGGGCTAGAGGCAATAGGTGAAGCCCCCGACCAAAGTTATTTTTTGGAGAGTGGCCGACCCTCGATAAATGGCGGCCAACATGAAGGATGCCAGGTCCAAACGACGACCATTGGCAAGGTCAGAAGAGATGAAAAGGTAGCCCACCACAGGTTTTTGGCTAGACGCGCAAATGGTGAAAGGAACAACGGGGAAAATGAAGACGTTGTATTCAGAGGACCAGAAAAATAGTGAGGAAGGAAACATATTTCGGTCGAAAGAGGGCAAGGCCAGTGAGAGTTCAATAAACGAAAGGAAGCCATGTTCTTTAAGAAAGGTACGGGTTTCTGTATGCAATAGCATACGTTGGAACCAGGTTTCAAACGCGGAGTCGTGTTTAGGCCATATACAGATAGGATTAGATTGAGCCATGGGAGAAACATTTAGTGGCTCCGAAAAAGGTAGACCAGAAGTATAAGGAAACAGTTGAGCCAACGGGGCCGTGGCGATGGCGTTGTCGTCAATGAAAATGGGACCTAGAGCATATTGGTCGTAGTTCTGATTGAGGACATGAACACTAAATGCACTCACAGATGAGTCACCCAAGGCCATTTGGTAGTCACCGAAAGTTGATGGGCTGTCTTTGAGAGCAGAATAAGAAGACGCCATTGACGCTGGAAGGTTGAGAATATGAAAGAAGAGTGTTCTGTGCAAAAGGGTTCTTTGTAAAGTAAAAACAAGAGTATGCTAAAACTGTATATACACAGATGAAAGGCTCAACCGAGGACTGGTGTCGCAATGCAAATTGCCAAAGGATGGAAACAGCGGGAACATGAAAAGGATGAAGAGTCGCCCTAGACAGGTGCTGGGATATGATTCGATGTGGAGTGACATGTGACGAAAAGAGACATTGAAATGACGTGAAAAACAGCTCATTAATGGATGTCATGATGAAATGTGTTGGGAAAGTTCACATATTTATTGCAGAGGTGATGGGCTCGCACAGGAATGAAAAAGGCGGCCCAATAAATTATAGGGCGAGGACTTGTAGGCCGACAGCTATCACCATGATATGGAGAAATTCACCTCTATTTCATTTCAATTCAATTGTAGGCCGACAGCTACCACCCTGATATGGAGAAATTCACCTCGATTTCATTTCCAATTCAATCAAGGTGAATTTGGGACAATTGTTGACAGAAGAAAGTCACCCTAAAGCAAAATCGCCCTAAAGCAAAGAAAAGAAACAAAGGGGGAAAAGAAAAAGGCAAGCAGGGCGACGAAGGGAAGAGCGATCAGAGCAATCACCAGATGACACATCGATTAGGATGATAGAGGACTCATGACGACCGAAACAGCGATTAGAACGATAGGGGACTCAGGATGACCGAAACAGCGATTAGAATGACAGAGGACTCAGACCGACCGAACACATGATCCCATGATTACAACAGTTAGGTAGTTTCCCTCCATGAGCAAACAATTATGGCGCACAATTCAACGGTTGGAGACATGACCAGGTAGTCGCAAGGAAGTTATGGACTGGAGGCATGACCAGGCAGTTACATGGAAGTTAAAGACTGAAATCGTCCAAGAAGTTTACAAATTCCACTATAAAATACTCACTCATGCGAAGAAAAAAAGTCTGATCAAATGAAGGCTCAAACGAGCATTTTATTCTTTATCACTTAGTTTCATAACTTTAGGACTGTAATTTGCGTGTTTGCGCCCATTGGAGGCTTATTTTCACTTAATCAAACACCCTTTACTGGGACTTTGTCTCAGGAGGATTGGACCTTACACGCTCTTCTTTCTTCATGCAGAAAAATTACGGAAACAATTTTTTTTGTTTTTATTTAAAAGATGAGAAGAAATTCCATAAAACAGATTTACATTCATACAAAAGAGTCATCGAAGGTATAATGAAAAAAGCAGAAATCAACCTGAAACAACCCAATCTAATAAAAGACTAGACAAACTATAAAAGATAATTTCTAAAGATGGACTATAAGATCTTTCGAGTTTCCCTTGAAGATTCTGTTATTACACTCACTCCAAATACACATGCAAGTGGCTATAAAAATTATATCAATGAGTTCCTTTAATTTCATACTCTTATGAAAAAACGACCAAAAAAGAATGAAAGCTTCCGACGATTCAGGAAAAACCCATACAATATTCCACCATCTCTAGATTGGCGACCATAAATTTCAAATTCCAAATTCCAAGCCAATAGACATGAGAAAAAAATATGGTTGCGTGTTTCAACATAAGAAGAACAAAAAATGCATTGCTTATCAACATCCAAGATCATTCTCTTGTGCAATATGTCTTTGGTCTTAATTCTATCAAGAAATAAATACCAACAATGGATTTGTACCTTTTTTGGTGCCGAATATTTTCAGATAAAGGGGAATCTTCAAGAGTGCAAATATTGTATATCCAGAAGCAAATTAAACTTGCCAGACCTCCCCGAAAACAAACCTAAAGAGCAAAGAGACCACTTAATTGGATCAGCTCTATTAGGACAAGTAAGATGAGGCTGAATAATGGATCAAATTCTGCCCAAATCAACCTTTTTGGATATCCTTAAACAGCGCCTCTATGGGCCTGTTGACAAAAGAAAATCGCCTTAGAACGGCAAAGACGAAAACAAATGGGAAGGACATGTTGATCCACAGGACGATTCGAACCTAGGAAGAGGACGAAGAGAGCAGTCATAGAGGTCGCCCAATAACTAGGACGACTCAGAGAGTCAGGACGACTGAGCACATCCTACGGTTGATCTCACAATTTCAACGGTTGAGACAGTATCACTCACGACTTGGAAGTTCATTGCGTATAATTTGGCAGTTCCCCCCATGATCAGGCAGCGATTGAAGACATGATCCAGTGGTTGTAGAGAAGTTATGAGCCGAAACCGTCCGAGCAGTTTACAAGTTCCACTATAAAAGGCTCAATCATGCGAAGATTTGAAACCCCGATCAAATGAAGACTCAAACGAGTATTTTATTTTTTATTTCGTAGTTTTAGAATATGTAATTTGTGTGCTTGTGCCCCTTGGAGGCTTATTCACTTAATCAAACTCCCATTGTTGGGACTTTATCTCAGGAGGTTTGAACCTTACACGTTTTTCAGGCAGAAAATTACGCAAATATTTTTTTGGCTACCACATTGGGAGAATTGGTGTAAAAGTGGAAATACCTCCGAAAAGAAACACTCAAAGTGGCTCAAGTACGGAGGAAGGGGGGCTGGAGTAAACCAAACAGCCCGACGTTCCAGCCGTAGTGGGCCATTTCGAGGGTCTGGCAGACGCTAGTCGATATGAGCATATGCGAGAGCTCAGCCCTAACGCGATTCGCGCATTGTTCGGTGAATTCACGCAGGATGTTGTCGAGCAGGTTAGGCTTCAAAATGCTCATATCATAGATAAGTTTACTTCGACTAGTAACTCACATTATGAAAATATGATCAAACACGTAAGCTCATTAAATGAGTTAATGGCCAAATGTGTAAACGGGGGAACAACCCTTTCGTGGACTATACCTCATATTGCACCAAGCAGTCAGGAGGCTGGTCCAAGCAATATTCCTTCGCAAGGGGTCACTGTCCCTACGAATTGTGTGGGGGGAATAAGTCATGGGGGCAATGGCCCACATCTAGGGCCAAACCTACACCAAGGGTGAAATATGGCACAACATGAAGTGGTGTTGCCCCAAGGTCTCTAGGCTTCTCAAGGGCAGAATCACGACTATGTCCCACTCGTGAGAGGACCACAACCGCCACCAATAGCAATGTCATTCAATGGCAATGACATGTTGAGAGAATATATGACTGAGATTATTCAAAAGCAATTCGGTCTGGGGGTACGGCCAATTCGGCCAAGGTATTGGAAGTCGTATCCAAATTGGATCGATGTGGCATATCAGTGGCCTAGGAATTACAAAGTACCAGACTTTTCTCTATTTACAGGGTTTGAGGATGTTTCTACCATGGAACACATAGGACGATTTACCTTTCAGTGTGGAGAAGCAACTGATTTCCATAAGTTGAGGTTATTCCACGGCTCACTATCAGGGGTAGTGATGAGTGGTAATTATATCAATATTTCCCACTCATTTAACCTAATATTTTGTATAGTTTCTCATGTTTTATGAATGTTTTAATGTGTTTTTGTTTATTTTGTAGATAAAAATAATATTGGGACTTAATGGAATCAACTCGGGGCTAAAACGATGAAATTCAGAGGAAAAAAGGTCAAAAACGAAAATTTACTGTATGCGTGACAAAGTGCAGTCCTAAATTTCAATTTTGCGCAAGTTTTGTATTTTGGCCATAACCTTTTCATCCGATATCCGATTGAGCTGATTCAAGTTTCATATTAAAGAAGACACAAATATCTACAACTTTGAAGATTTAAATATTTTCCAATTCTGAAGTTTGGAAGGACGAAATGGATGAATAATCCAGTATATTTTGAGTAATTATTATAGTCATTTTCAAAATATAAAATGAAATTATAAAAATAAAAATAAAAATTGTCAAACTTCCACCAAACATGCTTCCATGTTTGGTTCCATGTTTGGTACCATGTTTGGTACCATGTTTGGTGTTATGTTTGATGCCATGTTTGGTGGAGCAATTGGTGGAGCAATCGGTGGAAGCCTTTAGATTTTTCTATAAATACCAAGCCATTTCATTTGTAATTCACATGCCTTCCTTAGGTTTTTGTAAGGAATTTAAGGATTGCATCTTGTTTGTTTATTTTCAGTAATTTAAATTATGTATTTTTATTTTCAGAAATAGTAGTAGTTTCTTCTTCTTCTCTTTTCTTTTATGTTTTGTAGTTAATTTTCCGTTGGGGGAAGGGTGAAGCTTTTATTATTTTAATTTAGATTAATCTCCCTTAATTATAATATGGAAATTATAATTTAACATAATGTGACACCGCCTATAAGGCCGATCTTTTTGTGACAGATGATTACCGCCATTATGGTCAGTCGGACTTAATTAAAATATGACTTAATGAGGATACCGCCTATATGGCTGGTTGGTAATATCACTGATAAATTCTATATTATAGTAAGAGAGATTTCTAAGTTAGAAATAGTAAAGGTGGATCCCTAACCCCCAGCATTTTATTTTTATTCCAGTGAAGTGATGAAATACTATTCACATGCTTAATAATTGATTTAATTATATATTGGGTAATTCTTTAGTTTGTTTATTGAATCTTAAGCTTAATGCTTCTTATTTCCTGATCACCAATAAGATTGATGTGGTAAACTTAAAATGAACTTGGAAAAGGGATTTTAGGTTTCAGCCTTAGATTCAATAGCTCACGATCTTCCTTGAGGATAGATAACCTTTTAATAGATTTCCTTATAGGATAGGAATATACATGTCGGACGGGGATAGCCACAATTGAAACTTGATCTTAATGAATCCAGGTAATTTGGTTAACATAGAGATATGATTTAATTGGATTATATTGGGTATTTGCATCTGACTATCGGAAGAGGCTTTTGCATATCTTCGTGTTCCGGGTTAGCAAACTAATTTATTACACATATATAAGAGAATCAATTCATCTTTATAAAATATTGTGTGGAGTCACAACCATAGATCCTTGAGTCTTTTATTTATTTTCCTTAGTATTTTCTTTTTTGTCTTTAAATATTTTAGTTATCAAATCCACATTCAACCAACCAAAAGCAATCATCCTCTCTCCCAATAATTAGCTACCTGTAAATAAATAGTATCAATAATTAATAACAACAGTAGGAATTAAGTCCTCGTGGGATCGATATTTTTATACTACTTGAACGATACGTGCGCTTGCGTTATACGCGTGTAATTGCACCGGTCAAGTTTTTTGCGCCGTTAACGGGGACTTATTTTTCTTGTGTTATTTATTTTGAAGCTATCTAATTTACTTGTATCTAATTTTCTTTTTATCTGTAATTTTTACTTCTTTTTTATTTTTTTCAGGTGGTTGACATGGATCTTTACTGGGAGATAGAAAGATTACGAGTTTTACTAGAAGAAGATACATCCCAAATCAGGGAGCAACAGTTTGATTTTCTGAGGCCTGTTGTCAAGCCTAACTATCACTAGATGCCAGAACCAAGCAATACAACATTTTCTCATCAGAACGCAATGGGGAGATGTGTTATATGGGATGGTAACCACCCAAGCGATCAATGCATATATCTTTCAGAGTGGCAGAATTATCAAAATCATTCAAGGTATGGAGAGCTAACATATTTCACAAAACCATATTTTCCATCTTATCTACCATCCATCTATGATATTCAACAAGAACCAGAACCATCAGAGGAAGATCAGATAGTTGACATGCTCAAAGATTGGTTCAAGAAACAATACGAAAATTTGGATACAATGGTTGAAACATTCCAGAATCAACTCGAAAGTATTCAGAGACAATCAGCATCCATTCAGAGACTGGCAGATCAAATGAGAGAATTAACATAAAACCATAGCGACATACCTCAAGAAGCATTTTCAGATGAAATTGATGAAGCCTTCGAGTATCCAGAGTTTCAACATGACACCTTATTAGAGGAAGAGGCTGAGCAGTATCAAGAACCAGAGGTATCAGTTCAGGAGCCCAAACCAGCAAAGTCTCTATTTAATTTTTATTATTCAGATTCTGATGAAGATGAAGAAACAGAGCTGTTTGTACCAACAAAAACTGAGGATGAAACTTTGAAGATCTTGGAGCAAGCATTGCACTGATATTTGAAGAAGAGCTACCCAAACCGTTCATACTAACCACAGAGGATAAAGACCTAAAATCTGACATCTCTTTACATCCTCAGGTTGACACTTATGGAGCATGCATTTCACAGATGACAGATGAAGAACCGAACGAGAAAATCCTAAAATACATCTGTGAAGAAAATGTGGAGCAAGAAAACGAGCAAATGGAAGAGCAAATGTCAGACCTTATTGAGGATCCAATGCATTCAGGCGAAACATCATTGTTTTGGGGAGTACTAATTAAGGATATCGCCCAGAATCTTGACAGAATGGAACTTCTATTCAAAGTCAAGCACTATACGAGACCTCCTGATTTTATTTCTTTCTTTTCAGGAACCACTGGAGCGGCAAAGTTTAAGAAGGTGCACAAACACTGAATGGGATAAAATTCTTTTTGCTACCTTAACGTTGGAAGAGACCTCTCAAAAACAACGCATATGTGAATGTCTTTAATCAGACATCCAAAAAGACGCTGAAACCTCCTTGACAGATGGATTCAAGTCACATCTGGCTGAAGACGAAAAATTTAACGCTAGCAGGGAGGCAACCCATGTAATTTTTTATAATTTTTATTTCATATTTTGTGTATACATGTTGTAGAGTTTTTAATTTTGTGTGTTAGTTTTGTAGGGAAAGGCACAAACGGAGCATTTAAGGAGGAATGGTGTTTAGCAATCACAAAGATGAGATTTAAATCATTAGTGATGGTTGAGTAAAGAATGAATTTTTGAGACGCATCCTTATGAATTTATACTAAGCTAGTGGCGTATTGCGTACACAATTCTGTTGCCTTAATAATTGGTTTGATTTGCTATTATGTTTTTATTTCCTTTAATTTCACTGACAAGATCTAAACCTTTTGATTTTTCACGATTTATTTTAACGTTCATCTAATAATTGTCATTTGGCAGGTACTAGTGCTATTATTACTCACCCATTTTCAGGTTCTATAAATTCAACTCTACATTTCTCTTTTCGACACATCCAGATATACATCCAAATAAGAGAGAGAAAATGGAAGCAACTTCACAGCAGTGAGTCAAGTGAATTTGTGTTTTCTGTAGATCCAATTCTGGTAATAAACCAGAGTTCATTGAGGCTGTAAAGGAATTGGGGAGAGTAATAGCAGAACGAAATATGCACCCATATATGGTGGTGGTAATCTTGGATTGATGGGAAGCATTTCAAAACTCATTCAGGAGGGTGGCGGTCATGTTTTGGGAATCATTCCAAAAACTTTGGCAGACGAACACATAATTGGAAAAACAAATGGAGATGAACGCATTATCTCGGGGATGTCTGAACAACTCCTTGAAATGGTCAATATTGCTGATGCGTTTATTGTTTTACTAGGTGGGATCAGAACGTTTGAAGAAATATTCACAGTGGCATCATGGGCGCACTTGAACATTCATCGGAAGCCTATTGGATTACTCAACATTGATCATTTTTTTCAATTTTCTGTTTATATTTCTTGTGGAAGCCAAAAGATATGAGTTCGTCACAAAAACAGTACAAGATATTTTCCTGACTGCAACAAAGGCCGATGAATTAATTGACCAAATCTTAGCATTTGAACCAAAAATTGACCCCATTCTTTCCAAGTTGAATTGGTCAGATAGCGATCGTGGTAAGAAGCGTAAATTGGACATAGATCTTAATCAGTAATTTTTTTCGTAGAATTTCAGTTAACCAGGTATGATCTTCTAAACTATTCTTCTACTACTTAAGACATTGGGGACAATGTCTCATTTAGGTTTAGGGGAGGGGATCAGTTGACTAGTATTTTGTTTTTATTTTGTATGATGTTTTTATTTTTATTCCAAACTTTTTCGAAAAATACAAAAAAATTGAAAAATTTTATAAAAAATTAAAAAAATATTTTGTGTTTTTGATTTTAACTTGATTAATCAGGTGAAACTGGTGAGAGATAGCTGTGTAAGGAGTTTCCACTCTTGATACGTATTTCAAACCTATTTTTGAAACAAATTAATTTTTGTTTATTTCCTTTTGAATTATTTAATTTGTGAATTCTCCATAAAACTGATTAAAATGAATCTTCATATGCTAAGTTGACAGGTATTATCAACATACATGGTAACATACGGACATGAGAAGTAATTGACGAGTTTGTAATATTCAGTGCTCTAGTTTAATTGGAAGAAGCATCTAAGAAAACGATGAGATTAAAAAAAAATGAAAAAGAAAAAAAGGAAAAAAAAACGTCTGAGATTTGAGTAATTAAGTCCGTAGGGTTTTTTAACACCTAGTGCCCTAAAACCAACTAGTTTGGGAGTCACTAGCCAAAATATTTCTACATGGATCAAAGATGTTGCAAAAAATATATATATCCGAAGTCTGAGTAATTTAGTCTGCAGGGGTGTCTTAACACCTAGTGCCCTAAAGCCAACTGGTTTGGGAGTCACTGACCTAAAGCTCACTATATAGACGGAAGATATTGCATATAAATTAAAAAAAAAATCAAAAATCAAAGAAAAAATTAGAAAAATAAGAAAAAATTATTCCATTGCTACTAAAAAGTGTGAATTCTGATAAAACTTTAGGATAAAAATATTACTCTCTTCTCAACTGCACTTGTGACTATTGTGGGCAAAATGAGTTGATTGATATTTTGTTGGTTGTGTATATGAAGAATGGTAAAAATAATCGGAGAATTTACTTATTCGGTAATTTAGAAAGAAAAAAGAAAATAACTACTAACTTGGAGTAGAAGTTTCAACTGTTTAGTCACTAATTTCTTTTTCTCTTTTCTCTTGTCTTTTTGCTTTTGTGTTCATTAATTTTACTATCTATTTACTTTTATCAAACGTTTGTGGGTATCGTTGTTGTAAGCCCTCACGAGACTACAACTTGTCCACTAGGGACACCTAGGGGTTTAAAGGTTTGTTGCATATGCTAAATACAACCGTGATCCCTACGAAAGTGGCTTAGCTTAATTTTATTTTAAAGATGTTTATGTTATTTTATTTTTTTGTTTTGCTCGATGACTAGCAAAATGTTAGGTTTGGGGGTGTGATGAGTGATAATTATATCACTATTTATCACTCATTTAACTTAATATTTTGGATAGTTTCTCCAGTTTTATGAATGTTTTGATGTGTTTTTGTTTATTTTACAGATAAAAATAATATTGGGACTTAATGGAATCAACTCGGGGCAAAAACGATAAAATCCGGAGAAAAAAAGGTCAAAAACGAAAATTTAATGTACGCGTCACGAAGTGCAGTCCTAAATTTCAGTTTTGCGCAAGTTTGGTATTTTGGCTATAACTTTTTCATCCGATATCCGATTGAACTGATTCAAGTTGTAAATTAACGAAGACACAAAGATCTACAACTTTGAAGATTTAAATATTTTCGAATTTTGAAGTTGGAAGGCCGAAATCGGTGAACACTGCAGTATATTTTGAATAATTACTATAGTCATTTTCAAAATATAAAATAAAATTAATAAAAATAAAAATAAAAATTGTCAAACTTCCACCAAACATGTTTGCATGTTTGGTGTCATGTTTGGTGCCATGTTTGGTGGAGCAATTGGTGTAGCAATCGGTGGAGAAATTGGTGGAAGCCTTTAGATTTTTCTATAAATACCAAGTCATTTCATTTGTAATTCTCATGCCTTCCTTAGATTTTTGTAAGGAATTTAAGGATTGCATCTTGTTTGTTTATTTTCAGTAATTTAAATTATGTATTTTTTTTTTAGTAATAGTAGTAGTTTCTTTTTCTTCTTTTTTCTTTTATGTTTTGTGGTTAATTTTTCGTTGGGGGAATGGTGAAGCTTTTATTATTTTAATTTAGAAATTATAATTTAACATACAAGGTTATACCGTCATAATGGCAGGTTTTATTTATTTGACATAATGTGACACTGCCTATATGGTCGGTCTTTATGTGACAGATGATTACCGCCTATATGACTGGTTTATGGACAAATAATGATACCACATTTATGGTCGGTCGGACTTAATTAAAATCTGACTTAATGAGGATACCGCCTATATGGCTCGTTGGTAATATCACTGATAATTTCTATATTATAGTAAGAGAGATTTCTAAATTAGAAATAGTAAAGGTGGATCCCCAACCCCAGCATTTTATTTTTATTCTAGTGAAGTGATGAAACACAATATTCACATGTTTAATAATTGATTTAATTATATATTTGGGTAATTCTTTAGTTTTTTTATTGAATCTTAAGCTTAATACTTCTTGTTGACTGATCACCAATAAGATTGATGTGGTAAACTTAAAATGAACTTGGAAAAGGGATTTTAGGTTTCAGCCTTAGATTCAATAGCTCACGATCTTCCTTGAGGATAGATAACCCTTTAATAGATTTCTTTATAGGATAGGAATATACCTGTCGGGCGGGGGTAACCACAATTGAAACTTGATCTTAATGAATCCAGGTACTTTGGTTAATATAGACATATGGTTTAATTAGATTATATTAGGTATTTGCATCTGACCATCGGAAGAGGCTTTTGCATATCTTCGTGTTCCAGGTTAGAAAACTAATTTATTATACATATATAAGAGAATCAATTCATCTTTATAAAATATTGTGTGGAGTCACAACCCTAGATCCTTGAGTCTTTTGTTTATTTTCCTTAGTATTTTCTTTTGTGTCTTTAAATATTTTAGTTATCAAATCCACATTCAACCAACCAAAAGCAATCATCCTCTTCTCCCTATAATTAGATACCTATAAATAAATAGTATCAATAATTAATAAAAATAGTAAAAATTAAGTCCTTGTGGGATCTATATTTTTATACTACTTGAACGATACGTGTGATTGCACCGGTCAGGTAGCTTTCTCCTGGTATGTCAGCCTGTCATTCCACGCGTAATTCTATAAGGCCGAATCTGAAGTGACCTTGGCCGATTTGGAAAACTAAAGACAGTTACCTGGAGAATGGGCCGAGACGTTCTTACAAAGGTCCAAAGTGGCTTGAGGCCGATGTTACGTGCCTTTGCCAGAAAACGAATTTGTGAGAATCGCCCAAAGCTGTCTCAATTTCGATCTGAAAAAGAAATTTCAAGATCGCGAATTTTGGGATCTCCCCCAACTCACCACTAGTGTAGTGCGTTACGAACATTTATTAAAAGATGAGGAACAAATGAAAAATTCCAGCAAAGGAACTTATTACAAGAACATCAATTATGAAATAAGCAAAATGGACATCGAATCGGTCGACTTATGCTTGGCCGAATTGGTTAAAGGGAAGCCGTACGTTTTCAAGGCGTAGGCTGAACCCCAAGCCAAAGCAAAGAACGATAAAAAAAGTAGAAAATTCTCGTTTGATATCACGAAAGTCGATGCCATATTCGATCAATTATATAAAGACAAGCAAATTAGTTTGAGCGACTGCCACACATTACCATGAGCCAAGCAAATCGGTGGGAAAAAATATTATAAGTGGCATAATGCATGGTCCCATTCAACTAATGATTGTCTTGTTTTTCAGAATATTTTGCAGGATGTCATAGAATTTGGATGAATAACGTTCGAAAAAAAGATGGCGGTGGACGACAACCCTTTTCCAAAGCCGATAGAATTAAACATGATCAATTCGGACCTTACCAAAATAAACTTGCCAAAATTAAAGTTGGTCCTAGATGAAGATCAGGACTGTCATCGTCTGAGTGCTCTGGAAAGGATAAAAACACCCCAAGAAGGGAATGATTGGTGAAATATGTGTGCACGGTGCAAGAACAGTATAGAGTGGATGACAGAGTTGGAAGATACCTGTGAAAGGCTAGTAAAGAATGAGCCAGTAGCATGGAAACCGAGGAACTTTGTGCCGAGATTCTACGGTGAGAATTAAAACGCGTCCAAAATGTAAAGACGTTTTAGCTGAAAATTCATCGGCCCAACGTATGGCATTCATATCGGAGGCCATATTCGGGGCAGCGTCTGGGAAGAAACTACCCTCATGTGGACGAAATGACAAGGACACAACTGAGGCGACACTAGAGATATTATGGCTGTATGATGCGTCGACAAGGTGAAATGAAGGTCACCACAGGCTGTAGTGCTTATATACGGGAGAAATCGGATATGAGTGGTAAAGAGAGTAACGATAGAGAAGGGACAACAATAAACTGCGAGGAGCGCACCAAATTTGATAGACGAAAATGGGACAAGACAGACGACGAATACCCCCTATCGTCATTCAATTCGGCAGTATGCCACCAGTTGTGGCAAATCATTACTTGTTGTCTGAGAAATTCAATGGGGACAACGGTGAAATGGCTAGAAATAACGAAGTTGTCTATGATGGTGATGAAACAAAATTTACAGCACTCTCGATAATACACAGAGAGGATTCAGACGAGGAAATGACTGACATAGAAGAAGAAATAGACATCGGGACTGAAGCACGAAGAAGGGGAATATCACAGAATCGGTTTCTCAAAGAATTATATGAGGCCGGAAACCCTACAGTCGGAACATTAGGAGAAGACTTGGGACGATCCCCATACCTCGTCCTATACGGAACACCCAAAGTAAAACTGACCTACCAAGGCATAAAAGCGAATACTGGTCATCAATAATATCTCTCACAATGCGCCGGTCACATTACCACCTTCTAGATGGGACATGGAGGGAGAACTACCTCGGGTCAATGCCGGGAACGAACCAACAATGGAGGTAGGCCTATCAGGGAAAGTGATATTCCCAAAACCACCACCATGAATGACTAAACACCTGCGGCCATTGTATGTAAATGCAAAGGACAATGGGATACCCATCGCCAAAGTGTTGATTGACAATGGAGCAGCCATCAATGCAATCCCGGTTAGGATGCTAAGGCGTTTAGCAAAGTCAGAAGACGACCTCATCCCTCCAGAAGTGGTGCTTACAAGTTTCAATGGAGGCGCGACGACGGCCAAATAGGTCGTCCCACTAGACTTGCAAGTAGGGATCACAACGAAGACAGTAGTGTTCTTCGTTATAGATGGGCCAACAACATATAATATGCTCTTAGGATGGGATTGGATATACGACAACCAATGCATTCCTTCATCTCTTCATCAATGCCTAGTTTTCTGGAACCAGAGAGACAAAGTGGAAATAATACATTTCGATAATAATCCTTTCGTTGTATAGACAAATTCGGCCGAATACTTCATGTACGAAGGAAATTACGGGTTGACCAGAGTTATGACTGAAGAGGAAAATTCGACCATCGTGGCTCAAAACGACGAGCCATACCCCGTAAATCTGTTAAATGATTTGTTCCCGCAAATAAGCCCAACCACAGTGGTATTTGGAGAGCCAATGCACAGTAATTCAAATGAAGAAGAACAAGCAGAGTAAAGAACAAGCCGCACTCACGGCCACCAGGGCCAACTTAATAGCCTATGTAGCGGAACGAGAAGATGAAGCTGAAGCTCAAGCCGCTATTTTGGCCTTAAGGGATAAATTGTTAGCACACCAGATAGAAGACAGAGTGAGAGAGGCGTGCAGGGTAGATTGTTTGATGGAAGGGAGTCCCAAGTGTGAACAACGAATGGAAGAAGAAGAATACGCTCTGATTGGGCGGCATAAGGCGAGCATCACAAGGATACATGATGTATTGGATAAAGTAAACCTGGGAAGTGAGGACGATAGACGTATCACCTACATCAGCAAGGAACTAGAGGCCTAGATACATGTAAAATTGATCCATTTGTTACAAAAATACAAAGATTGTTTTGATTGAGACTATAATGAAATGTCTGGTTTAAATAGAATGTTAGTGGAACATAGGTTGCCAATCATATCAAACCATAAACCATATAAAAAACCTTCCCGGAGGTTTGCTCCCAATGTCATGACTGACATTAAAAAAGAGGTCGAACTTCTATTGGAGGCGAAATTCATCAAGACGACCAGATACGTAGAGTGGTTGTCAAATATCGTCTTTGTCATGAAAAATAATAGAAAGCTAAGAATATGCGTAGATTTTAGGAATTTAAACTTGGCCACACCGAAAGATCAGTACCCCATGCTGACAGTAGATTCCCTAGTGGACTCCACAGCGGGGTACCAGGTGTACTCTTTTATGGATGGATACGCGAGGTATAATCAGATCTATATCGCCGAAAGCGATATACATAAAACGGCTTTTAGGTGCCCAGGTTCTTTAGGATGTTATGAATGGGTGGTGATACCATTTGGTCTAAAAAACACTGGGGCCACGTACCAACGGGCCATGAATCTGATTTTTCATGACATGATCAGCAAATTTGTAGAGGTTTATGTAGATGATATAGTGGCTAAGTCTGTAACCATGGACGAACATTTTTTCCATTTAGCAACGGCTTTCGAGAGAATGAGGAAGTTTAAATTGAAATTAAACCCTGCCAAATGTGCTTTCGGGGTTGGTGCAGGAAATTTCCTGGGTTTTCTAGTACACCAGCGGGGAATTGAAATTGATACCAATAAATCTCGGGAAATCACTGAAGCCAAACCACCCCGAAATAAGAAAGAGTTGTAAAGATTTCTATGGCAAATTAACTTTTTAAGAAGATTTATCTCTAACTGTGCAGGAAAAACTAAAGTGTTCTCATCTCTGTTGAGGCTAAAGGATAAAGACGAGTTCTTCAGGACCGAAGAATATCAAAAGGCTTTCGAAAGCCTGAAGAAATATTTGTCACAGCCGCCGGTGATGGTGCCCCATGTACCAGGACAGCCAATGAAGTTATACATATCAGTCGAAGAGCAGTCCATAACTGGAATGATCGCGCAAGATGATAACATGGATGTCGAAATAGCCATCTATTATATCAGCAGACAATTGCTGAAATATGAATGTAATTATTCTCCAATGGAGAAAATGTGTTTGGCTTTATATTTTACATGTAATAAATTACGAGCTTACCTTAGGCCGATTACAGTGTACTTAATTACCAAAGTTAACATTATAAAGTACATGTTCTCTCGTCTGATTTGTTGGGCTCTAATGAACAAACCAAGATCATTTCAAGCATAAAATCATGTGAATACGAAAAGAAGTATAGCGAAAATATACTCACTTTGATCAGTTGTAGGATGTGTATAGAACAAAATTTTTGCTCTCTTTAAGTTGTTCCAAGCTCCTCTAAAGTTGTGTATCAAGCTTCAAGCTTTGATGAAATGATTCCAAACTCTTGGAAAATTTTCCCTATCACATTTATATGATCCTATGAGTGTGCTAACACTTGAAAAATTGCAACAATTTCTTCCTTGAATAAGAGAAACTTTCGGCCAAGATGGAGAGAAGAATATGAGTGTGTTTCGGAGTGAATGAGAGAGGACGAGTGATGAGTGTTGACTTATATTTGATTTCCAAAAATCAAAAGATGATATACCAAACTCAATGTTAGTAAAAAGTCTCACTTTTCACAATTGTGCGTTAAACAAGTCACCATCATCTCATCACCAACTCACCAAATTCCATTACCAAAAAGTGATGAGAATGACAAGTGATGTGACTTGTGGGCCCAACTTTAATTCAAAATCCGAGTGGGCCCGCAAACACATTCCAGGCTCGGGTTCGTTAATTCCTAATTAACGAACTTTCCGTTGCGACTTAATTAAATCAAATTTAATTAAATAATAATGTCTCGCAAAATTATTATTAAAGTCGTTCACGAATTAATTCTAAATTAATTCGTTTGCTCGAATTAAAATCCAATTTTAATTCCGTTATGAAATTTAATTTCATTTAATATATCGAATATATTATTTTATCGATTAATTCCGAATTAATCGTTCTCTCTATTCTAATAGAATTTTATCCCAGATAAAATCTTTCCGTAATTAATCCTAGATTAATTTTCTCTCTCTTCTAATTAATCCTAGATTAATTATGTTCGAGTCATACGTCATCGGTGAATCTTCGAGAAGCGACCGAAGAGATCTCTGGATATGTTGGCAGTAAATCCGATCGTCGGACTATCCAAACACGTGCGTACATCGTATGACGTTCTTACCGATTTACGAGACATGGTTGGCTTCTAGCAAAGCGTCGTGCCTACTCAATTCTCCAGAAATATTCTTTAAGGAATATATAATCTTTGTCATGCGTAGTATACGTAGTATTGCGTATTATGATCCAGTATCGAATGTCACATGCTAGGCCTGGGGCTGGAATTGTGTCTGCCCCGTACAAAGCATATATCAGATCTCTGGTAACTAGTCTCTATAATCGGATAATCCTGACCTTGTCATATTATCCCAATAGTTGCAGCATACAAGAGTACCAGTTCCGTATCCTGCGTGATCATCATCTCCATATGACTGAAGTGATACTTCCATCTTAAAATCACACTCAATACACTACGATTCTCAGTATACCCAGCAGAGGCGTACACAGAACCTGTTAAAGTCACGGACGATCAAAACCAAAGCGTATTGATTGTCGCAAGTACTAGCGATGCAAGTCTCAGGTTAAGACCAAATACACCTACCCTGATTTGGATTCCCATAGACATATAGTCATACTACCAATGGAATTCTGAGGGGTCTATTTAAAGCGAAGCTGTTTCCGTACCATCGGTAAACAGAACCTCCCATTACACTTGCATGAATATCCAATACCCAAATATATGAGAACTATACCGTTATGCTTCCATAACATGTACAAGTGTAATACTAGTCTATTCCGCATTATCGATGTCCATTGTCGATAATACTACGACTAGGGATATTTAATGATTAAACCTTACGTGGATTAATACTGTCTCATATCTTATTAATCCGGTACTAATTATATGGACTTTTATCATTTATATATCCCGGTAATCCAATTACAAATGATAAAAAAGGAATTTCCTTTGTCACATAGTTAATTTGTAGAACAACACCATGTTCTGTACAAATAGTGATGCTATGGGTCATAATTGTCCAACAATCTCCCACTTGGCCTATAGCTAATCACTCTAGTGTCCTACACCTGAACTATGTATATGTCGATCAAACTTCTGCTGAGAAACAACTTTCGTCAGCGGATTTACAATGTTATCATCTGATTCATTTTATTCGATCATCACATCGCCACGATGTATGATCTGACGAATCAGATGAAATAATTAAAGTATATACTTGGATCAATTATGAGACCGTGGTTCCTTAGCCTGCGCTGAAGCCAAGCTCAGCTGCTAACAGAACTATACCTAATCTAATTAGGATTATATATATCCAAAATGCTTCTTTTGCTGCCTTAGTTGCAGTAATATTTCGCTTTTGTTGTTTATTCGTAACAGTATCTTGCTTGGAAGATTTCCAGCTCACTGTTCCGTTATTCAAACTAAATAAGTACCCTTATTGCGACTTAAAGTCGTCTTTGTCGGTTTGGAAACTTGCAGCGGTGAACCCAGTCACCTCAAGTTCTCCTTCTCCATAAATTAAGAAGGCATCTTAGTTTGTCCAAGATACTCAAGGATGTTCTTTAGATCAATCCAGTGACCATCACCTGGATTGCCTTATAGCTTCTACATATGCTCAAAGCATATGAAACATCAGGTCATATACATTTCAAAAACATACGAACTCTGGGAGAGTTATCAGCATCTTTCTAGATTTATCCCAGTAGATTTTTATTCCTAGAATAAAGCCTGCTTCTCCCAGGTATTAATTGGAGAATTTAATGAAAGCCAAACTTTCACCGATTATATTATGGGAATGTTATTGATAAGAAGCAATACATCATCAACTTATAGGACATTCACTGTCAGTGCACTCCCATTAACCTTCTTATATTCACAAGAATCATATTCGTTTTGAATTAAATCATAAACCATTATGATTACATCAAAACACTAGTTCCAAGAATGCAATGTTTGCTTCAATCCATAAATGGATCGATTTAACTTGCAAACCTTGTTTGCTTGTTTTGGCATGACAAAACCGTCAGGATGTTTATAAACATCCTCCAAAATATTTCCGTTAAAGAAAGCGGTTTTGGCCTCCTTCTTTCATATTTCATAAACGAAATATGCAGCAATAGCAAGCATCATCCAAATGGATTTAATCATGGCAACAAGTGAAAAATTTTCGTCGTAGTCGACACTATATCGATGACGATACCCTTTCTCTACAAGCCTAGCTGTATACATTTGTATATTGCCATCCATGTATGTATTCCTTGAAGACTCATATAGTACCAATAGGCATAATGCCTTCTGGTACATCAACCAGTGTCCAAACTTGGTTGTATACATGGAATCCATTTCGGACTTCATGACACTTTGCCATAAAAGGAGTCGATACCTTGTATCACTTCCTCATATATAGCCGGTTCGACTTCCTCAATAAGATTGATATCTACATGAGGTGAGATCAGAATCCTATACTTCCCAAGTTGTTTTCTGACTCTCTTCGACCTACGTGGTTCGTGTGTATTCGAAGATTATTGGTACAGTTTCATCCCTGATGAACTGTTGGTGTTCCGTGAGGACTCGGTGCCTGGAACAGTATTACTCTGATTTTCATCGCGTTTTACTTTCCTCTCACTTACCACTGCATTTAGGTATTCCTCTTAGGAAAATCGCATGGAGAGCAACAATTACATTGTTTTCTTGTGAGTTGTATAAGTACTATACTTTGGTTTCCCTAGGACAACCTACAATTAGGCACTTATCCGATTTGGGTTCTAGTTTGGTATCATCCAAACATATGCCCAGCATTCCCAAATCTTCAGGAATGAGAAACCCGGTTTCTTTCTTGTTCATATCTAATATGAAGTCTGTCTAACAGATTTACATGGAACCTTATTCAAAATAAGTATTGCACTGTTTAATGTGTATCCTCAGAAGGAAATTGGTACCTCAAAGCGACTCATCATTAACCTTATTATGTCCAACAAAGTTCCGTCTCTCTGTTCGGACACACCGTCAAATTGAGGTGTCCCGGGAGGAGTCCACTGTGAAAGAATACTATACTCTTTCAAGTAATCTTGAAACTTATGTGTTTAAGTATTTTACACTATGGTTCGATCGTAATGTTTTTAATACTTTTACCGGTCTGTTTTCTTACTTCGTGTCGAAACTCTTTGAATTACTCAAAATTTTCTGACTTGTGTTTCATAATATACACATAACCGTAACGCGATGCCACAACCGTAAAGGTTACGAAGTATTCATTTCCACCTCTAGCCTAGCTAGACATGGGCCCACTTATGTCACTATGAACGAAGGCAGATAGATCGGTGACATTTGCACTTTTACCAAGTAAAATGTGTTTTAGGCATTTTGCCTAATAAACTAGATTCGTAGACATCATTTGAATTAGAATCAAATTCGTCCTAGTATCCATTCTTCGAAAGTGTGGATATACGAGTCTTGTCAATGTGTCCCAGACAACAATGCCACTTTTAAGTCTCAACAGATTTATAAAGTTTGAGCTTTTGTTTGTCATATTATATGTTTGAGATTCATTTATATTCTAAATATAAATACTGTTATTCACATCTAATGTGCTTATCTCAATATCATCTTTATAAACAAAACAATTAGTGTTCTAGAATATAAAGGTATACCCGTAAGGGGTTAAACTAGATATAGGGATAATGTTTCTAGTCAAACTAGGTATATTATAACAGTTTCATAATTTAAGTACATGCCCAAAGGGCAGTTCCAAATCTTAAGTTCCCACAGCCAAAACAGCGACTCTCGTCCCATTTCCAACTCATATGTAGATCTCAACTGAAGTCAGTCTCATGCTAATCAGCAGATCCCGCACATCAGTACATATATTTATGTACCACATCCAGTATCTAAAATCCAATTTTAAAACCAGCAGTGGACATGTTTATAACAAACATACCTAAAGCCGGACTCTTGCCCATCTTCACTTCCTTAATATATGCCTTGTGTTGGTGATTATCTAGGTCCCAAGGATCATAAATCAAGCATGAACATGTGTGAATACATTCGAAGAAGTCGCGGAATACTTACATCGATCGGTTAAGCGACGCGGAGGCAACAAAAACTTCAAAAATCTGCTCCTCACTGGTTTGGCAGTGGGCTGTGCGCAGCTCACTGTTTTGGCCTTCGTTTGGGTCATTTGTCAAGCTCCGAGCTTCGTCGAACGGTTCCCAGCTCATGGGTGGACTTCCCTATCACCTTCGCATGTCTCGTAAGTGTGCTAGCACTTGTGATTTTGCCACAAAATCACACTCCAAGCTTCCCACTGCTCACGGCACTTCACAAAACCAGAAGGTTTATTTTTGGCCCCAATGGAGTGAGAAAGAAGAAGGAAAATTGAGACAGAGAGTTGTGTTTGGTTTGTCAAATTTGTGTATTAAATACACATATTTGAATTTCAAATGAATTTCACTTGAATTTGGCTTTTAAAAGTCAAACCATTAAAGCCCCAACCACTCACATCACTCAATTCATCAAGTTGTCAAGTCACATCACTCACAGTGACTTGTGATTTGACGCTTGATGCGACTAGCGATTTGACGCTTGATTTGACGTGCCGCACTCGAATTCGAAATACGAATGCGCTCGTAAATAATCTCGGGCTCGGGCTCGCTAATTCCAAATTAACAAATTTTCCGTTGCGTCGTAATTAAATGATTACGCCTAGCGAAATCACTATTCACGTCGCTAACGAATTAATTCTAAATTAATTCGTTCGCCCGAATTAAAATCTAATTTTAATTCCGCGTCGAAATCCAATTTCGTTTAATATATCAAATATATTAATTTCTCGATTAATTCCAAATTAATCGTTATCTCTCTTTAAATGATATTTTATCCCAGATAAAATATCTCCGCAATTAATCCCAAATTAACTTTCTCTCTCTTCTAATTAATCCCAGATTAATTTAGAGTGCGAGTCATACGTCATCGGTGAATCTTTGGGAAGCGACCCATGAGATCCCTAGATATGTTGGCAGTAAATTCGGTCGTCGGACTATCCGAACATGTAAGTACCTCGTACTATGTTTTACCGATTTACAAGACAAGGTTGGCCTCTAGCAAAGCGCCATGCCTACCCAATTCTCTGGAAATATCCTTACAGGGATAAAGGATCTGTATCAGGCGTAGTATACTTAGTATTGCGTATTTCTGTCCAGTATCGGATGATCACATGCGAGGCCTGGGGCTTGTTCAGTGTCTGCCCTTTACGAAGCATATATCGGATAACGAGCAACTAGTCTATTTAATATCGGATAATCATGACCAAGTCATATTATCCCGAAGGTTGCAACCTTATATAGAGAACTAGTTTTGTATCCCTGCGTGATCATCAACTCCATATGACTGGAGTGACACTTCCGTCTTGACATCACACCCAACACACTATGATTCTCAATATACCCAGTATTGGCGTACACAGAACCGGTTAAAGCCGTGGATGACCTCAACCAAAGTATATTGATTGTCGCAAGCATTAGCGATGCAAGTCTCAGGTTAAGACCAAATACACCTACCCGGATTTCGGATTTCCATAGACACATAGTCATACTACCAATGGAATTTCGAGGGGTCTTATCCAGAGCGAAGCTGTTTCCCGTACCATCGGTGAAACACAACCTCCTATTACACTTGTATGAGTATCATATACCTAAATATATGAGAACTATGTCGTTGTACCCTCACAACGCGCACAAGTGTAATACTAGTCTTTTACGTATTCAACGATGTCCAATCTCGATAATACTCTGACTAGGGATATTTAATGATTTATTCTTCATGGACTGATACTGTCTCATATCATTCTCAATCCAGGAACAAATCACAGGGACCTCCTATCATTTATATATCTAGGTGATCTAATCACAAATGATAAGAGTGCAATTTCCTATGTCACATAGTTAATTTGTACAACAACACCATGATCTGTACAAATAGTGACGCTATGGGTCATAATTGTCCAACACCTTGTCCATATGACAGTCACACTTCCAGTGACCCCGTTTGCCACAGTTTAGGCAGACATCTTGGGATATGTCATTTGTCTTCCTAGAAGACTGTAATGATTTTCTCTTTACCCATTTTCTTCACATCCTCAGAAGTCTTCGCCCAAGCCTTGGCCTTCTGGGATGTTGAAGTAAGATGCGTCTTGCGCTTCTTGCCCTTTTGCAATTAGTACTTCTAAGATCTAAAAATAGATGATGAGTGGTAAATCTATCACTATTTCCCACTCATTTAACCTAATATTTTGTATAGTTTCTTGAGTTTTGTGAATATTTTGATGTGTTTTGTGTTATTTTGTAAATAAATAAAGTTTCAGGACATTCTGGAGGTGATTTGGGCCAAAACAGTGAAAATTGGACGAAAAAGGCATTTTCGTAATTTCCCACGTCGCGACGCCAAGACCTTCAGCGTCGCGATGCCTAACTTGCGCCGAACACTGCTAACGTGCGCCGGGTCCACGTGTCAGAATCTGAGAAAAGTTTGACTTTGCTAACGTGCGCCGTGCCACGTGTCACCATCACAGCCGATCTGCTAACATGCGCCGTGCCATGTGTCATAATCCTACGGTGCCGACAGTCGCCATCGCCACGTCACCGCCATGTCAGCATCAATCATTGAGTCTCTAATCCTTATCTAACACTTGGCGGATAAGAATCTCATCGACCAATCAGAAGCCGCCACGTGTCACAATAATTGAAGCCCAACCACTCTGCCACGTGTCACCTTATCATCTTATCCAGAATCTGCAAACCGACGAACCAGAGTTTACCACGTCGACAGAAGCTGGCGTAGCGACGCCAAGACCTTCAGAGTCACGACGCCCAGAGCCTACCATGGCCTATAAATTCAGCTCGAAATTTCAGTTTTAGTTGCACCACTCTCTCTCTTCTCTTTGATGTAAAGAGAGAGTTTCTCTCTCTAGTTTCTTTTATTTTTTTAGTTTTTTTTAATTTTGTAAATATAGTAAATTACTTTTTTTTTTACTTTTTACAGTTTTTACTATTCACCATGAGGAGGTAACTTCCCCAGCTAGGGTGAAAGGTAATTCTTTTACTGTTACTATTTAGATTAATCTCCCTTAAAAATAATATATTCACAATTTAAAATATTGAACTAAAAAGGATACCGCTAGATTGGTCGGTTGGTAATTTAATTTTGGTTCCGCCTTTATGGCTGGTTGGACTTAATTTGACTTAATCAGGTTACCGCCTATATGGCTGGTTGGAAAAAGAATCACAAGTTGATATATTATATTAAGGGAGATATCTAAATAGTAAATAGTAAAAGTAATTCATTTTACCTTAGCATTTTATTTTACTTTTAAGCTTTAACTTTATGTCTTTTACTTTTCAGCATTTTTACTTTATGTCTTTTACTTTTAAGTTTTTACTCTCCCTAGTTATGTGTTAGTTATCTGGGGTTGGGATGATTTTTAATATCACCGGTTTATAAGGGATTATTTTATAGTTTGGGTAATTTAAAGATTTATTTATTGAGTCTTAATCTTAATGCTTTTTCATTAACTGGCCATTAATAAAATTGATCTCGTAAATCTAAAATGAACTAGACATAGGGATTTTTGGTTTCAGCCTTAGACTCAATAGCCCACGATCTTCCTTGAGGATAGATAACCCTTTAATAGATTTCCTTACAGGATAGGAATATACCTGTCGGGCGGGGGTAGCCATAATTGGAACTTAAACTTAATGAATCCAGATAATTTGGTTGACATAGACATATGGTTCAATTGGGTTAAACTGAGTATTTGTGTCTGACCATCGACAGAGGCTTACACATAATTTAGTGTTCCAGGTTAATAAATCAATATATTACCCAACTTTAAGATAACCGCTTCATCTTTTAGATATTAGAATGATTCACAACCCTAGATCTTTGTGTCTTTTTCCTTAGTATTTTCTTTTATCTATTTATTTATTTATTTATTTTGCAAAACCACATTCAACAAATCAAACAATCATTCTCCTCTCCATTTAATTAGATATTTGTAAATAAATAGATTCAACAATTAATAACAACAGTATGAATTAAGTCCTCGTGGGATCGATATTTTTATACTACTTGAACGATACATGCGCTTGCGTTATACGTGTGTGTTTACGCCGGTCAAGTTTTTGGCGCCGTTGCCGGGGACTTATTTTTCTTGAGTTATTAATTTTGAAGCTATCTAATTTACTTGTATCTAATTTTCTTTATTTGTAATTTTTATTTCTTTCTTTTGTTTTCAGGTGATTGAAAAATGGAACATTATTGGGAGATTGAAAGATCACGAACTTTACTAGAAGATACACCCCACATCTGGGAGCAACAGTCCGGTTTTCTGAGGCTTGTTGTCCAACCCAACAACTATCACTAGATGCCAGAACCAAGCAATTCCACATTTGCTCAACAGAACGAAATGGGGAGATGTGTAATTTGTGATGGTAACCACTCGAGCGATCAATGTATATACCTTTCAGAGTGGCAGAATTATTGGAATCATTCAAGGTACGAAGAATCATCACATTTTCCATCTTATCCACCATCTACCTATGATCTTCATCAACAACCAGAACCATCAGAGGAAAATCAGTTGCTAAACATGCTCGAAGATATGTTCAAGAAACGAAAAGAAAAGTTGGATACAATGCTTGAAACAAGCCAGAATCAATTTGAAAGTATTCAGAGACAATCAGAATTCATTCAGAGGATGACAGATCAAATGAGACAATTCACAGAAAACCATAACTACATACCTCAAGAACCAGTTTCATATGACACTGATGAAGCCTTCGATTACCAATCATTTCACAATGACACTTCAACAGAGGAGGAGGCTGAGCAGTATCAACAACCAGAGGTATCAGTTCAAAAGCCCGAACCGGAAAAGTCTCAATTTGACTTTTATTATTCAGATTCTGACAAGGATGAAGCTCATCTATTTGTACCAACTGCACCAATAACGGAGGATCAAACTTTCAATCCTCAAAATGAAGATATTGGAGCATGTTTTACACTGATGTTTGAAGAAGATCTATCTGAACCATCCATTCCAGTCGTATCAGAGGATGAAACCTAATGTCAGAAACATCTTTGCATCCTCAGGTTGATAATTTTGAAGCATGTATTTTACAGATGACAGATGAAGAGCTGAATACAGAAATTTTACAATTCATCTGTGAAGAAAAGGTGGAGCAAGAAGCAGAGCAAATAGAGGAGCAAATGTTTGAACTTATTAAAGATCCAGAGCATTGAGAAGAAACATCACTGTTTTGGGGAGTACAAATCAAAGATATCGCCCAGAAGCTTGACAGAATGGAACTCCCATTCCAAATCAAGCACCATACGAGACCTCCTGATTTTCTTTCTTTCTTCGCAGGAACCACTGGAGCAACAAGGAGCAAAAAGGTGGCACAAGCACTGAATGAGAAAAAACTCTTTTTGCCACTTTACCGTTGGAAGAGACCCTTCAAAAGCAACACTCACATGATTGTCTTTAATCGGACATCCAAAACGACATTGAAACCTCCTTGACATATGGATTTCAGTCACGTCTGGCTGAAGACGAAAAATTTAGCGCTAGCAGGGAGGCAACCCATGCAATTTGTTGTAATTTCTGTTTTCATATTTTGTATACATGTTGTGGAGTTTTTAATTTTGTGTGTTATTTTTGTAGGGAAAAGCACAAACGAAGCATTTTAAGACAGAAGGAATGGTGTTTGGCAATCACAAAGATGAGAAACAATTCATTAGCGATGGCTGAGTAAAGAATTAATTCTTGAGACGCATCCTAATGAATTTATACTAAACGAGTGGCGTATTGCGTACATAATTCTGTTGCCTTAATTATTACTTTGATTTTCTTTTCTATTGTAATTATCTTTATTTTCGTAGACATGATCCAGAATTTTTGACCTTTCACGATTTCTTTTGTTGTTTAGCTAACAAACGTCCTTTGGAAGATACTTGTGCTATTTTTACTCACCCTTTTCAGGTACTATAAATTCAGCCCGTCATTGTACTTTTGAAGGCATCCTGATTTGAGAAAGAATTACATAAAAAATGGAAGCCACTTTAAGAAGACGAGTTGAAAACATTTGTGTGTTTTGCGGTAGTAGTGTTGGTGTTAAGCCACAATACGTAGAAGCAGCACATGAATTGGGTCGAGTCTTAGCTGCAAGGAATATGCACTTAATATATGGCGGAGGAAATCTTGGACTTATGGGGATCATTTCAAAGGCTGTACAGGAAGGAGGCAGTCACGTTTTGGGAATCATCCCAAAACCCTTGGCAGAGGCAAATCTTATTGGATCATCAAACAAAGAGGAAATGATCGTGCCAGGTATGTCTGAACGACTGGTAGAAATGATTAACAGTGCTGATGCTTTTATCACTTTGCTAGGTGGCTTGGGCACATTGGAGGAAATTTTTATAGTTCTATCTTGGGCGAACCTGAACATATGCCAGAAACCGCTTGGACTGTTCAACGTTGATGGATTTTATGATTTTCTTTGTGTGTTTCTTGATGATGCTCGGAGAAATGGGTTCGTGTCAAAACCTATGAAAGAACTCATTTTCACTGCCAGAACTGCTCCAGATCTAATAGACCAACTCATAGCCTATGAACCATAAGTTGACCCTATCCTTTCAAAGATAAATTGGTCTGAGGAAGATCGTGGTAAGAGGCGTAGGATTAATCTGGATCTTAACCTTTAATTTCCTGTAGAATTTCAGCTAACCAGGTATTATCTTCTAAACTCTTCTTCTACTGTTTAAGACATTGGGGACAATGTCTCATTTAGGTTTGGGGGAGGGAATTAATTGATCAGTACCTTGTTTTTAGTTTGTGTGTTATTTTTATTTTTAGTCCAAAATTTTTCGAAAAAAAAAAAATTTTTGAAAATTTTTCAAAAATTACAAAAATATTTTGTGTTTTTATGTTTTTATTTTGACTAAAAAGGTGAAATTGCTAAGAGATAGCTGAGTAAAGAATTTTCATTCCTGAGACGTATCTCAAGCCTATTTTTGAAACAAGTTAATTTTTGTTTATTTCATTTTGAATTATTTAATTTGTGAATTCTCCATAAAACTGACTAAAATGGATCTTCATATGCTCAGTTGACAGGCATTATCAACATACATAGTAACATACGGACATGAGCTGTAATTGAAAAGTTTGTAATATTCAGTGCTCTAGTTTAATTGGAGGAAACATCTCAAAAAGTGATGGAGTAAAAAAAAAAAAAATTCTGAGATCCGAGTTATTAAGTCTGTAAGGGTGTTTTAACACCTAGTGCCCTAAAACCAACTGGTTTGGGAGTCACTGGCCCAAAGCTCGCTACATGGATCAAAGATGCTGCAAAAAAATATATATATCTGAAGTCTGAGTAATTAAGCCCGTAGGGGTGTCTTAACACCTGGTGCCCTAAAGCCAACTGGTTTGGGAGCCACCGGCCAAAAGCCCGTTACATAGATGGAAGATATTGTATATAAATAAAAAATAGATAAAAATCAAAGAAAAAAAACAGAAAAATGAGAAAAATTATTCCATTGCTGCAAAAAGGTGTGAATTCTGATAAAACTTTAGGACAAAAATATTACTCTCTTATCAACTGCACTTATGACTGTTGTGGGCAAAAATGAGTTGTTTAATATTATGTTGGCTGTGTATATGAAAAATGGCAAATATAATCGGAGAATTTACTTATTCAGTAATTTAGAAAGAAACAAAACAACTAGTAACTTGAAGTAGAAGTTTCACCTGATTAGTCACTAACATCTTTATTCTATTTTTGCTTGTCTTTTTTCTTTTGTGTGCATTAGTTTCACTACATTTTTACTTTTGTAAAATGTTTGTGGGTATCATTGCTGTAAACCCTCACGAGACTACAACTCGTCCACTATGGACACCTAGGGGTTTAAAGGCTTGTTGCATACGCTAAATGCAACCGTGATCCCTACGAAAGTGGCTTAGTTAATTTATTTATGTTATTTTATTTTATGTTTTGCTCGAGGACTAGCAAAATGTTAGGTTTGGGGGTGTGATGAGTGGTAAATCTATCACTATTTCCCAATCATTTAACCTAATATTTTGTATAGTTTCTTGACTTTTGTGAATATTTTGATGTGTTTTGTGTTATTTTATAGATAAATAAAGTTTCAGGATATTCTGGAGGTGATTTGGGCCAAAACAGTGAAAATTGGACGAAAAGGGCATTTTGGTAATTTTCAGTGTCACGACGCCTAACGTGCGCCGAAAAGTGCTAACGTGCGCCGGGTCCACGTGTCAGAATCTGAGAAAATTTTGACTTTGCTAACGTGCGTTGTGCCACGTGTCACCATCACAGCCGATCTGCTAACAGCGCCGTGCCACGTGTCATCATCCTACGGTGCCAACAGTCGCCATCGCCACGTCACCGCCACGTCAGCATCAATCATTGAGTCTCTAATCCTTATTTGGCACGTGGCGGATAAGAATCTCATCGACTAATCAGAAGCCGCCACGTGTCACAATAATTGAAGCCCAACCACTCTGCCACGTGTCACCTTATCATCTTATCCAGAATTTACAAACCGACGAACCAGAGCGTGCCACGTCGATAGAAGCTGGCGTAGCGACGCCAAGACCTTCAGAGTCGCGACGCCCAGAGCCTACCGGGGCCTATAAATTCAGCTCGAAATTTCAGTTTTAGTTGCACCACTCTCTCTCTTCTCTTTGATGTAAAGACATAGTTTCTCTCTCTAGTTTCTTTTATTTTTTTTTAGTTTTTTTTAGTTTTGTAAATAATTTTAATTATGTTTTGTAAATATAGTATTTTCTTTTTTTTTTTACTTTTTACAGTTTTTACTATTCACCATGAGGAGGTAACTTCCCCAGCTATGGTGAAAGGTAATTCTTTTACTGTTACTATTTAGATTAATCTCCCTTAAAAATAATATATTCACAATTTAAAATATTGACTTAAAAAAGATACCGCCAGATTGGTCGGTTGGTAATTTAATTTTGGTTCCGCCTTTATGGCTGGTTGGACTTAATTTGACTTAATCAGGTTACCGCCTATATGGCTGGTTGGAAAAAGAATCACAAGTTAATATATTATATTAAGGGAGATATCTAAATAGTAAATAGTAAAATTAATTCCTTTTACCTTAGCATTTTATTTTACTTTTAAGCTTTTACTTTATGTCTTTTACTTTTCAACATTTTTACTTTATGTCTTTTACTTTTAAGTTTTTACTAGCCCTAGTTATGTGTTAGTTATCTGGGGTTGTGATGATTTTTATTATCACCGGTTTATAAGGGATTATTTTATAGCTTGGGTAATTTAAGGATTTATTTATTGAGTCTTAATCTTAATGCTTTTTCATTAACTAGCCATTAATAAAATTGATCTCGTAAATCTAAAATGAACTAGACATAGGGATTTTTGGTTTCAGCCTTAGACTCAATAGCCCACGATCTTCCTTGAGGATAGATAACCCTTTAATAGATTTCCTTACAGGATAGGAATATACCTGTCGGGCGGGGGTAGCCATAATTGGAACTTAAACTTAATGAATCCAGATAATTTGGTTGACATAGACATATGGTTCAATTGGGTTAAACTGAGTATTTATGTCTGACCATCGACAGAGGCTTACACATAATTTAGTGTTCCAGGTTAATAAATCAATATATTACCCAACTTTAAGATAACCGCTTCATCTTTTAGATATGAGAATGATTCACAACCCTAGATCTTTATGTCTTTTTCCTTAGTATTTTCTTTTATCTATTTATTTATTTATTTATTTTGCAAAACCACATTCAACAAATCAAAGAATCATTCTCCTCTCCATTTAATTAGATATTTGTAAATAAATAGATTCAACAATTAATAACAACAGTATGAATTAAGTCCTCGTGGGATCGATATTTTTATACTACTTGAACGATACGTGCGCTTGCGTTATACGTGTGTGTTTACGCCGGTCAATAGATCTATGAAGATCCTTCAATTTCAACATCATGGTTTACGGATATAATCCTTAGTTCTGACGAAGAAATTAAGGAGTCATTGCGGCAAGCATAACAGATTGAGCACTAAAGTTTTCATCACGATGAGTCTTCCAAAGCTCATGCTCTACTATTTTCTCAACTCCGGGCTTAGGCCCGAGAGGTTACTCTATCAAAATAGAGTAACTTCTCAACTCCCAGGACTATCCTGAGATTCATTTCCCATTCTAGAAAATTATACCTTTAAAGACATTTATCACCTAGGATTATGTCATTTGACGATAATTTTTCAATTCATCTTGATTGCTATAGTCCAACTATCCAATCAATGATTTTGGGTACAATCTGATGTAATGATTACTATAGTCTAACTATATAATTAACTACAATTTGATTGGTTAAATTTAAATATATTGATTACTATAATCCAATTATATAATCAACTATAAATGATCGGTAAAATTCAAATATATTGATTACTATAATCCAATTATATAATCAACTATAAATGAAGTAGTTTGAATACAGTCCAATTGTTTAATTAAAACAACAATTGAATATTAGTCCAACTAATATATTTAATAATAATAAATGACGAAAATTAAAATGAGCGCGTATTTGCAAGTATCCAAACGAAATTGCAAATTTAATACTTGCCTCCCACTATTTTTCGGCGAGCCTCTAACCTTCTGTGGAGTACTCGGGAAACCCAGTTTCCTAGTGGGTTAGGATCCCGTTAAATAACACACAACTTTGACTTTGGCCAACAAGTTGTATGAAACTTAACTAGGTAGATCTCTGAGATCAATTGGATCTCATCCAATTCCTAAATCCAGTAGGTGGACTTCCAAGTCCGAAACATATATCCAATATATGCCAATATATCTGATATATTGCCTAATCTTTTCCTCTAAATCAACAAAGCCTTGGCTTTGGCTCAACAAGCTTAATGATTCTAGTTAAGCGTGACCCATTGACAGTGGGAAAACTTCGTAATCGAGGCCGATGAACAAGAAGTGACCTTGACTTTGGCCAACAAATCAAAACTTACCCAAGGCGTACGATATGGAACAAAACTTCCATGATTCAAACACATCCGCGATGGACAAAGGTCTTGACTTTTGCAAACAAACCAATGTCAATCTTGGATCTTGAGACAGAATCACCATGGAAGGAAATCGCTTAATATTTGTTGAGGGTTTTTGTCGTGATTTGGAAACCAATTTATTATCTTTAATTAGGTCTTATCATACACCTTTAAGAATGCATTCTAAAAGCATAATAAGGTGCGATAAATAAATTAATAATGATATGCAGATGGATATCTCATAAATTGTTCCTAGAACAAATCACTCCATTTCCTCTCCCCGGCTAGCACTATTCTAACTTCTACCCAATTATATAATACATCAAAGAAACCTCATTTACATTGAGGGGAATTGGTGAGAAGAGAATTACAAAGAATCGAGAGATAAAGGCTGGACACGTAGGTCCAATTTAATAAATTCTAAATTTATTACTATAATTTCCAAAATTGCCCTCACCCATCTAATATCCATATGATATACATTATTCATACAACACATCCATGTATTCACACAAAACATGTTATTCAATCAATCTAATCCAATTAATTAATCTTTGAATTAAGTGATCATCCAATGTTCAAACAACGATTTGATTTCCGCGAGTCCAACTCGTTTAAGAATAAGTACTCCAAGTGCGTATTCTTGAATTATATCGAACTATAATTTTAAATCCGATTTAATTTGTATTCAATACTAATTCTATATTTAATTCCAAATTAAATAATTAAATTTTTAATGCCCCTTTACGACTTAGATTCTAAATCTAATCTAAATGGGTCTCAAAGCCCAATTAATATCCAATATCAATTCAATTAAAGTCCAATGGGCTTTCAATTAATTTATTAAGGCATGGGCTTGTTGGAGTTCTATGGTCCCGAGGATCGAATAACAAGCAATGAAATAAGTGTGAATACAATCGAGGAAGTTGCGGAATACTTACATCGAGCGGTTGAGCGACGCGGTGGATAACAAAATTCAACTTTCTGCCCACTGGAAGTCACGGCAGTGAGCTGCTGGATGTCCTCCATTTTCGGCCATCTTGGTCCTCCATGAAAGCTCCAAGCTTTGTGAAATGATCCCCAAGCTCATTGTTGGACTTCCCTATCACCTTCGCATGTCTCTCAGAGTGCTAGCTCTTGATGATATTGCCACAAAATCACCACATTTTGCTTCCCTTTTTCCTCCAAGCTCTCGGCAAACCAGAAGAAAAAACAGCCCTTCCATGGGCATGAGAGAGAGATGAGTTAAAGAGAGAGAGATGTGTTTTGTTTTTTACAAAATGTGTATTCGTTATTTGTTTTCCAAAAACAAATAAAACATATACAATTCCACTTTTCAAAAAAGTCAAGGAAATAAAGTTTTGCCAACCACCAACATCAACTCCCATCAATCAATGAATAGTGACTGGTGTCAATCACTCAAAGTGAAAGACATCCATCACTTGATTGACGAATGATGTGACGTTAGATGCGACTAGCGATTTGATGCTTGATTTGACTTGCGTGCCGCACTCGAATTCGAAATGTGAATGCGCTCGCAAACAATCCCGGGCTCGGGTTTGCTAATTCCAAATTAACAAATTTTCCGTTGCGACGTAATTAAATGATTATGCCTAACGAAATCACTATTTACGTCGCAAACAAATTAATTATAAATTAACTCGTTCGCCCGAATTAAAATCCAATTTCAATTCCGCGTCGAAATCTAATTTCGTATAATATATCGAAAATATTATTTTATCGATTAATTCCAAATTAATCGTTTTCTCTCTTTAAATGATATTTTATCCTAGATAAAATATCTCTGTAATTAATCCCAGATTAACTTTCTCTCTCTACTAATTAATCCCAGATTAATAAAGTGCGAGTCAAACGTCATCGGTGAATCTTCGGGAAGCGACCCATGAGATCCCCGGATATGTTGGCAGTAAATTCGGTCGTCGGACTATCCGAACACGTAAGTACCTAGTACTACGTTTTTACCGATTTACAAGACAAGGTTGGCTTCTAGCAAAGCACCATGCCTTCCCAATTCTCCAGAAACATGCTTACAGGAATAAGCGATCTATATCAAACGTAGTATACGTAGTATTGTGTATTTTGATCCAATATCAGATGATCACATGCAAGGCCTGGGGCTGGTACAGTGTCTGCCTCGTACAAAGCATATATCGGATTATGAGCAACCAGTCTCTTTATTATCGGATAATCATGACCAAGTCATATTATCCCGATGGTTGCAACCCTTTGGAGAACCAGTTCTGCATCCCTGCGCGATCATCATCTCTATATGACTGGAGTGATACTTCCATCTTGACATCACACCCAACACACTACGATTCTCAATATACCCAGCAGAGGCGTACACAGAACCTTTTAAAGCCTTTGATGACCAAAACCAAAGTATATTGATTGTCGCAAGTATTAGCGGTGCAAGTCTCAGGTTCAGACCAAATACACCTACCCTGATTTCGGACTTCCATAGACACATAGTCATACTACCAATGGAATTCCGAGGGGGTCTATCCAGAGCGAAGCTGTTTCCCGTACCATCGGTAAAACACAACCTCCTATTACACTTGCATGAGTATCATATACCCAAATATATGAGAACTATGTCGTTGTGCCCTCACAACGCGCACAAGTGTAATACTAGTCTTTTACGCATTTATCGATGTCCAATCTCGATAATACTCTGGCTAGAGATATTTAATGATTTATCCTTCGTGGACTGATACTGTCTCATATCATTCTCAATCCAGGAACAAATCATAAGGACCTCCTATCATTTATACATCTTGGTGATCTAATCACAAATGATAAGAGTGCAATCTCCTTTGTCACATAGTTAATTTGTACAACAAAACCATGATCTGTACAAATAGTGACGCTATGGTCATAATTGTCCAACAATCTCCCACTTGGCCTATAGCCAGTCACTCGAGTGTCTAACACCCGAACTATGTACGGTTGGCTCAAAATGCTGAGAAAATGCTTTCGTCAGCGGATTTGCATGATTATCTTCTGATGCGATTTATTCGATCATCGTATCGCCACGATGTATGATCCGAACGAATCAGATGATAGTCGAAGTATGTATCTGGATCGTTGATGAGACCATTAATTCTTTAGCCTGTGCTGAAGCCTAGCTCAGCTGCTAACAGAACTATATCTAATCTAATTAGATTTATTATCGACTCAAATGGCTTCTATTGCTGCCTCAGCTGCAACAATAACCCGCATTTGTTGTTTATTCGATAACAGTATCTTGCTTGGAAGATCTCCAGCTCACTGTTCCGTTATTCAAACTGTATAGTACCGTTGTTTCGACTTATAGTCGTTATATCGGTTAGGAAACTTGCTACAGTGATCTCAGTCACTTCAAGTTCTCCTTCTCCATAGTATAAGATAGCATCCTTAGTTCTCTAAGAAACTAACGGATGTTCTTACTTTCAATCCAGTGACTATCACTTGGATTGGCCTGTTTGTGAATCCATATGCTCAAAGCGTATGAGACACCAGGTCACGTACATTTTTCAATGTACGAGTTCTCGGAGAGTTTTTTTTTATGAAAGCCAAGCTTTCGCCGATTTTATTATAGGAATATCATTTCCAAGAAATGATATATTATCATTATTTTATAGGACAGCCACTGTCAGTGTGCTCTCACTAACCCTCTCATATACACAAGAATTATTTCGTTTTGAATTAAATAATAAACTATTATGATTACATCAAAACGGTAATTCCAAGAACCTAATGCTTTCTTCAATCCAAACATGGATCGAATAACCTGAAAACCTTGTTTGCTAATGGATGATACCAAACTAAAACCCGAAAGGTTTCCGTTTAAGGAAAGCAATTTTCCCGTTTAGCTGACATATTTCATAAATGAAACATGCAGCATTAACAAGCATTATCCAAATGGATTTACCGTGGCAACAGGTAAAAGGTTGAATCGTAATCAACACAATGTTGATAACGATACCTTTTCACTACAAGTATAGCTTAGTACGTTGGTATGTTGCCTTCCATGTATGTCTTCCTTGAAGACTAATAATACCAATAGGCACAATGCCTTGCGGTACATCAACTAGTATCCAAACATAGTTGATATACATGGAATCCATTTCGGATTCATGGCACTTTTCCATAATAGGGAGTCGATACTTTTCACTTCCTCATACGTAGTCAGTTGGTATACCTCAATAAGATTGACATCTTTATGAGGTGAGATCAGAAACCCATACCCTAGGTTGTTTTCTGACTCTCTCCGACTTATGCGGTTCTTGTGTATTCGAAGATTAATGGAATAGTTTCATCCTTGATGAACTATTTGTGTTCCATTAAGATTCGGTGCCTGGAACAGTATTACTCCGATTTTCATCAAGTTTTACTATCCTCCCACTTACCACTACATATAGGTATTCCTCTTAGGAAAACCGCATGGTGAGCAACAATTACATTGTTCTCTTGTGAGTTGTATAAATACTATACTTTGGTATCCCTAGGATAACCTACAATTGAAACTTATCCAATTTGGGTTTTAGTTTGGTATCATCCAAACATATGCCTAGCATTCCCAAATATTCAGGAATGAGAAACCCAGTTTCTTCATGTTCATATCTAATATGAAGTCTGTCAAACAGATTTTTATGGAACCTTATTCAAAATAAGTTCTGCACTGTTAATGCGTATCCATTGAAGGAAATTGTAGCTCAGAACGACTCATGAATAACCTTATCATGTCCAAAAAAATTCAGTTACTTAGTTCGGACACACCGTCAAAATGACGTATTCCGGGACGAGTCCTCATTGAAAGAATACTATACTCTTTCAATTATATTAGAAACTTATTGCTTAAGTATTTTCATCATGGTCTAACCGTGACGATTTAATACTTTAGCCGATCTGTTTGTCTATTTCGTGTCGAAAACTATAAAAGTTTCTGATTTGTGTTTCAAAAGAAACACATAACCACAACACGATGCCACCTCTAGCCTAGCTAGACATGGGCCCACTTGCTTCACTATGAACTAGGGCTAACAGATCGGTGGCATTTACACTTTTACCAAGTAAATGTGTTATAGGCACTTTGCCCAATAAACTAGATTCGTAGACTTTATTTGAATAGGATCAAATCAGTCCTGGTACTCACTCTTCAAAAGTGTGGATATACGAGTCTTGTTTGATTGTGTCCCAGACAACAATGCCACAATATGTTTCTTCTGATCAAATCAGTTTGAGCTATTTGTTTGTCATGTTATATTTTTGAGATTTATTTATATTCAAAATATAAATTCTGTTATTCACATCCAATGTGTTTATCTCAATATCATCTTTATATAATAAAACACTTTAGTGTTCTAGAATATAAAGGTACACCCGCAGCGGGTTATACACTGATATAGAGATAATATTTCTAGTCAAACTAGTTACATTATAACAGTTTCCAAATTTAGGTACACACCTGAGGGTAGTTCCTAAAATTAGGTATCTACGGTTAAAACATCGACTTTCGTCCCGTTTCCAATTTGCAGATAAATCTCAATCTGAAGTCAATATCCTGCTCATAGCAGATTCTGAACATCAGTGTATATTTATATATCATACTAAGTATTTAAAATCTAATTTTAATACTAGTATTTTACATATTTATGACAAACATATTTGAAGTCAGAGCTTTGCCTCGTCTTCAATTCCTTCATGTCTGCCTTGTCCAAACGGCAGTCACGCTTCCGCGATCCCATTTGCCACAATTTAGGTAGACATTTTGGGATATGTCCTTTATCTTCCCAGAAGATTATAATGATTTTGCCTTTGCCCTTTTCCACACTCTAAAAGCCTTCGGCCAAGCTTCGGGTTTCTAGAATGTCGAAGTAAGGTGCGCCTTGCGCTACTTGCCTAATTGAAAATTTTAACTTTGTCTTATTGAGAATAGTCATTAACTCTCCAAGAGTTATATTGCAATTTATAGCTTCTAAAATCTAAATATAGATTTATGAAGATCCTTCAATTTCAATATCATACTTTAAGGATCTAAACCTTAGTTCTGACAAAGAAATTAAGGAGTTTAATTGAAAAGTATAATGGATTAAGCAATAAAGTTATCATCACATAAATCTTCCAAAGATTATGCTCTACTATTTGCTTAACTCCAGGCTTAGGCCTACTATGTTATTTTATCAGACTATCCTGAAATTATTCCCAATTTGAAAATTAAACCATTTAAATACATTTTCCCTAGGATTATGTTTTAAATGTCAATCTTTCAATTTTATCTTGATTCTAATAGTCCAACTATTTAATCAACGATTTAGGTACTATTTATTATAATGATTATTATAGTCCAACTATTTAATCAACTATAATTTAATAGATTGAATACAGTCCAACTGTTTTATAAAACAACGTTTTAAATATTAGTCCAACTAATATTTAATTTATTTGACGAATTATATTTGTTTGAGCGCGTATGGCAAGTAATTAAACGAATATTGCAAATTTAATTCTTGCCTCCCACTATTTTTCGGCGAGCCTCTAACCCTCTTTCGAGTACTCGGGAAACCGTGTTTCCTAGCGGGCTAGGATCCCGTTAAATATCACACAATCTTGACTTTGGCCAACAAATTGTATGATAATTAACTAGGTAGATCTCTAAGATCAATTGGATCCAATCCAATCCAATTCCTAGATCCAGTAGGGGGACATCCAAGTCCGAAACATATATACAATATATATACCAATATATCCAATATATTGCCTAACCTTTTTCCTCTGAATCAACTAAGTCTTGGCTTTGGCACAACAAACTTAGTGATCCCAGTTAAGCGTGACTCATTGACCATGGAAAGCTTCGTAATCAATGTCGATGGACAAGAAGTGGTCTTGACTTTGGCCAACAAACCACAACTTGGACAAGACACCGATATGGAACAAAGCTCTCGTGATTCAAACACATCCTCGACGGATTAAGGCCTTGACTTTGGCCAACAAACCAATGCCAATCTTAGATCTTGAGTAAGAATCTCTCAATGGAAGGAAAAACGCTTAATATTTGTGAGGGTTTTTCGCGTGCAAATTGGCAACCAATTTATTATCTTTGTTAAGGTCTCATCATCATACACCCTTGAACATGCATTCTAAATACATAATAAAGCGCGTATAATAAAATAATAATGATATGCGGATGGATACTCAACACATTGATCCTAGATCAAATCTCTCATTTTCCTCTCTCCCGCTAGCACAAGTATTTACTTCTACCCGTTACACTACACTTTAAAGAAACCTCATTTACATTGAGGGGAATAGTTGAGAAGAGAATACAAAGAATAAGGAGGTAATAAGGCTGGACACGCAGGTCCAATTAATAAATTCTAAATTTATTACAATAATTTCTAAAATTGCCCCACCCATCTAATATTCATCCGATATACATTATTCATGCATCGCAACCATGTATTCACACAAGCATGTTATCAATCAATCTAATCAAATTAATTAATCTGATAATTAGTGACTATCCAATGTTCAAACAATGATTTGATTTTGCGCGAGTCAAACTCGTTTTGCGAATAAGTACTCAAAGTACGAATTCTCGAATCAAATTAAACTACATAATTAAATCCAATTTAATTTGTATTTAATACTAATTTGCTATTTAATTCCAAATTAAATACTACACTTTATTTGACGAACCTTTACGACTTAAATTCCAAATTTAATCGCTACGGGTCTCAAAGCCCGATTAACGTCCAACGTTTATTTAATTAAAGTCCAATGGGCTTTTAATTAATTTCTTAAGGCGTGGACTTTTGGTCAACTCGGGTCAAACCCAATAACCAAAGTCCAATCAAGGAGTTACCCCATAAGCCCAGAAATCAATTTACGCCCATTAGGCCCAATTAAACTTTAAAGGTCCATTAGTCGCATTTGGGCTTTATGGAGGCGGTCTTGGGCCCAATTGGATCCAACCAATTTAGCCTAAACCTAACTTGGTACAACCAAGCCCAATAACAACTTTCAAGCCTAATTTTACAAAATAGGCCCAACATAATTAAATTACAAAAACCCAATTTCACAATTTAATTACATAAAGTGTATTACACAATTAATTACCCAAATCAATATTTCCAAAACACAAATTTGTACAATTAATCATGCTTATTTACATTAAATCATGTCCAACACAATTTAATCAAAAATCAAACCCAATACATGCTTCCAATGTCTCGACAAAAGGGGATTTTCAAAATCGATTCGGTTTCAATCAAATTAAATCCACAATCAACATTTCCCGAATGATTTTAACTCATCCAATGAATCAAAAAATCAAAATCCAAGACATTTAGGGCTAGAGTTCAATTCGGCCAAGCCAAAGATTTTGGGAAAATTTGTTCCAAACACAATTTCTTGAAATTGATCAAATCAATATTCAATTAAACATCATTTAAACATATTCAATCAAACAATTTAACCAAATTATGCTCAAAATCAATTTACCCAAATTTTAAGCCCTAATCAAATTTCATGCTTTTTAATCGCTCTGATACCATTGTTGGAGTTCTACGGTCCCGAGGATCGAATAACAAGCAATGAAATAAGTGTGAATACAATCGAGGAAGTTGCGGAATACTTACATCGAGCGGTTGAGCGACGCGGTAGACAACAAAAATCAACTTTCTGCCCACTGGAAGTCACGACAGTGAGCTGCTGGATGTCCTCCATTTTTGGCCATCTTGGTCCTCCATGAAAGCTCCAAGCTTTGTGAAATGATCCCAAGCTCATGGGTGGACTTCCCTATCACCTTCGCATGTCTCTCGGAGTGCTAGCTCTTGATGATTTTGCCACAAAATCACCACACTTTGCTTCCCATTTTTCCCCCAAGCTCTCGACAAACCAGAAGAAAAAACAGCCTCTCTATGGGCGTGAGAGAGAGATGAGTTAAAGAGAGAGAGATGTGTTTTGTTTTTTACAAAATGTGTATTCGTTATTTTTTTTCCAAAAACAAATAAAACATATACCATTTCCACTTTTCAAAAAAGTCAAGGCAAAAAAGTTTTGCCAACCACCAACATCAACTCCCATCAATCAATAAATAGTGACTAGTGTCAATCACTCAAAGTGAAAGACATCCATCACTTGATTGACGAAAGATGTGACGCTGGATGCGACTAGCGATTTGACGCTTGATTTGACTTGTGTGCCATACTCGAATTCGAAATGCGAATGCGCTCGCAAACAATCTCGGGCTCGGGTTCGCTAATTCCAAATTAACGAATTTTCCGTTGCGACGTAATTAAATGATTATGCCTAGCGAAATCACTATTCACGTCGCAAATGAATTAATTCTAAATTAACTCGTTCGCCCGAATTAAAATCAAATTTCAATTCCACGTCGAAATCTAATTTCGTATAATATATCGAATATATTATTTTATCGATTAATTCCAAATTAATCGTTTTCTCTCTTTAAATGATATTTTATCCCAGATAAAATATCTCCGTAATTAATCCCAGATTAACTTTCTCTCTCTACTAATTAATCGCAGATTAATAAAGTGTGAGACATACGTCATCGGTGAATCTTCGGAAAGCGACCCATGAGATCCCCGGATATGTTGGCAGTAAATTCAGTCTTCGGACTATCCGAACACGTAAGTACCTAGTACTACGTTTTTACCGATTTATAAGACAAGGTTGGCTTTTAGCAAAGCACCATGCCTTCCTAATTCTCCAGAAACATGCTTACATGAATAAGCGATCTATATCAGGCGTAGTATACGTAGTATTGTGTATTTCGATCCAATATCAGATGATCACATGGAAGGCCTGGGGCTGGTACAGTGTCTGCCCCGTACGAAGCATATATCGGATTACGAGCAACCAGTCTCTTTATTATCGGATAATCATGACCAAGTCATATTATCCTGATGGTTGCAACCCTTTGGAGAACCAGTTCTGCATCCCTGCGCGATCATCATCTCCATATGACTGGAGTGATACTTCCGTCTTGACATCACACCCAACACACTACGATTCTCAATATACCCAGCAGAGGCGTACACAGAACCTGTTAAAGCCCTGGACGACCAAAACCAAAGTATATTGATTGTCGCAAGTATTAGCGGTGCAAGTCTCAGGTTAAGACCAAATACACCTACCCTGATTTCGGACTTCCATAGACACATAGTCATACTACCAATGGAATTCCAAGGGGGTCTATCCAGAGCGAAGCTGTTTCTCGTACCATCGGTAAAACACAACCTCCTATTACACTTGCATGAATATCATATACCCAAATATATGAGAACTATGTCGTTGTGCCCTCACAACGCGCACAAGTGTAATGCTAGTCTTTTACGCATTTATCGATGTCCAATCTCGATAATACTCTGACTAGGGATATTTAATGATTTATCCTTCGTGGACTGATACTGTCTCATATCATTCTCAATCTAGGAACAAATCATAAGGACCTTCTATCATTTATACATCTTGGTGATCTAATCACAAATGATAAGAGTGCAATCTTCTTTGTCACATAGTTAAATTGTACAACAACACCATGATCTGTACAAATAGTGACGCTATGAGTCATAATTGTCCAACAGGGCTTTGGCCAATATGGGTCAAACCCAAATGCCAAGGCACAATAAAGGAATCACCATATATGCCATAAAATCAATTTCGGCCCATTAGGCCCAATTAAATTTTAAAAGGCTCATTTATCATATTTGGACTTAATGGAATAGTTTTAGGCCCAATTTGGATCCAATCCAATATTCCTAAACAAACATGGCCCAACCAAGCCCATTAGGCCCAAATACAACAATATTAGCCCAATTCCAAATTAAGCCAAATTAATTAAATTCTAATATTCCAAATATCACAATTTATTTAATTAAAGTGTTAAACCATGATTAATTATTTAAATTAACATTTCCAAAATACTAATTTAATAAATTAATCATGCTTTATTATTTTCAATACATGTCCAACATTATTGAAATAAAATCAACTCATTTACATGCTCTATATGTCACGGCAATAGTGGAATTTTTATATCAATTTTGATTTCAATCAAATTAAATCACAAACTAATATATCCAAGCACTTTAAACACATCCAATGGTTTAAAAAACAAAAAAGCACCATGACCTAGGGTTCTAATGAATTCGGCCAAGCCAACATTTTAGGGGAAAATTAATCCAATTAATTTTTTTTATAAAATTGATCATGCATAACTCTAAGTTAACATTATCTAAGCATATTCAAACAAACAATTTGATCAAATCATGCGCAAATCAAAAATACCCAAATTTTAGATTAAGAACCCTAATTCAATTTCATGCTCAAATAGGCTTTGATACCATTGTTGGGTTCTAATGAACAAACAAAGATCATTTCAAGCATAAAATCATGTGAATACAAAAAGAAGTATAGCGGAAATATACTCACTTTGATCGGTTGTAGGATGTGTAGAGAACAAAATTTTTGCTCTCTTTGAAGTTGTTCCAAGCTCCTCCAAAGTTGTATATCAAGCTCCAAACTTTGATGAAAGGATTTCAAACTCTTGGAAATGTTTCCCTATCACCTTTGTATGATCCTATAAGTGTGCTAGAACTTGAAAAAATGCAACAATTTCTTCCTTGAATAAGAGCAACTTTCGGCCAATATGGAGAGAAGAAGAGAAGTGTGTTTGGGCGTGAATGAGAGAGGAAGAGTGATGAGTGTTGACTTGTATTTGATTTCCAAAAATCAAAAGATGATATACCAAACTCAAAGTTAGTAAAAAGTCTTTCACTTTTCACAATTGTGTGTTAAACAAGTCACCATCATCTCATCACCAACTCACAAAATTCCATCACCAAAACTGATGAGAATGACAAGCGATGTGACTTGTGATGTGACTTGTGGGCCCCACTTTAATTCAAAATTCGAGTGGGCCTGTAAACACATTCCGGGCTCGGGTTCGTTAATTCCTAATTAACGAACTTTTCGTTACGACTTAATTAAATCAAATTTAATTAAATAATAATGTCTAGCGAAATTATTATTAAAGTCGCTCGTGAATTAATTCTAAATTAATTTGTTTGCCCAAATTAAAATCCAATTTTAATTCCATTATTAAATCTAATTTCATTTAATATATCGAATATATTATTTTATCGATTAACTCCGAATTAATCGTTCTCTCTCTTCTAATAGAATTTTATCCCAGATAAAATCTTTCCGTAATTAATCCTAGATTAATTTTCTCTCTCTTCTAATTAATCCTAGATTAATTATGTTCGAGTCATACGTCATCGGTGAATCTTCGGGAAGCGGCCCAAGAGATCCCTGGATATGTTGGCAGTAAATCTGATCGTCGGACTATCCGAACACGTGCGTACCTCGTAACGACGTTCTTACCGATTTATGAGACATGGTTGGCTTCTAGCAAAGCGTCGTGCCTACTCAATTCTCCAGAAATATTCTTTAAGGAATATATAATCTTTCTCAGGCATAGTATACGTAGTATTGCGTATTACGATCCAGTATCGAATGTCACATGCTAGGCCTGGGGCTAGAATTGTGCCTAGCCCGTACGAAGCATATATCGGATCTCTGGTAACTAGTCTCTATAATCGGATAATCCTGACCTTGTCATATTATCCCGATAGCTGCAGCATACAAGAGTTCCAGTTCCGTATCCTACGTGATCATCATCTCCATATGACTAAAGTGATACTTCTATTTTGAAATCACACCCAATACACTACGATTCTCAGTATACCCAACAGAGGCATACACATAACATGTTAAAGTCTCAGACGATCAAAACCAAAGCGTATTGATTGTCGCAAGTACTAGCGATGCAAGTCTCAGGTTAAGACCAAATACACATATCCTGATTTGGATTCCCATAGACACATAGTCATACTAACAATGGGATTCCGAGGGGTCTATCTAGAGCGAAGCTGTTTCCGTACCATCGGTAAACATAACCTCCCATTACACTTGCATGAATATCCAATACCCAAATATATGAGAACTATGCCGTTATGCTTCCATAACATGCACAAGTGTAATAATAGTCTATTCTGTATTATCGATGTCCAGTCTCGATAATACTACGACTAGGGATATTTAATGATTAAACCTTACGTGGATTAATATTGTTTCATATTTTATTAATCTGGTACTAATCATATGGACTTTTATCATTTATATATCCCGATAATCCAATTACAAATGATAAAAAAAAGCAATTTCCTTTGTCACATAGTTAATTTGTACAACAATACCATGTTCTGTACAAATAGTGATGCTATGGGTCATAATTGCCCAACACGATTTTGCACCAAAGAGTTGGTTTCTGGTCATTATCATTGTCAGAATTAGATATACGGCATGAACCTCAAAAGGCTGTAAAAAATCAGGCCATGGCAGATTTATTAGCCGATCACCCGTGTTTAAGTACCATTAGAGAAATGGAAATGGAGTTAAATGAATGCAGCTTGAAACCATGGACAGTGTATTTTGATGGATCTGGCACGATGAAAGGAGCAGAGATATGAATAGTCTTAGTCAATCCATTGAGAGGATCATTCCTTTTCTAATCAGGTTGGACGAATATTGCACCAACAACCAAGCCGAGTACGAGGCCTTGATATTTGGGTTGGAATTACTTACAATATGGGAGTAACACACGTGTTCATTAGAGGAGACTCGAAACTAGTAATCCAACAGGTAACGGGAGCATTTAAGTGCCAGAGCCCATCAGTCATGGCACTATCAGATATATCTAAAGAGTTGCTAGACCAATTTGACTATGCGGAGCTAGAACACGTTCCTAGAACGAAGAACGAAGTGGCCAATAATTTGGCCCAAGCGGCCTCGTGGTATAAACAGACAAGCATAGATGGTATATATAGGAGTGAAGAAGTCAAGCCAGCCCTGATGAGACAAAAGAGGGTGATGGATGTCATGACCGTTGGGGTCCAAGATGAGGACGATTGGAGAAGAGAGATCAAATAGTTCTTAAGACAACCCGAAAATGGGAAAGATCGAATGGTGAAACTCAAAGCCTTGAGCTACGTGATGTCGGGAGATGTGTTATATAAAAAACGCCAAGACGGTATGTTTTTGAAATATGTGGGGCCATCGGAATCCATAACTATTATGGCCGAAATACACGAAGGTGTTTGTGAGGCTCACAAGACCGGAATAAAGATGAGGTGGTTGATTATACGGAGCAGATATTATTGGCCAAAAATGGGAGAGTCGTGCATATCGTATGCCAAGGGGTGCGTTGCTTGTCAGAAACATCGACCCATTCAGAAGGCATCAGCAATCGAAATGGTCCATGTCATTAAACCATGGCCATTCATGGGATGGGTGATAAATTTGATAGGAAAAATATATCCTGCATCTAGCAAGAGACATACCTTCATTATCATCGCTACATATTTCTTTACCAAATGGGTGGAAGTAATCCCGGTAGTGGAGATCTATCAAGAGCAAATTATCAAGTTCATAAATGAGCACATCATTCACCGATTCAGTATACCACAAATAGTAATGGTGGATCATGGTACTTCGTTAAATGGTGAAATGGTAAAAAGTTTACTGGCCGAATACGGGATCCGGCTAGTAAACACTACTCCATATTACCCCCAGTCAAATGGTCAGGCAGAATCGTCTTAAAGGGTTGATTCGGAAAATGGTAACGGACAATGTCAGGCGATGGGATGAATGTTTGAGTCAGGCTCTATGGGCATATAGGACGTCACCACGAATTAGTACCTCGGTTGCTCCATTTCAATTAGTATATGATCAAGAGGCCGTATTACCAGTGGAAGGTAATATTGAATCCATTAGGGTGATGTTGCAAAAGGAATTGACAAGGGAAGACTACAGCGAAGTAATGATCCAAAATTTGTTAGAATTGGACGATATTAAATACGATGTCATAAATTATTTGGAAGCGCAAAAGAAAAAAATGGCCAAGGGATATAATCAAGAGTCATGGCTAAATCGTTCAGAAAATGAGAATTAGTGTGGAAAACTATATTGCCACTTGATGCCAAAGATCCGGCATATGGAAAATGGTCGCCTAATTGGGAAGGCTCATTCGAGGTAAAAAAAACTTATTGCCAAACGGGGCCTATCATTTAAAAATTTTGAATGGAAAAGTGCATGTTAGGGCGATAAACGGTAAATACTTGAAAAAATATGTGCCCTCATTATGCGAGCACGAGAACGTAATGTCTTTGCAATAAGTACGAAGCTAAGAAATATAAGAATGTATTTTCATTAATACAGACGAAAACGTCCTAAAAAATACAACGTCTAGAAGATGAAACGTCCTACATTATCACATAATTATTGGTCGGCTGAAGATCGCTGAAGCTCATCAGGCGAATCCTTCAGAAGTGAGAACTTCTCCTCCAAGTTCCACCACTCTCTCAGCATCTCAGCATCGCCTTCACTAGATCGGCCAAGCCTTTCTCAAAATCAACTCGAGCCAGATCCCTGAACTCAGCCATAGTAGTAGTGGCCTCAGCTACCAGAGAGGCTAACCCTCTCTTCTTGACATCTCTCATCATGCTGCTTTCCTCTATATGGCACTGGATATCCTGTAATTTTCGTTGTAGATCCAGCAGCAAGGACTCCTTGATAACCATTTCGCCCGTAGACTCTCTTATGGCTTGCCGAAGGTTATCAATGGCGTCTCGAAGCCAGTCTTTCTTAATTATTGATGCACGTAGCCCGACCTTCTGGCTATGTATGGTTCGATAACGAAGAATAAGGGCCGAGACCTTGCTTTGCAAGTCTTGAAGTGAAAGACGGCCTTCCGCTGATATAGGCAAGACAGGAAGACCCAGCAGTCGGTCTAGCTCAGAAGAGGCTTTTTCCATTTTGAGTATATTCTCGGGCAGGGCAGCTTGAGCGATGTGAGTTGTTATTAGCAATGCATACTGGCCAAGGACCTTCCGAATGGCCTCTAAGTCTGTTATGGCCTAGGTCAGAGATATAAGAGGTAATGGCGAAACAGACGCTAATTGGTCCAGATCGCTCAAAATATCCTAGACCGATTGCAAGAATTGATCTGACGCCTGAATAAAAAAGCCAAAGTTAGTAAATCAAACCAGAATGGACGAAGAAGAGAGAACATAAGAAAAAAACCACTTACAGTTTCGGGTCTGCTAGCAGAATCGGACGGCTTAGCAACAGATGGTATAGGGGTTTCCAGTGGCAATACTGGTTCTTCCCTAGGAGATTGGACTGGGAGAATGGGAGATGGCACCCGAATATGAGAGGAAATAGGGGTCGGAGACGATGGTCGTTCAGAGTAGTTGTTTGGTGGATCGAATGGTCATGAGAAGCAGGCTGAAGAGGCATGGAGATAGGGGCCGAAGATGACGAACGTTCAAGAATAGCCTCTTGTTGAATCGAAGGATCAGGAGAAGTGGGCCGAAGAGGCATATGCGGAAGAGCCGAGGACGACGGCTGTCCAGAGGCCAAAGTTGGTTACGCCGAAGGGACCAGAGATGCCGCCCGGGGAGGAGATGATTGTTGCGGTATATCTACCGGCTGAGCCTGTGCAAAAGAATCAGAATCAGAAGAGTCAGAAACATGAATAACCTCCGTCTCTTCATAAATGCGATGAAGTACATCGTCTTTATACATAGACCGAGCTTCTTCTAATGAATCCAATTCGGCCGAACTATAAAGGCCGTCTACATCCCTATAACTCCCTCTAAGCCCTATGTCGGCCATTCTGCGTACCAAGGGGTAAAGCCATTTGAGATGACGCCAAAGAGGCCCTTCATCCGGCCAAATAGGTTCTGGCACATCAGGCTCGTCATCCGAATCCTGCACAATTTGTACAGGATCTTCCAAAGAGGGGCATTCAAATAACGGATGGTCTCTTGAAATTTCCTCAACACTTGGACGCGAACGGCCGAATTCTATACATGGCTTCGTACCTGGGGGTCGGCTCCAAACGAAGCACCAATATCAGATGTCTCGCCCTCTTCTGGAGGTTGTTCCACTATTGGAGCCTCGGCTGCTTCGTCATCATCCGATGAAAGTTGAACGAACGGCACTACAGTAGGTTCAACCTCCTCAGGTGGACCTTTAACTATGGGAGCTTCGGGCCCCGGACTTTAGGTCATTTCAGGAATGACAGAGGGCTGCCCCGTACTAAGCACCTACACAAGATATAGAAATTAGTCCCAAATGATATTTTATCCCGATACACAAGAGGAACATGGTTTCAGATTCTACCTTAGCACGACGTACGAGAGGCACGCCTGAATCGGAGTTATGACTGGGGGAAGGCTGTTTCCGTTTGGCCTGTTTAATTTTCTTCGTTTTGGCTGCCTTAATTGGTTTCTTCGACCCCGCTGACTTCGAGGATTTGAAAGAAAAATAGATGGTAGAAAATACCCACATAGAGGGCAAAGAAAAGAATCTCTCCCGGCCAGGTAGCCAAAAACGGTCGAAGAGAGAATGAACCGATGTACAAGGGGAAAATGAAACTACAATAAAAGAAGATAACAAAGAACAGGTCTCCAACAAGGATTGATCTATGTGAGAGAGCGAAAGGACTTTAAAACGGTCCGATGAAGCGGAGCGCGTATGGAAGAATGGAAGAGGCCATCCTTGAACAAGACCGAGTTGGCAGGCAGTGAAGTTAGGCGAAAAAAACTTTACTCCGGCCTTGCCATTGGCCCCAGTTAGGAAGTCATGAATCAGATCAGATTCATGACATAAAAATGTACGCCATATGCGAAGACCAGATTCATCCTCTTCTGACTCAGGGATGTCGTGGACGAAAGAAGGGCTGTTGCCAAAGGAAAAATGAAAGAAAGAAGAAACCCGAGAAAAAGGTATAAAAATATTCAAAAGCAGCGCGATGGGGGAGAGAGGTTGGCCGAAGTTGGGCAAAAAGAAGACCGGCACAAGGATAAGAATGATTTGAGTCAATTGAGCCGAAAACAGAGAAATAGGCTCTAAGCCAAAGCTGAACAAGCCATAGAGGGCCAGAGGCGATTGGTAAAGCCCCCGACCGAAGTTGTTTTTGAAGAACGACCAACCCTCGATAAATGGTGGCTAACAAAAAGGATGTCAGGTCCAAACAACGACCATTGGCAAGGTCAGAAGAGATAGAGAGGTAGCTCGCCACAGGTTTCTGGCTTGACACGAAAATGATATATTTGCAAGCCAGTAATGAAGGAATGTCGTACGCTCCAACATTGAGACCGGACGGCCGATTTGGAAAATGTACGGAGAAAAGCAGAGTAAGACGAGAAGGATGAAGAGTCCATTGAAGGAGGTAAACGAAAGGTTGTACAGGCTGAGATGGTCATACCCAGATGGGCCAACCCGGTAAGAGCACTGATGTCGCGTAGGGTGATGGTGAAAGGACCAGCAAGGAAGATAAAAATGTTGTATTCAGAGGACCAGAAAAGTAATGAGGTAGGAAGCAAATTTCGGTCGAAACAGTGCAAAACCAATGAGAGTTTGATAAGAGAAAGAAAGCCATGTTCTTTAAGAAAAGTGCGGTATCTGTATGCAGTAGCATATGTTGGAACCAGGTCTTAAATGAGGAATCGTGTTTTGGCCACGTGCGGATAAGATTAGATTGGGCGAAGGGGGAAACATTCGGTGGCTCTGAAAAATGGAGGCCAGAAGTAGAAGGAAACTGTTGAGCCAACGGGGCCGTGGTGATGGTATTGTCATCGATGAAGATGGGACCTATAGTGCATTGGCCGTGGTTTTCATTGAGGACATGAACACCAAAAGCACTCACAGATGAGTCACTCAATGCCATTTGATAGTCACCAAAAGTTGAGGAGCTGTTTTTGGGGGCAGAAGAAGAAGACGTCATTAATGCTGGAAGGTTGAGAGTATGAAAGAAAGGAACTTTGCAAAGAGATGGAAAGTAAAGTGAAAACCAGAGTAGGCTAAACCCTTATATACACAGACGAAAGGCTCAACTTGGGACAAATGTCGCCACCCAAATCATCGAAGGATGGAAACGATGGGAAAATGAAAAGGATGAAGAGTCACCATGGACATGTGTTGGGATACGATTCGATATAAAGGTGATGTGTGACGAAAGGAGATACTGAAATGACGTGAAAAACGGCTCAGTAATGGGTGTCATGATGAAACGTGTTGGGAATGAACGCGCATTTATTGAAGAAGTGATGGGCTCGCATGGGGAACGCAAAGGGTGGCCCAACAAAAATGAGGCGAGGACTTGTAGGCCGACGTCCATCACCCTGATATGAAGAAATTCACCTCGATTTCATTTCCAATTCAATCAAGGTGAATTTGGGGGACAATTGTTGACAAAAGAAAATCGCCCTAGAACGACAAGGACGAAAGCTAGCGGGAAGGACATGTATCACTCCACATGATGATTCGAACCTAGAACGAAGACGAAGAGAGTAGTCATGGAGGTTGCCCAACAACTAGGACGACTCAGAGAGTCAGGATGACGGAGCACATCCTACGGTTGATCTCACGATTTCAACGGTCGAGACAGTATCACTCACAACTTGGAAGTTCCTTGCGCATAATTTGGAAGTTCCCCCCATGATCAGGCAGCGGTTGAAGACGTGATCCAGCGGTTGCAGAGAAGTTATGAGCCGAAACCGTCCGAGCAGTTTACAAGTTCCACTATAAAAGGCTCACTCATGTGAAGATTTGAAACCCCGATCAAATGAAGACTCAAACGAGCATGTTATTTTTTATTTCGTAGTTTTAGAATCTGTAATTTGTGGGCTTGTGCCCCTTGGAGGCTTATTCACTTAATCAAACACCCCTTGCTGGGACTTTGTCTCAGGAGGTTTGAACCTGACACATTTTTCAGGCAGAAAATTGCGCAAACAGGGCCATTGTTGATGATGAAATCAACAATAGAAGTTACTTTGATTGCTGCCAAACGGAACAGGTTCAGGAATAAGCATTTCAGTGGTTGATCTGCACATCATCTATGAGACCACAAATCAGTTTTAAGACCATTACCAACTGAGACAGATGTGGCTTGACACCGACAACCAGAAATGGAAACCTTGTCCTGAAGCTTGACTATATCATTCCATACATTTGAAGGCCTTCGAGGACATAATTTTGGAAACCAATCCATGTGTCTACCACCATTTTTTGAACAATCAGAATTTTTCCACAAAACATCATCTTCATTCGCAAATCTCCATAACAATTTAAGCAGTAACACCTCATTTTATGAACTCAAATCATTGATACCCAATCCCTTATACTCATTTGGTTTTTGAATAGACTCCCAATTTACCATACACATTGCATTCTTTTCAAAAGAGGCAGACTATAAAATTTTTCAAAGAATAGATTTAATCTCAGAATTGGTGACTTTTGGAATCTTGAAAATGGATAGATAGAACAGCGGAATAGAAGTAAGAGAAGCATTCAAGAGAGTTACCATGCCATCAAAAGATAAATACTCGTTCTTCTAGTCATGCAATCTGTATTTGATCTTCTCAATGATAAGTGACCATAATATTTTCCTCCTAGGTTACCCTCAATAGGGAGACCTAAGTATTTTGAATAGAGCATAAAATCATTTACAATTGAGAAAGTGAGCTGCGAACTGAGCCCACTGAATATCACCATCAATGCACATAATAGAACTCTTTTATCTTCAATCCTGAAATCAATTCAAAGCAATACAACACTCTTCTAATATTTAGTAAAGATTCCAAATATTTATTAGAGAAAACCAAAGTATCATTAGCAAAGATGGGTAATCTCGGTATTTCCAACATGGATACCTTTTAATAAATTAGACTACTTAGCTTTTGAAAAAAGAGTATTAAGATATTCAGCTGCGATAAAGAACAGGTAAGGTGAAAGAGGGCCACCTTGCCTAAGCCCTCTGCCCATTTGGATTTGTGATGATGGAGAACCATTGTTGACAGGTGATTTTAGTTCCATGGGCAATATCGGGATAGTGCTCCCGGGATAATCCTCCTCCAACCGTGAATTTGTTTGATTATGGGGGACCAAAAGTAAATTTAGCAAAAGACGAAGCCAACACAAGATCGACAAGAGGGTTTACATGGTTCGGCGGAATAAACCAGCCTACGTCCACGAGAACAAAGTAGAGTGTTACTTTTATTATCAAACCGAGCTCGGTCGACCTCTTTTCAATGATGGTCAAACGTAATCGAGCTGTTTGTTTGTGACGTTTTTACAAGTAGTGCTTTGAATGAGATTTTTGCTAACCAACCCCATACAAATGAGACTACCCTCCCGTTATATATTAAGGAAAAATACAACATTATTTCCATATTTCTATGACGTCAGTCACGTGGATCTTCGACTGATTGACGGGCTCTCTGCCCCAACTGCCTCGCCTAAAGCAAGCCTGTCATCTGACTCTCTGTCCCATCATACCGTTTTATACATTGCCACACTCAACAATCATTATGGCAGCCTGTAAAGATCTCTCGTACGGTGATTCATATCAGAGAGAAAGGTCCAAACGGTCCCGATCCCACATCGGGTGTCATGAGGACGGCCAAACAACGTTCCGAACTACCCCTACATCCGACCCGAGCAAAAATATATGAGCTCATCATCATAATTCGAGGAAGATAGAATTAGGCATGGTACCGGACTGAGGTGGTCGGTCTCGGCTTTGATGTCGTTGGCCTCTGAAACCTGCACCATGCTGTGTCCTCTGGTCGGTCAGATTCAGGGAGTCGAGTCCGAACTCTATGCCTTCAGAACATTCATCCTCCCAAAGGGAGAAATTCCATCTCTGCCCTTGCCGTATTGTTCAAATACTTCATCACAAAAATCACCATCAACATCTGTCTCATAGTTCTCGGTTTCAACGAGTGTACGAGTTGGTACCGAGAACTACAAAGTCAGGTGTGTGCTGATCAACCGGTTAGTGGTCGGCTCCAGGAGCCACAGAGAAAAATTGCCTTGGGTGCCAATCAGGTCGTCCCTGTCATCCTCATATGCTCAATCATTAAGTAATTTGATGCCTATCCAGGGGAAAAATGCTTCGACCCCATGGCGATGACAATCCACTCGGTGGGACGTAACCCGATCCCGAGCTAGAAATTCACTTGGCTCCGAGGAAATGTATCCAGCCTTGAGCTGGTTGAATAAATGGTCTCAGCGGAACGAATCCAGCCCCGAGCTAGTGGAATAAATGGCCTTGGCGGAACGAATCCAGCCCCGAATTGGCAATTCACTTGGCTCCGAAGGAATATTACCTTCGGGGGAATGCTCCGACCCCATGCCGATGATAATCCACTCGGTGGGACATAACCCGGTCCCGAGCTCGCAGAATAAATGACATCGGCGGAATGAATCCAGCCTCGAGCTGGTGGAACAAATAGCATCGGCGGAACGAATCCAGCCCTGAGCTGGTGGAATAAATGAGACTTAATCGCGAGGGAAAAAACTTCAACCTCCGAGGCTCCGCGGATCCCGGCGCATGCGTCCTTTTGCCGGACATCAGCAAAAACAAAAGGTGGAAACATGACAAGGTTAGTACATCCGAGATGACTTAGCACATACTCCACTCAGACCCAAAATGATAACAACTCGGGTGCCCCGAGGCAGTGTCCTGCCTGGTGCCTCCCAAAACAACAATTTTGAACCTTACAATTCAGCGTCTCGGCTAGCTGGGCTACAGGTCGGTGAGCGGCCAAAGCCATGGGGGCAGAAACCTCCCCATGTTGGGCGGGTCTGGAGTCTGCAAAAGGTATGAGGGCAGAAACCTCCCCATACTATGCTTTTCCTGATCTGAGGCGGTTAGGTAGAAACTCACGGGGGAAGAAACCTCCCCGTGTACGCCATCCCTAAAGGTTGCAGAAGTCACGGAGGCACTAGAGCCTTCCCCGTGCTGTGCACCTGGTGTTTCTCAACGGGACTCACCAGCCAACTTACAGGGGCAGAAACCTCCATGGGTCCGGTTTACCCGAGGTCACAAAGGTCGTGGAGGCCACCTGGCCGTCCCCATGCCATGTGCCTGGTGGTTCTCAACGGGATTCACCAGCCAACTCGCAGGGGCAGAAACCTCCCTAGGTCCGGTTTACCCGTGCTATTCCTCAAAAATACGAGTCATTGGGTAGTAACGCTCCGGCCTCGGGGATTTGATAATGACACCCGAGATTGGCGTGCCACGAGGGGTTCGCGCTTTTCCCACATGTACTCCATCCATTGATGCGTTCTGGATCGTTAAAGGTGAAATGAGTCAGGTCGGAACACTTCCACCCGGGGGTTTGATAATGACACCCGGGATTGGCGTGCCACGGGTTTGGCGCCCTTCCCAACTACCAATCACCCATTTGCTTCAAGCACATCTCAGGAATATTGAACATGTCTTTCACATTTGATTAATAAACGAATAAAGTGGACAAGTTTTTTTAATTCAAATGAGAAAGTCTTATTCATATTTATGGGACCTACTGCCCTTCTTACAACTCTTTGCAGGTCATTTCAAGAGAGGCTTTACAATATTTTCCTAGTTCTTGTCTGATCATCCAATAATTATGCGGCTCAAAGAGGAGATCTACTTGAAGTACTTCCTCAGCATCTCGACGTTCCAGAGCTTCCTGAGCCTGTCCAACTGTTCCAAAAGATAAGTACCCAGTCTAACTATCTCCACCACTCTGTACGGCCCTTCCCATTTGGCGCCCAACGAGCCTTCTTCGGGCTTTCGAGTATTCAACGTAACTCTCCTTAAAACCAAATCTTCAGGAAGGAATGGCCGAGTTTGAACCTTCTTATTGTAGAAGCAGGTCATTCTTTGTCGATAGATGGCCATTTTGATAGCGGACTTCTCCCATTTTTCTTCGATCAGATCGAGGTGGTTCCTAACGAGCCCTTCATTTTGCTCGGTCTCGAAATGCTGGACCATGTGGGTGGTCATCCCAATCTCTGCTGGAATAATTGCTTCATACCCATAGGCCAAGAAAAATGGAGTTTCCCATGTGGAGTCCTTGTAGGTTGTCTGATGCGCCCACAATACTTCTGGCAACTCTTCAACCCACAGATCTTTACAAGATCCGAGCCTGGCCTTCAAGTTTTCCTTGATTTTTTTTTGGTTGACTCGAACTGCCCATTAGACTTTGGTTGAGCAGGCGAAGCGAATCTCAAGGAAATCTGGAGATCTTCACAGAGCTTCCCGAAACCTTTGCTATCAAATTGCTTCCCATTATCGATGATAATGGCCCGGGGAATCCCGAACCTCCAAATGATATTGTTCTTCACAAAGTCTGTTTCCTTCTTCTCCGTGATTGTAGACAGAGGCTCAGCTTCTACCCACTTAGTGAAATAATTAATGGCAATGATGGCATACTTGGCCTGACCACGCCCTGCTGGTATTGACCCAATGATGTCTAGCGCCCACTGGGCGAACGGCCAAGGACTGACCAGAGTGGTCAACTACTCTGCCGGTTGATGGCGAATGTTTGTATTCTTCTGGTATCCATCACACTTCCGAGCTATCTTCATCTCATCCTGATGCATGGTAGGCCAAATGAATCCCTCCCTTAGCGCCTTATATGCAATTGACTGCCCCCGACATGACTCCCACAAATCCCCCATGAATTTCCCTGAGCACATAGTCCGCTTCCTCTGACGTAAAGCATCTCAGAAGTGGCACCGTGTACCCCCTCTGGTACAAGACTCATTCAATCAGGCAGAATTTAGAACTCTGGTACTTTAGCTTTCTTGCCTCCTTCTTATCTTCAGGTATCTCCTCAATCTCTAAGTACTTCCTAATTGAGTCCATCCAAGAGGTCTTCCCTCATACATCCACTTCCATCATCTCTGTCTCCTCAACACTCTTCACCTGAAGGCAAACCAGGGGGATGGTTCTAGGCTTCTCTCACTTGATTGATGATGCCAGCCGAGCCAAAGAGTCTGCCTGATGGTTACTTTCCCGGCTGATTTGCTCGAACTGTACATTGCTCATTCCCCCAGCATATTTTTTCACCTCGGCCTGATAAGCTATCATGTTCGGTCCTCTGGCCTGGAACTCACCCTTCAGCTGTTGGATGGCCAGTTGAGAGTCACTCTTTACAATTACATCTCGGACACCAACTGCCATGCACAACCTCAAACCGACCAAAATGGCCTCATACTCGGCCTTATTATTTGTTGCCTCAAAGGCGAATCTCAAGGAATATACCACCTCTTCACCGTCATTGCCCCGCAGGACAACTCCAGCTCCACAACCTTGCGAACTGACCGAACCGTCCACTGAAAATTCCTGATTGGTCTATGAGACTTCTAAAATCTGTGGTCCTGCGAACTCGGCTACGAAATTTGCTAAAGCCTGCCCCTTTATTACTACCCTCGGCATATAGGATATGTCATGCGCACTCAGTTCCACCGACCACTTTACTTACCGACCCGAGACCTCTGGCTTATGTAGGATCTGTCTTAGATGGTGGTCGGTGTAAACCCTGATATGATGAGCCTAAAAGTAAGGTCGCAACTTCCGGGCTGCCGTAACTAAGGACAGAGCTACAAGTTCATGAGCCGAATATATGGTCTCAGCGTCCAACAAGGCCTTACTAGTATAGTACATCAGTCTTTGGACCTTTTCGGCCTCCTGCAACCTGCACTAGCACCGAGCTCACAGCATGCTCAGAAACAGCTAAGTATAGGAACAAAGTCTCACTTGGGATCGGTTTGGCCAAGAGTGAGGGTTGAGCCAAGTATTGCTTCAACTGTAGGAATGCTTCTTCGCATTCCGCCGTCCAGCTGACTTTATTTTTTGCCTTCTCTACTTGAAGAAAGGATGACATTTGTCAGTAGCTCTAGAGATAAACCGGTTTAACGCATCTACTCGGTCTGTCAAACTCTGCACCTCTTTGATCGTCCTGGGGGACTTCAGCTCCAAAACGGCTCGGATCTTCTGTGGATTTGCTTCTATACCCCGTGCACTGACCATGTATCCCAGAAATTTACCTGATTCTACTTCGAATGCATATTTCTCTGGGTTCAGCCTCATTTTATGCTTCTTTAACAACTCAAAAGTCCCTGTGAGGTAGACCAAGTGATCCTCAGGCTTCTTGGTGATTGTTATCATATCATCCACGTACACCTGCATGGTCCTGCCGATGAGGGGCTTGAAAACCTTGTTCACCAACCTCTGAAACGTAGCCCCATCATTCTTCAATCCGAAAGGCATCACCTTATAACAATACAAACCCCGATCTATAATGAAAGTTGTTCTCTCATCGTCATCAGGATGCATCTTGACCTGATTATATCCCGAGAAGGCATCCATAAAACTAAGTGGCCCATGACATGTCATTGAATCCACCAGTTGATCTACCTTCGGGAGCGGGAAACTATCCTTCAAACAGACCTTGTTGAGATCGGAGAAGTCTACACACATCCTCCACTTTCCGCTGGCCTTCTTTACCAGGACCATATTTGATACCCATTCCGGGTATTTTACCTCTCTGATAAAACTGGCCTTTAGCAGCTTATCAACTTTGGCCCCTATCATATCGCAGCACTCCTGATTAGAGATTCTCCTCTTCTGCTTGACTGGTTTATGAACTGGATCCACTGCTAATTGGTGATTGATGAACTTAGGATCTATCATGTGCATATCGCTATGCCCTCAAGCAAAAATATCCGCATATTCTTTCAAAAACTTTACCAAGCTTTGGTTCAAGTTCTTATCCAAACCCGCTCCTACTTTTATAATTTTCCCAGGACCGGAGAGTTCTACTGATTCCAACTCATCACCTGCCCCTAATTGGGCAAAATCTTCGGGTCGTAGGTCCGGAGATTCGACTGTCATTTTCTCTTCTTCTATCCATTTCTTCTTCATGCTGTCTTCTTCGACGCAACGAGTCTCCTTCGAGACGATAGTGAAACAGCTCTTGGCTGCTTTCTGACTCCCACATACAATCCCAATCCCGTCTCGGGTGGGAAATTTAAATTTCAGATAGTAGCATGACATTGCGGCCTTTGTTTTCATCATGAAAGGTCAGCCCACAATAACCTGGTAACTGCTCATGCAATCTACCACTATAAAGTCCATCATGATCGCCCGGGTGTGGGGAGCGGTCCCGATTGTCATGGCCAGCTGTATTCTGCCTAATGGAATGACTGTTGCACCTCCAAACTGTAGGAGTTTTATTGTGGATATCCGGTAACGCAGCAAAACAGTGGAAAATCAAAATTTTCCGATTTCAAAACTTTTTCTCAGAATAATAAAATAAACTTATTTATTTTATTATCCAATAATAAAATTATGAAATAAAACACAATAAATCAAATTTATGTGAATTTACCGAATTGCCCTTAAACATAATATTTTGTTTATTTTTAATCCGAAATTGTTCAAAACAATTTTGAATGATTCTAAATCATTATTACTATGAATTTAACATGTCATACACATCAAAAATCAAATTGCAACATAAATCCCCAAAATTTAGCAAAAAGTTGTGAGCCTCCATTAGGTGGCCTAATGTGCATTTTGCACTTTACATGTTCAAAACACATCCAAATGAAATCCAATCAACATAAGATTTTATGTGTATCATATACACATCCAAATACACAACATAAATGAAAATCCCCAAATTTGGAAGTGGTCTTAAACCCTAATTTTTCAAATTCTTCAAATTGGACAAATTAGACCAAATTAACAAAAACCAATACTTCAATAATGTTTCTTCCATCCAAATCAAGTCTCAACACAATGAAATAAATATAGAACAATTCTAGGTCATTTAAGAGTGGGTCAATAACTCTAGAATGACAACAAGGTTTTAAAACCATGAAAAGAATGTTTACTACAACATTAGCAACATTCTTCCAACTACATACATGCATAACACCTTCATCAAACTTTCAACCATCAAAAGTATAAAGAATAAATAATAGAAAAACTCAAGGACATCACAAGATGTTGCCAAGAACAAGAGGAACAATTTTCTCTCTAATAGTAAGTTGGAAATACATACTTAAATCCAAGCTTTCTTTGATTTTTCATTTTCTTTCTCTCTAGCTTCTTTTCTTTCTTTTAATGGAGTTTTGATAAAGTGTTGATGATGATAAACCCTAATAAAAAAACAAAACAATATATATACCCACCTATTTGGCCTTGGCCGAATTTGGTATATATCAAATATCAAAATATCTAGTTTTTGCTTTATTGAAAATCAACTTGCCAAGTTGTTAAATAATGATCATTACACTTTAATGATATTTTCAACTTAGTCAAAAATTGCAACTTGGTCATTAAAACAAATATCATAAGCTTAAGATATTTATATTTTAATTAATTTAATCATTTAACAATTAAACAATTAATTAATTAATTAAATATAAATATATTAAATATATGTATTATATTTACATTAAATATTTAATACATATATATATTATGATATTAGTCAAAAATCTCATTTTAACAATTAATTAATGTGTATTTGAATTAATCAAATATTAAATACAAATACACAAAAATTAAGGAAATGACTATCGGGTCCCTACACATGTATTTTGCATTTAACCTTTAAACGACTTTATAAATAATCAATATTATTTATAAATGTTGCCCTAGTGCTCTACGAGTATATTTCATTAGTGAGACTCTCTAGATTCAGGCATATTCGTCACGAAATCCAATTTCGTGTCCATAATTTATCCACCCGTAAATTATGACGATCACGGATAAACTCGTTGAATCATACAGGTCGATATCATGGCAAATGTATAATTCCTCCGTCACAGGTATCCGGATAAATCCCAGAGATATAGGTGTAAACGTCAAATCTCTATAGGGATTATCCATTCGACTATTCTATTAGCAATCTCAAAAAGAACATTTAGAACTAACTTCTAAATTGTACCACGGGCCCATGGTTTTCATCTAATTGCTAATCATATGGACTACCTATGCTCTGATACACAAAATTGACGGATCCTATCTTGATACACACATGACACCCTGAGGATCTGTCTACACCCAACGAACAGGCGGATGTCTGATCTTAATAGATCAGTGACGTGACTGCCATCTAAGTGTAGAAGATGTCTCATGTGCCCACAGTGGCATCTCAAGTCTAAGAATCACAAGTGCTAATCAACCCGAAAAGATTCTTATTGATGTTGGTGTACCATCCATTAAGAATCTTCGGTGAGTCGTTCAGTGTTTATCCGCTATAAACACCTACACGTCTATACTAATCTCCAAGATTTATGGTTCATTGAGAAACCATTGGAATCATATATTCCTGTATACGACATGTACCGGTCTCAACGGGTTTACTTTACTGACCAAGTAGTGTAAACATTGACCAGGAACTGTCTGAGAATGACAACGTCATGATACAACTCAATGTCAGTTGCGACGCTTTTGCAACTGTACCATGACTAGTCATTCTAAGGTCGTTACGTCTTTACCATATTAAAAGATACATTATATTATAGAAACTGCATATATTATTCAAAATAATAATGTTTTACAGAAGTATTCATAAAGAAATACAACTGGGAATTGGCGCTGTGAGCACCAACCCCAACACAAACCTGTACAAGGGTTTTCCGTCCTGGGTCATAGTGGCATACTCCACCCCCAAACCATCCAAGGCTTCCTTGGAGATTATGTCAACTGTACTCCTCGGATCCACCAGGATCCTATACACCTCAGTTCCTCCTATCACAATGCTCATATTCAATATAATAATATTAAAACAATTCATTCTATATCATTACATTACTCTACGAAACTACTGGATGTATCCGAACATTTAACATAAAACTTGAAATTTGTGGATTTTTACCGAGAGGTCTTACCAAGATTTCGATGCCATATACGGACTACAAACGATACCACAAACGCGCTGGAATCGACGGAATTCCAATCGGAGTTACGGTTCATCATGTATCACTATTCATCATAATATTCTTCTCTCGATTCGCGTGAAACCAACCGTCGTTCCGCAAAACCGACACTGTAACCTTGTAGTACTATTCGAGGGCTTTGATTTGGCGGGTGGCTCGGGTCGTGAAACAAAGCGAGGAGTTAGGATTGACTAACCCATTATCGCGCCCTTCTTCACGTCATTTCGCCGGATTCCGGCGTCCCTTGGCCGGACTCCGGCAGCTGGAGGTTGGGGGAGCTCTGGCGCATCTTCCAATGGTGGCGCGCCAGCCGGTGTTGGCCACTTGGCCGCCGGCGCCACCAAATTCCAAAACGACGAGAGAGGGGTCGGGTGAGGGAAAAATGAAATGTTTTGCCACTTTAGCAATATACAGAAACTATGGGGTATTTATAGGAAACTTCCTGAAAATTATAATCTGACCCCCGAAAATTTCAATTAGGTATCTGTCATGGATCTTTCTCGAAAATTTACAATTTTGAAGCTCTTTTGATACAAATTTCAAAAAATATTAAACATGAAAGTTGTTCGTCTCGGAAAAACGAGTACGATGGTTCAAAAATCAATTCGATTGGAGTTTGTTTACTATCTTTATAGCCGAAATAAAAAACTTTTACGCATAAAATGATAAAATCAGAATTCGCGTAACTGGTTCTCGAAACCACGCGTTTTCCAACGCGACCAAGCTTCACTTTAAAATATTCCGAACGATTTCCCAACACATAAACTTCAATTTTTGATTACCATACCGTTCCAAATACTTATCTTCAATTCGGAAACATTCCAACAGTGTTCCGAAAAACTCTAGATATTATAGTGATATGATGGCATGATTTTATATCTCAAAAATAACATAATGATATCAAAATAATTTCTTATCCCGGTTATATAAAATTAATGTGATTGAAATTGACAAATCTCGTCCATCGATTGTCACTATATAAAAGGTAGGCTCTTTGTTGAGGGCTTCCGCTTATACCATGGACCATTATTTTCTGAACCGGAATGGACTGGTCAGTTCGATTGGTCGAACCAGGAACTAACTGTGAGTCCGGTCCAACTAAAGGGAAAATTTTAATTTGTAAAAAATCAGTCAAAATCAATTAAAATCTGTAAAAATCGGTCCAATTTTTTAATTTTTAATTAAATAAAATTATTTATTATAGAATCCGATTTTACTGATTTTTTGGATACGATTCAACCAATCGAACCAATAATATATTAAATATTATACATCACCGGTTGATCCACAGTGCGATTTTGAAAACAGTATCGTGGACGACTTGGGCCGACACTCACAGCTAAATCTCTACCACTCATTTTTTTTTTTTAAATCACATTTAACATTTGCGAAAGAGTCTCATTAATTTCATTTCAAAGTAAAGTGGTAATGATGTAACATTGACGATGATAAACTTTTGAAAATAATTTTATTTAGAGCCTGACTGGTTCAAAACTCCAAGCCGCCAGCAAACAAATATGGCATCTCATTACAATTGCTTATTCATATTACACACCACTCACGCAGCATTGAATTGATTTAAAATTCCTTCCAGTACATACAATGTACTGATTTGGATATAATATTAATCTGAGTTTTTATTAAATATTAGATTAATTATCAGTACTTAACATAAACTCAATTCAAAGCTACTTTTTCATATTTGTTTATGAAGTCGGAGATTCCTTGAATAAGCACAGAAGTTTGAGCTGCAGTGTCCGGATCCATATCTACTGCAATCTTGTTAAGATAAAAACTGTGACCCATTCCAGGATTTATCAACAGCTCCACATTCTTACCAGCCTTTTTCATTGCTTCATAATATTCCATCTCAGTGTCCTTAATCAAGTCGCCGCCGGCCACACACAACAGCAACGGCGGCATGTTCAGGCCCTCCAACGGCGGTGCAGAGGGCCCCATCGGACACGTGTACGGATGATCCTTGTTGCAATCCAACGGCAAAGCAAAGCTCAAGAACTTGTCCACCATATCCAGCGTTAGTAACGGTGACTGCGGCTGTTCCAACTCCGACCGACTCCTCTCCGCCCGGACAAATCCCGGATGAATCGGAATACCTCCGGCCAGCCTCAACGGAGTCATGTCCACGTGCCCTGCACGTGCCGCCACTTCATGCACTATGTTTCCTCCGGAGCTATCTCCAATTAGAAATACACGTTTAAAATCTGCATGTTCAAAGAGGCAACAATTGGGTTCATTGGCTTTGTATAATTTTTTAGGTTCAGCCAGTGACTGGAGCCAAAGGAGTGCTTCAAACCCATCATCAAAAGCAGCCGGGAGCCGGTGCTCGGGAGCCCGCCGGAGAAAGACGGAGACAAAAATCGCCGGGACAGTTTTGGCAAGCTTGGCGTATATGTGATAGTACATGTACCAATCAGCTTGGCTAATGCAGAAACCGCCGCCATGAAAATGTAGGACAACGGGTAACTTGCTGTTGGGTTTCTTTTTCTCCGGTGAATAGATTCGGACACGGAGGCCGGAATCTTTGTTAATGGTGACATCATGGGTGGAGACACCGTCGATGAAATCGGAGTGTTGTGGCACCGGTTCGGCCATGAACTTGACCTCAGGCGCTCCGGTCCATGTTCGATCGACTGAACCGTCGTTGTAGACTCTTAGCCAACCGGACACGTCATCCACTACTACTTTATTTTGACCATTAATCTCCATTTGGTAGTGTTGAAGGTTTGAGAGAAGTTGGTTATTTTTTTTGCAAAGGAGATGAATCCCTTTATATAGAATTTTTAGGGCAGTTATCCGACATCTCAATAGCTCACTAAACTTTTATTTTCACCATTTAGCCCACTGAACTCTTAAAAGCGGTGTAACAAACTCATTTAGTGTAACGTCGTTCCGTTTACCGTCCACGTCAGATTTTTCCCTTAGGAGTTGATGACGTGGCAGCCAACAATGCAAATGTCAAATATAACATAACACATAATTGACCCCCTGAACTTTTATATATATCCCATTAGCCCCCTGAACTTCAATATTTTACCTATAAACCTGCATAACTCTCATAAATTATGTTAATAACCTTTATAACTACATAAACCATCATCAACACAATCATGTCTTGAAAAAATTACAAATGGTCTATTTAATTTCACTTGAACATTAATTAACACTACTAAAAAAAATAAATTTTCAATATTAAAAACACAATCATATCTAATTTTTAATAAATAATTTTATAATAAAGGTGACGCAACATATTAAATGGTCTACAATAACAACACAGAAAGACGAAAAAGAAACATAATATTGAAACGAAAAATATAAAATAATAGACTTAGATTAACCAATAGTATCTAGAATAATGATATTTGTTTAATTTAAGGTGTGTAACAAACATGTTTAGATCAACAAATAATGATATTTGTTGATAATTTAAGTACCATGAATTTGTGTTTAATATGTTGTGTCACCTTTATTCTAAAATTATTTATTAAAAATTAGATATGATTGTGTTTTACTATTATTTTTTTAATATTGAAAATTTATTTTTTTAATAGTGTTGATTAATGTTCAAATGAAATTAAACAGATCATTTGTAATTTTTTCAAGACATGATTGTGTTGATGATGATTTATGTAGTTATAAAGAGTTTTTAACATCATTTTTTAGAGTTATGTAGGCTTATAGGTAAAATATTGAAGTTCAGGGGATAATGGGATGTATTATAAAAGTTCAGGGGGTCAAACATGTGTTCTGTTATATTTGACATTTGCATTGTTGACTGCCACGTCATCAACTCCTAACGGAAAAATCTGACGTGGACGGTAAACGGAACGGCGTTACACTAAATGGGTTTGTTACACCGTTTTTAAAAATTCAGTGGGCTAAAGGGTGAAAATAAAAGTTTGGTGGGCTATTGAGATGTCGAATAAAAGTTCAGTGGGCTAATTATGGGTTCTGCCGAATTTTTAGATGGGTATGAAAAGAAATTCCAAGCATGCATGTTTTTACACTCAAATTCAAGGTTCTTTCTCTATGAAAAGACTAAAAAAAAATTAATTAATAAACATAATTGATCTTGGAAGTTGTCCATTAATATATTATTAGAAATAAATAATATTTGCTTAGCCCAGTGGTGGGTTCGAGTCCCTGAAATGGTGTTCACGTGTTAGGTTGAGTTTTTTCAATTTTATTAAACTTGAGTGGATTCGGTCCTCGGATAATGTATATTTGAGACTCGAAATTTAGAAGAGTAATCCGAGCCGATCGGGTCAACGAGTTAGAATAATATGTAATATATATTTTTAAAGGTACAAATTTGATGATGTATAAGTGTAACTCAAATGGAAGATTATTGGGTTAGTATGAGAATGGTTGTGGCCGGTGGGTTCAAACCTTGACAACTTTAAATTTAAAATAATTAAAATCGAGTCGGATCAAACCTGATTTTTTTACACTAAACCAGCGATCCAAATCGAATTTGCGAGTCGAGTCGAGTCGAGTCAGGCTGACTCAAAATCATAATTTATATTTCTCAAACCCGGGTCAAGTGGGGTCGGCTTTTGACCCGAATTCTTATTCACCCCTAGTGACTAAGAAAATATGTATGTGATTAAGGATGTTTCCTAATACAGTCTGCTATTGTAAAAGAAAAGTTGTAGTTATAAAATAATTAAAATTGATATTATTTAGATATGCAACATATAGAAATTTGAGTAATGATATGGTTACATAATTGAGTATATAAACACTAAAAAATAAAACAAACAAAAATTCACTGCAAGAAAAAATTATTTTTTATTTCTAGTCTATTATGTGCATAATTATATGCTGAAATATGTGCATATAGCATTTTTCTAGAATTTTAGAAAATTTAGATTTGTCTAAAAAGAAATTCAAGCATGCAAGTTTTAAACTCCAAAGGGACAGGGGCTCTCGAAGTCCCTCCCCAGTTGGGAAGGGGATCAAGATGAAAAATTAAAAAAAAATTAAAATTTACTCCCCCTCCTCATTATTTATTTAAGTTTTTATTTATTTATTTTTAATTTTTTAATAAATATGTTCAAATTTCTATTTTTAATTTTATATTGATGTAAATAAAAAATATCTTAATATTTATAAAAATATATAAATAATAAATAGTATAATCGCTTAAATTAAATAATCATATATATAATCAATTTTTAATGAGTGATCCATTATTTTATTATGTTATGGACCAAATAAAAATAGAAATACGAATTTCAATCTTTTATATAAATTGTGATTTTTGTAATAAATATAATCAATTTTTTGAATATGTAAGCTTGATTTATAGATAAAGTAATAGTTTAACTAATATATTTATAACTTAAAATTATTTATTATTCCATATCCACTCCCCTAAAATAATTAGGAGAGGACGGAGACATCTAAATATTATCGGGGAAGGAGATGTAGATCCCCTCCCCTCTCCTCCTCATTATTATCCCTCATTTTAGGAGAGCTCAGCCCAGATACTAATAAGTAAACCTGACCACGATTTTAGTTCGGAACAGAAACCGAACCGGTAGGAACTGACCGGTTCCAATTCCAACAAGTTCCGATTCCAAAATCGAATTTGCTCAGTTCGGTTAGGGTTCGAACCGAATAGAAGCATCCGGTTCCAACCGGAACCGTACGGTTCCAATTAGAATTATTTGTCCCAATGGCTACTAGCCATGCCTTAATTTTTTTTTTTTTTTATAAAATTTAATTACTAAATTATTCTTAATAACATTAATAAAATGTCTAGTTTCAGGGACAATTTAGGTATCACAAAAATAACAAAAATTTATAAGTTATAAACTTCATGTTTTCAACATACCGATTCTTAATTCTCTCAATTTCTTTCTCAATTCTCTCATCTTCAATTTCTCCTATTGATTTAATTTTATAATTTTTCAATATTAACAGAAAATGACAAGCTCACCTGAGAACGTCATGTTTAATGTGCCAACCTAAGAGAGTGGCCGAAGTATCAGTACACGGAGAAGAAAAGTTAAGTCCCGATTTTCTGATATTTTCAAAATTCATTTTCATTTAGTCTAAACTGAAAATGAAGGTCCAAAAGTAATATGCAACTATTGTGGTGTATCTTACAAATTTACTAGCGACTATGGGAATAAGAACAAGCACTTGGATAGACATCATGCATCTGAAAATGTACTTGATACAACACAAACTCAAATAGGTAGGTACGCTTCATCTAGTAGATGTATGAGTTCTTTAGATTTATTTACATATTCTGATGCTAAAAATAGAGAAAATTTTGTAAAATTTATTTGTATGATACATCTTTCTTTAAGTTTTGATGAAAAATACTTTTACTAATTATGTTCAAAAGCCGTTAAATCATGCTGCCTGTAAAATACCTAGAAATAAAACAAAATAATAACTTTTTAAATTATACAAAGATGATAAAATTATTTAAATGAAATATTTAAAGATATTAAAAGTTGACTTTCTATTTGTTCTAATATTTGGAGTGACCATTGGCAAACACACTCATACATGAGTGTGACTTGTCATTGGATTGATGCATCATGGAACATGTAAAAGCGACTTATTGCATTTAGAGTTTTGATGATCATCATACTACACAAAATATTTATAAAATGATTAAAGTAATTTTTTGATAAATATGGTTTATTAGGTAAAATTTTAACAATTGATCTTGACAATGCATCTGCAAATACTGCATCAATTTTATATTTAAAAGAAATATGCCAACCAAATTTTGGGGGTCAATTTTTTCATGTTCGTTGCACATGTCATGTCCTTAATTTATGTGTTAAAGATGATCTGAATTTTTTATAACATCACATTAATCCTATTAAAATTGCACTTAATTGTATTTAGTCATATTCTAATGTCATGAGAGAATGAGCCAAGTTTTGTAAATTAAATTGTGTTAAATCGGTAAAATTTTCACGAGATATTCCAACTTGTTGGAATTCAACTTATTTTCTTTTAACTCGAGTTTTTCAATACAAAGATGTGTTATGTAGTTTTTTCCCCAACATATTCAACATATAATACTTTTACCTAGTTAATGAGATATTTGTGAAAAAATTAGAATTTTTGATGATGCAACAAATATTTTTATTGGAGTTTATTATCCTACAACAAATTTATTAATGTTTGAATATTGTTAGTACTTTATATGAGCATGCTGAAAGTTTAAATATTAATGATATTATTTTAACTGAAGCTATTACTATTATAAAGAGAAAATAATTGACTTATTTTAAAGCCGTTTCATTATTTTATTTTACTGTCACAGTTTTTTATCGTTGGTTACTACAGCGAAATAAAAAATAGAGGAAAACCACGACTAACAACCCGAAATTAGATAAATATTTATCTACCAATTTCGAATTTCCTCCTGAAAGTTTAGTAAGTAGAAATTTTCAAGTATTTAACTGGTAAAGCCCATGGAACTTACACTTGCCTTTTTAGGAAATTCCTAGCAACAACTATGGTCAATAAAACATCAATGGGTTGTCTAAGTGGTAAAGGCATTTGTCTTAAGTAGCTAGTTTTCCCACTCCCAGGTTTAAGATTCGAATCTCACTAGGTACATTTTTTTAGGGTCATGCACATGGTGTAAAAAGTCAGCGACTTATCTTGATATGTGATGTGAAACTTCTGAAGACACGGGACATATATCTTAGGACTTAATTGATGTATGCGTAAGTTAGGCCAGACACCTCAATGATTAAAAAAAAAAAAAAAAAAACTATGGTCAATAAAAGACTAATGTTTTTTTATTCTACCATGGTTGGTGGAAACTTATACCTTTTGTTTTTTTTTCCCTAAGAACAACTCTATTTATCTAATAATAACAAAATGTAATGAAATATCCTCCATGTCTTTACGAGTAAAGTTCCAATTCCAAATTTGATTGGGAAAGTTGTAGAAAATTCAGTGCTAATATCTCTAACTTCAAATGGAAATGTGGTTACTCGTTCGTAATTTTGAAGACCAAAATTAATAAAGTGTATGAAAAAGAAGCAGCCGTGGGAGCCACGTTCCACATTGCCGAAATTATTTGGAAGGGGAGATGAATTTGAGAGGAAAGCCAATTCAAGGGCGAACGACATAACACATTCTAACACAGTGCTTAGAATTCAAAGTCTCGAGTCAACCATTATGGAAATCCATTTTTAACGTTGCCGTCACATACAACTAGAGTCATTGATTTCAATTTTGATTTTGATTTTTATTTAATGTACATATTTCTGCGCCCCAATTCAACGTGGCATGTATGTGTGTTCAATTCTTGTGGAACAAACATGCCAAATATAGGATGTTTTGGCATGTTTGAGCTCTAGTTCAACTCTTATATAGTTCAAAGTATCTGATTTCGAGCCAAATATAGGATGTTTTTTTTATACAATTAATGATTTGATATAAAATAAATTAGTGCGAGCCTAGCCGGACAGGTGCCAGATACAAGCTCGTCCATCGGAGTTTACTAGAGTTCTATCAGTGGTCACTGATGTTCAAAACGAATAAATATGCCATCGATCATGTTAATGTGGGGGCGCAAAAATGTGCACATTCACATAACTCATAGTTATTTTAAATAATAAAATAAAGAAAGAATAATATATCAACGAAAATTGTTAGGAGACTTTTTTTGGATTATTCAAGCATAAAGAAAAATAATATTTGCAAGGGAAAGACATTATTAGTTATTACACTTGTTGCGCATTGCATTTCCAGTCACTTTCTGTGCGCACTTCCGAGTGTCAAACGGGCATTTATTAATGCCATAAATTGAATCAAGACGTACGATTATTAGCTTCCCTGACAGTGACTTGCGATTGTGTTCAGCAATAAATAATGCTAATTGACTTGGTGTTAGCTCACTACGCTCTTTTAATTATGCCCGCTTCTAGATCATGTTTAGTGCATTATATTGTATTTTAGAGGTGGTACTCTCAATTAGGATTCCATCATTCAATTCGATTTGATTCGCATCCAAAATGAATATTAATTTGAAAAAATAGATTCATTCATTTAATTAATTAATAATTTTAATTCGATTTAAATTTTTTATTAAACTAATTGAATACGAATTTAAACTCATAAATTCGTTTAAGATTCGTTTAATAAATAAATTAAATTCATTTAAGAACCATATAATATTAAATAACAAAGTTACTTTGTTCTTGGCATACTCTCTCCTCACTTCCCCCTTTTTAGCAAAGAAACTGTTTTTCACTTTACCCCCACTCTCTTTCTTTTGTTCGCGCTCAGTATTTCTCTCGCCTAAAACCTTGGAACTCTCAACGTCACCCCATCGACTCAAACTCTCAGCCTCTCCCTTGAGTTTTTTTTTTTTTTCCTTTCGTGGAAGCATGTAGCTTCATTTGGTCTTCAAACACCTCATGTGGTGTCAACGGAACTAATGTAACTTTTCTTCCATCTTTCTCAAAATAATATTTGTTCCGAAACCCATCACGTGTCACTCTCATGTCAAACTGCCAAGGACACCCTAGTAACAAATGCCCAGCTTGCATGGAGACTATATCACATAACACATCATCCTTGTACTTGTCAATTGTAAAACTAACCAAGACTTGCTTATTGACTTTAACCTTACCACTATTATTCAACCACTGCAAACGATAAGGCTTAGGATGTCTAATGTAAGTCAAACCCAACTTCTCAAAAAGTATTGTGCTATCCATATTAGTACAACTACCTCCACCAATAATCATTCAGCATACATTATTCTGGACTAGGCACCTAGTATAGAATATGTTCTCTCGTTGTTGAACCATATCATTCTCAACCTTGGCCTGGGCACTCAAAGCACGTCGGGTCACGATGGACTCCCCTTTGACCACATACTCAACCCCCTCTTCATCAGTAGCATCTTCGAACTCAGGAATCTCCTCCACAACATCCTCACCATCTGAAATCACCTCACCCTCACCCCACATATACATGGTCCTTTTATTAGGGCACTGCGAAGCTATATAACCATTCTCAAATACTTGAAATATTTAAGGTCACGACTCATATTTGGTGGTGTGTCGATTTTTGGCGCTTGGTGGTGAAATCTTCCCTTGATTTTGGGGCCTCTGATCTTAACATAGATGTGGTGCCATTCTTGTCATTATCCCCCATTTTGGCTTCCATGTGTTGTTTGGACCCGAGTTGCTCCTTAATGCAGTTTTTCGCTTCAATTGGCGCTCTACTTTTATTGCCATGTGTACCATGTCCTTCAACTCCATATGATGATGTAATTCCACTATATTTGCAATCTCTCTATTCGGCCCACTCAGAAAGCATGCCACAGTGGCCTCTCGGTCTTCCTCTACATTAGCGCGGATCATGGAAATTTCCATCTCTTTATGACAGTCTTATACACTCCAAAATCGCGATAATAGTGGCTAGGTAGAAATCGCTTCCTCATAACCGTTTTCAATTATACCCATGTAATGACCAGATGTTCCATATTCCTCCTAATGTTTGTCATCATTTGGTCCCACCAAACAAGTACATAATCTGTAAATTCAATAACCACCAACTTCATATTCTTTAGCTCAGAATAGTTATGGGAGTAAAAAATAAGCTCTAGCTTACGTTCCCACTATAGGTAAGCTTCAGGATCACTCTTGCCTTGGAAAGAATGAATAGTCATCTTTATTTTACCCAAGTCACCATCTTCCTCATCCTCATATCCCTTCCTGAACTTCCTTTCATTCCTACCTCTTCTAGGCTCAAATCTACCCGTATCCACCTCTGACACTCTGTCAAACTCCTCATCATAGTCAAATTCATTCTCGACCTCTATCTCAACTATGGGTCCATCTCCCACTAGGTCTAGGGGGAATATGCCCCGCCTCATTATATTTAGTTGGCCGTGGTGGTATACTTTCCTGAGTATTATTGTGTTCCATCGCCTTCACCTCATCTCCAACATCCCGCATCAACTCTAGTACCCAAGCAAACTCTTGTTGAAGCACTGTCACAGTATTCGTCACATCTCTCAATTCAGGCTCCTGTGGAGAGTAGGCACTTTGACTTGGAGCTGCGACTTCTCTGGATATGCTTAAAGTTTTCCGTTGTTCTTTTTTTTTTTCTTTTTTTTTCCTTTTTTTTTTGTTCTTCTTTTCTTTTTGCAACAAAAACATTAGTAATAAAAATAAATAAAGTGGAAAATCCTCACAGTTCTCTCGTGTTCGTTACTCAAATGGCTATTATCCGAAATTAATCTCACCCACACTTGTCTTTTACCTCTCTTGCCCTAGGACAAGTTCTCAAAGGATTTGAGCCTAATATGGCTGAAACCTTTAGTTTTGACCCAATGGCACTGTTCAGCTCAATCATAAGTGCAACAGATAAGTAGACACAAGTAGAAATGGAACGGGACGATGACACGATTCACGAGACTTAATAAAGAGAGCGAATGAGAGAACAAGCTAGTTAAATGCGCACAAAAGAAAAAAAAAACACACACATTATTGATTGCGGCAAATTAGATAATAGGTAACCAATTACACTCAAAATTTGGTACTTTTAAATACACACATGTAAATTACCTTAATCACATCGTCTCAACAATGCAAACAATAGGAATTTTTTTTAATCGCGTCTCTCAGACCTTCTAAGATGTTTGGTGTACTGAAATTGACCTAGTTTTGATTAATTCTAAATTTGCCTCACCGAGTTTACCTACAGCCACAAGGAGTCCTAAGGATTTAGAACCCTAGGTTACGCAAATAGGAAGTGATAAACGAGACTAAGGAAAAAAAATACAGGCCAGACGAACACAAAACAGAATTCAATGAAACCCAGACAGGAAAAAAAATAGAAAATCAAGAAAGAGAAAACACACAAATGCAGGAAGGAAAAAAAATAGAAAACGTAGAAAGAGAAAACGCACAAACGCAGACAAGAGAAAAAAATAGAAAAACGCAGAAAAAACAAAACACATAAGGTAATGAAACACAAACAAAAATAAGAAAATCACAAGAAAGAGAAAAAAAAATGAAGAATAGGAAAAAAAACGTACACACAACAAAATAAATAATGAGAAAAATGAACAGATATGTAAACTGACCTTGGAACATTTGCTCTGATACCAACTGATGAGAACCTACCTGGAACAAGCCAAGCAAACCCTCGAGAGACTGAGATCGTTCCCAAGAAAGCCAAGATAGTTTGGTTGAAACTCTGAACCTCTGAAGAACAGGTAACAGAAACCTAGAGTGCTAATAGGGGCACCACAAAATGTTAGCAAACCTTTGATAAGCCAAAACTAGTGAAAACAAGTTGAGGGTTTCTGAAAGCTCACAAAAATATCGTGTTTTTATTAAAAAAAATATGTTCTTTAAAACGGAACCAAAGTTATCCTTTTATAAGGAGGCTTTAACTAAAACCCTAACTCATAATTACAAAAAGACCAAACTACCCACACGCCAACAAACATGTATCCTAAAACTAACCTAAGCTAACCCCACATGACCCATGCACTCTTAACCTAATTCCCAAACATAACAAAATTATAAATCCTAAGTAATACGCCAAACATAAATAAATGGCCGAATTAAAATAAATGTCAAGCCCTAAATAAAAACAACAATAATTAAAAAATAACTATATTAAAATAGGCCTAAGTATCTTGATTCTCCACAACCTGAATAAGGTTCACCATCACAGGTTCATCCAGCGTCAAGCTCATACTCAATGTAGTGGAGGCTCATGAAAAATTGGATATGGTGCTTTGTATGAATCGATGTTTTGTTTCATGAATCTTCTTAGCTCGAGACCTTGTGATTGGACCCTCTAGAACATGTACGGTAGTGGTCCATCCTTGTACATCAGAGGCTGCATCTTGGGACTCATCAGGATGCGCTCTCATTTAATACGCAAAAAATTCAATGTGCAAAAAAACTCACAAGACTTTGATGATTCAGTGATAATTCTTGGTTGGGTGTTATAACAGAGAAGCCGAAGTGGATAGATTTGTAGAGAATCATTGAAAATTGCAATTTAGGACTTTAGGTTCTCTTCCTTCTCTGTCAGCTTAAATAGATGAGGGAAAAAATAAGAAGACTTTGATGATTCGGTTGGTGTTTCGGCTCTGAAATCTCTATACAAGTATATGGTTATTGTTGTAAATTCTCTAAATATAAAGTATATGTATTGGAGGGTCATGTCCCTTGGGTTATGCCTTATGAGGAAGACACAAACATGTAGGGACATGTCCTCCATTTTGGAAAGATTAGACTTTAGGCCTTAAATGGTACAATGAGAGGGGTATAACCCTTGGGAGGGTTACACCCCACTCCAAAGGGTGTTCTCAATGGCACCATTCCATGCCTATAAATTAAAAGGTCTAGAGTTCATTTGGATATCCAAATAATACAAGAAGTCTCATATATTGTGAAGTAGAGTCTTTTCGTTTTCGAGTCAAGAGAGTTTCCACCATTTTTCCTAGTTCATGATCTTGTTAAATGAGTGCCCCTTCAACAAGAAGCATCCAAGGAATCCTATGAGAACGTTAGCCACATTAGATCCGTAGAGCACCGAGACGGAGACTAATAAGTTCTTAAAGACAGAGGCATCTCGACTTGGATTCGTTTTTAATCATCATTTATAATTTTCCTTATTCTCTAAGGTTTATGGTTTATGTCTAATATTGGTATGTTAGTGTGGATTTGGATTTATTGTTGTGTTCCATCTTTGATTTATTTGATGCATGTTGATTTTTTTTACTAACACTTATTCTACCATAGCTACAACTATAAATTCCATAACCTAGACATCTGAATAGGAATAGTAAGAGATCGAAGAGGCAAGCGCAAAACTTTACTGTCATAAATTTCACTGCCATGAGTAGATTCAAAGTGAATATGAATTAGAATTTAGAAGATCACAAGGATGTGCATGTAGTCACGTTCAAATTGACTTGCATGATGGAAGCCAAATCATGCAAGCAATAAATCAACAAAGCAAAATAGTCACAGGCTTGCAACTTTAATTTTGCAATCACATACCATGTGCGTGAGTAAAGCAAAGCATGCAGATCATAATGATGTTGATATGTTTTGAATGGCCAAAAGTGACGTATGTATTATGCTTAAAGTGGAATGTGATAGTATCTCAACGCACAACACCTGAAACACCACAATAGAATTGTATTGCAGAAAGGAGAAATCAGACCCTACTAGACATGATGAGATATATGTTTAGATACATTTCAATTTCTAGTTCATTTTCGGGATATACATTACACACAATAATGTATATTTTTATTGTAGTTCCATCTAAGTATGTTCCAAAGACTCCCTTAGAGTTCCGGAGTGGTTGTAAAGCTAGTTAATGATATTTTAGCATATGGGGTGTCCAACACATGTGCTGAAGAATAAGTCTACGAAGTTGGAACTACGTTCACTGGTGTGCCTATTTTGTAGGCTATCCTTAAGAGACTATGGGTGGATTCTTCTATGGTCCAGAAAATAATAAAGTGTTTGTATCGACAAACCCTATGTTTTTAATGAGGACTATATGAAACAGTTCAAACCTCATAGTAAAATAATACTCAATGAGTTACTTGCTGGTTCGACCACTACACCATCGTCAACAGTTTTTTATAAAAACATAGCACTTTCGACGTTTGAGCATCAGATGCAAGCATATCAGAACAATCTACCACATAGACACAGTAAGAGGGTTGTACGACAACCTGATCTCTATATAGGAATTGGAGAGGCACAAGTTGTCGCATCCAGCGATGGTGTAGATGATCCATTTGTAGGAAATGTTTTCCTTACGCAACGGAAACATTTTAGGCACACGGATCAGACTTGAAATTTTTTTTCTGTCATTCTCCTTTAATTGATGAATGTTATTGCTACCACCAGTGAAATTTTGCTTCAGTTTTAGATAAAATTCCAGCCCTGAAACAGCTCGAGAATAGTCCTCGACACAACCGTACAAAAACTAGACTATTTTGGACTCGATTCGCGCCAAACACACTACAGAAACAGCCCCTGAAACGTGCAGACAGTGGTTGTGTTTTGGTTCTGATTTTTCACTTGAAAACAGCCCCAATACACCACAAAATGTTCCTCAAAAAACTAGATTAAAACGAAACCAAACCGAGTTTCGTTTCACCAAGTAAAGGGGCGGTAATGAGCAAAAATAATGCTCACTGCTGTGAACAACAAGAAAGAGATGAAGATAAAGATTTGTTCGACACCACAAAGTCTTCCGAACTATATCTCGTTACCGATGAAAACTTGTGTGGGCAAGACTCACAAAATCAATCCCTAAACTATTTAGAGATGAATGACACACAACAACTTTTGTTATTTTTATTTTTATTTTTCTTTGGTTTTCTCAACAACTTGAGAGGATTTAGAGAAGAAGAAGATGGAGGCTAGGGTTAGAATGAAAGGCTTAAACAAAAAGAAAAACAATTTTCATTTTTATACTTAGGGTTTATCATTTCCAAAATAAAGAAAACCCTTCCCCTTTTTTCTCTTCTGAAAATCGGCCATGGCATTGTTTTAATGTTAATTTTGCAACTGTAATAGTAACTTTCCATAAAGCCAATATATGTTACAAAAATAAATATTTAATTATCATTTTGAAAGTCATAACTTCCAAAATAATACCAAGGGTTTCCAAAATCCAAAAATTGGAAATTCCAACTTTAGCCTTATTAAATTATATCAAATATAATATAATTTTATTCGTTTTAATAATTATCGTATAATTATTAAAACCATATATTAACTTTTAATATATAGTTCCAAGTGTGACAAATAATATTATTAATCATATTAATAATATTTATACCTTTGTGAGTATATAATTGGACTATCCAATTATACTAAATCCGCTATAGTAAATCGAGCTAGCACGGGGACCAAATGGACCTACGGTTCCGAGCTCCAATAATCTCAAAATATTAATTAAGCTCTTAATTAAATATTTCGAATTATTAACTCCGGGTTATTCCACTAAAAATCTGAAGTTGCACTCTCGTCGCATATGATATATTAAGCCGAACCAAGTTGGTGTCCATCGATATAGTCACTACATACGAATTAACCCTTCACGAGTATCTTGTAATTAGAATCGGGTCATAATATCTGTTATACCCCTCTAATTATTTTTACCTTAAGTACCATTGATTCTCTAATGAACGATTTATTCATAACCATTATGAATTTTAATCTTTCCATTCGCAATAGAAAGACTTAAGCGCTCTAACCGTTCAAGTACCGAATCAACCCTTAAGAAAGATACCCCTCTACTATAAAACGTTTCCAGCTACACAACAGACCATGCCCCCAAAGTACATAGTTATTGGTCAGGACTGCTACACCAACCTCACCTTTGTAAATCAAAAGATATAGCCTGTCATGCAGGAGTTCGTAGTACACTCAGGATTAAGATCAATCCATATATGACCATCTAGTAGATTGAAATGACTTTCTTTATTTAACGGATGTTATAAGAATGTCATTTCCATCTGGGTCCAATCCTATATGATCACATCATACAAGGTGCCTTCATTCTCATGTCTCTATATAGACGATCCCGGATTAAGGTCGCCATATAAATATAGAATGGACCACAACTATAGATAAACCACAAACAAAGTACCCGCTTTGTTTGCTATCTATGGACTATTTAAGATTACTAACTTCAGACTTAAATCCTCTTGTGTATGACACTCATACACTAAGTCTGAAGGCACATAAGTAATCTAGGGTATTCTAGATAATTTATAATATGCGAAAATTAAATAAACACTTTGATAAATGAATAATGCATCATTTTATTTCAAAACATATAAAACCGTTTACATTACATGCAGCTCTATGGCATACATCCCAACACCATTGACCTATTATAGTGCAATGAATGATTTTAATAAAGAAAAATAACTCAAAGTAATGAATCTCGAGATGTAGTCGATGTACTCCAACTCATTGTAGGAACTTTGGACAAATCTAATGGGGTAAAACCCATAGGTTGCAAGTGGATTTGCAAAAGAAATAGGAGAGTCGATGAGAAAGTTTAGACCTTCAAGGCTGGGCTAGTGGAAAAGGGTTATACGTAGAAAGAGGGAGTTGACTATGAGAAGACTTACTCGCTAGTAGCCAAGCTTAAATCCATATGTACTCTTCTTTCCATTTCCGCATATTATGACTATGAGATTTGGAAAATGTATGTCAAGACAACATTCTTGAATGTCAGTCTTGATAAGTGTATCAATATGATACAACCAGAGAGATTCATTGCTCAAGGTCAATAGTAAAAAATTCGCAAGCTGCAAAGATCCATATATGGACTGAAACAAGCTTCTTGATCTTGGAACATAAGATTTGATACCATGATCAACGCTTATGATTTGGAACAGAACATCGATGAGCCTTGTATATACAAATGCGTCATTGAAGGTAAGTTGGATTTCTCGTTTTATACGTTAATGATATTTTACTCATTGAGAATGATGTAAAAGTATTGTTAGACTTGAAATCCTGGCTTGCTAGCCAATCCCAAATGAAAGATTTGGGAGAGGCCAGTTATATACTTGGGATCCAGATTATTCAGGATCGTAGGAGATGATCCAAATTATTCAGGTCATATCCTATATGAAATTCTTATATGATGTGATCACAAAGGATGAGACCTAGACATAAATAAATTTATTTTAATATCCATTAAATAAATAAATTCATATCAGTCTAATAGAAGATCATATATGAGTTGATCTGAATCCTGAGTGTACTACGAACTCATGCATGACAATTTATGTCTTTTGATTTACTAAGGTGATGTTGCTGAAGAAATCCCGACCAATAGTTACGTACTTTGGGGACATGGTTTGGTATGTGGTTGGGAACGTTTTACATAGATATGGAATCCACTCATTCTTGCGAGAAATAGATAAGTATCTTCCTTAAGGGTTGATTCAGTATATGAACGGTTAGAGCGCTCAAGTCTTTCTATTGCGAATAGAAAGATTAATAGTCATAATAGTTATGAATAAATCGTTCATTAGAGAATCAATGATACTTATAGAACAAAATAATTAGAGGGTTATAACATATATTATGACACTCTATAATTATAAGATACTCGTGGAGAGTCAACTTACATGATTATATCAATAGACACCGACAAAGTTCGTTTTATATAAAATATCTACAGTAACCAGAATGCAGCTTTAGGTTTTTAGTGGAATAATCTAAAATTAATAATTTAGAATATTTGATTAAAGAGTTTTAATTAAAATTTCGAGATTATTGGAGCTCTGAACTGTGGGTCCATTTAGTCCTCGTGTTAGCTCGATATATTATAGCAAATCATATAATAATTGGATTGTTCAATTTTAAACTCACATGCACAATATTTTGTTATGCTAAAATTATTAATATAATTAATAATTATTGTCACACATGAAAATTATATTAAATAAGTTTAATATAAAGTTTTCAAGTATTTATAATTATGAGATAATCATATCATAAATTTTAAAAATATCTCATATTTGTATGAGTTGGGCCGTGCCATTCGACTTCAACAAACGCATGCAATAATTGATCATGCATTTACATGTGCATATAGTCATGTTCGAATTGACTTGCATGATGGATGCCAAATCATACAAGTAATTAATGAACAAAGCCAAACAGTCACAGGCTTGCAATTTTAAGTTTGCAATCACATGCCATGTGCGTGAGTAAAGCAAAGCATGAAAATCATAATGATGGTGATTTATTTTGAAAGCCCAAAAGTGGCACATGTATCACACCATGTTAATAAGAATAAACTGTTGGGGTTAGGCGCAGCAGAAGGCGCGGTTCGGATGAAATCGTAACTTTAAAATTTTAAATTTATCGAATAATTTATTCAATATCCCATATGAATAATTCATTCATATTTCACCAAAACATATTATATCTGATATCAAATTAAGACAAAATTAATTTAGAAAACATCACAAAACTTTTAAGAAAATATTTTTCCGTAAAATAGCATAAAATACGTTTTTGACCGAACCGATCAACCAATACATACGGAGGCTGCCCAGGTCAGCCCCAATAGTACTTGGACAGATCACGTGATGCCTTAACAGTAACCAATTCACTGTTTGGGCAGCCGTTACCCGGTAAGCCCGAAACTCACCCCGTAACGCCGTTTTCCTGTATTTTCACTCCGAAAAAAATTTTCGGCAATTAATCCAATGCCCAATACACATTCAATATATTTAAATTACATATTTTTCATAACCAAATTTCTAGAATTTCCAGATCTTATCTGGGTGTAAAATATATATTTTTCATGCTTTAAATCCAATTTTCTCAACATTAATCATATTAATATTTACACCAATCAAAGCCATCACCAATGAAGAACTCAAGAATAATTCTAGGTATTACAAGAGTGTTCATAACACTCTATAATAGCAACAAGTCATCATATGATAAATTTGAAGTAATATTACACTAATATTACTCAATCTAACTTCACACATGTATCTAGCCACCAAAACCATCAACCAAATCAAAAAGCCCCAAATTTTAGAGTGTAAAGAATCTCTATAACTTTTGTAAGAATCTCTACAACATAAAAATTCAAACAAGAACAACAAAAATAATTTTCTAAGCAAAAGAAAACAATAGATTACCTTAATCTTCCTTAAGCTCCTTTAACTTTTGTTCTTGTAGGAATTTTCTTCTCTAAAATGCTTGGATAGATTTTCATGATATTTGGAGGCTAGGTTAACATTAACCAAGTAAAGGAAAAATATTTCCCTTTTTATAGTAGGTTTGGGCGTGAGCTAGGGGGCATTTTTGGCCAATTTTTACATTTAATCAATCTAATTAAATACAAACTTTAAGTTATCAAAATCAATTTGATAACTACAACCTTTAAATATCATGTCATTTTTTACAAAAAATATCTAACCATTTATCATAACAATTATGACTTATGGATATAATTAAATTATTTAATCATTTAACATTTAAATATTTAAATAATTAATTAATATATTTATTTGTAAATATGTATTTTTATTTACACTAAATAACAAAATACTTATTTTAATGACATGTGTCAAAATCTCATTTGATAATTAATTAATGTGTATCTAATCAAATTTTATATCAAATACAAATACACATTAATTATAAATTGACCGAAATGCCCATATGCATGTATTTTTTCGTTTAACCGTTAAATGATTCGAATTAACTCTTTTAATCCGATAAAGTATTATGAATAATCAGTATTAATCATAACGATTTACCCAAGTGCTCAACGAATACACTTAATATTTTGAGACTCTCTAAGTTTATCCGTCATGGAATCAAATTTCGTGTACATTACTCACTCACTCGTAAATTATGACGACCGTGGATAATCTCGCTAAACTATACAAGTCGAGGTCATTGCATACGTATAATCCCTCCATCACAGGCTATCAATATTATACCTGGGATATAGATAGGAACATCAAATTCCTAAGGTATAATATAGTTGACATATAAATTTACGATCTCTAAATAACACTCGGAACTCGTTTTCGAAGTATACCACAACCATGGATTTACTAGATCCCAAACACATGCAGGATACCTATGCCTTATACACAGGACTGCCAGATTCTATCAGATACTTACATGATATCATGAGCATGAGTCCATACCCAATGAACATGGGAGGTATGATCTAAATAGATCGGTGATGTGACTACCATCGAAGTGTGGAGGATATCTCATATATCCACAGTGGTACCTCAAGTCGAAGGACCACTATGCTACTCGACTCAAAAAGTTTCCTATTGACGTTGTGTTGTAGGAAACGCTTTCCTTGCGCAACAGAAGCATGTTAGACACCCGGATCAGACTTGAAAATTTTTCTGCCCTTCTCACCGAGTTGTCGAGTGATACCAGTATCACCACTGAAATTTTACTTATGTTTTAGACAAAATTCTAGCCCAAAAATAGCTCCGAAACAGTCCCCGAACAGCCCTAAATAGCGACATAAAAACTGGAATGTTTTGGACCCGAAACGCATTCACTTCACTGCCCAGTTCAGCCCTTTAATGATTCAGTTTTTGCTATATTTCAGGTCTGATTTTTCACCCAAAACTAATCCCAACATAGCCCCAAAATATCCCTTAAAGTTCTCTAAAAATTATGGATCAAAAGGAATTCAAATCGAGTCCCGTTACACAACTTTTGTGTGTGGCAGTTAGCAAAAATAAGCCTCACTGTCGTGTGACTATGAAAAAGAAGAAGATGAGTTTTGGTTCAACACCACAAAGTCTTCCGAGCTATATCCCGTTACCAAAGGAAAATAGTGTGCGCTAGACTCACAAAATTAATCCTTAAACTTTTTAGAGATTGAATCACACTTAGGAAATCCTTTTATTTTTCTTCTTGTTCTTATTTTTATTTTCTCAACACTTTGAGAAAATTTGGAGAAGAAGAAAATGGAGGTTAGGGTTCAAAAATGATATTAGGCAAAAAGAAAAATAATTTTTCTTTTTATACTTAGGATTATTAATTTCCAAAAATTAACAAAATTCTTTCCCCTTCCTACTTTGAAAAAATGGGCCAAGTAATGATATTAATTTTGTAACATAAAATTTAATTACCATAATGAAATATGTGTAACAAAATTAAAAGTGCAATTACCTTTCAAAAAGTGTAACCACCAAATTTAAATCCAAGAGTTTTGCAACCTAGCATAACTCACCAAGAGTTTCCAAATTTAATGCAAGAGTTTTGCAACCTAGCATAACTCACCAAGGGTTTCCAAATCCCAAGATTTGGAAATTCCAAATTTGACATCATTAAATTATATCATATATAATTTAATATTATGCATTCAATAATTATCATATAATTATTAAAACCATATATTAAATTTTAATATATAGTTTCAAGTGTGACAAAATGATATTATTAATCATATTAATAATATTTATACATTAGTGAGTATATAATTGGGCTATCCAATTATACTAAATCTGCTACAGTATATTGAGCTATCACGGGGACCAAATGGACCTACGGTTCCGAGCTGCAATAATCTCGAAATATTAATTAAGTTCTTAATTAAATATTCCGAATTATTAATTTGGGGTTATTCCACTAAAAACTCGAAGTTGCACTCTCGTTTCCGTAGATAGTATATTAAGCCAAACCACGTCGGTGTCCATCGATATAATCACTACATACAAATTAACCCTTCAAGAGTATCTCGTAATTAAAGTCGGGTCATAATGTCCGTTATACCCCTCTAATTATTTTTACCTTAAGTACCATTGATTATTGTTGTGATATTTATATCGTACCGCAGGTGTACGGTGTCAAGTTTTAGTAAAGATGAGTGCAGAGTGTCGAACCCACAAGGATTGCGTTAACTCGCACTAAGTACTACAATTGATAATCCTAACTTTATTTAGAAAGCAAATAATAAAGATTTAACTAGATAAATAATATATAAAAATATTTAGATAGGATGAACTAATACGATAGAGATTCCAGAGTCTGATTTCACCTAGCTATCTCCTATGTATTTGTCATGCTAATTAACTTGTTCAGTTGTATTGTTTATAAGTCAAGAATCCTTAAGTATTCACACACTCTCTCTCGAGTAACAGTGAAAATATTATCAATTACAAACTTCGATATCCCTATAAAAATCTAGTAATTAACAACTCATTACGTCTTGTGACTCAATGTTAACGACTTCAAAGGCACTATAGATTCTCTCGAATTCTATAAATTCATAGGTCATATTCTCTAGATCTTATTCAAAATCCCATTTCTCGAGTGATAGATTCTAAACATTCATCATCTCAATTTGTGGCCAGCAAACAAGACGCATTAAACTCAAAAGAATATAAATAAACTGAAATATAACTTCATAACAAAATTAACAATATATATGCAAAGGTTCAAGCATCAATTACATCATTCTCCAGAATTAAAGAGTTAGTTCATGACTAAAAATAAAAACAATAAAAACATGTCATGAATCTAATGGAAATCATTAGAGTTCTAAGAAAGAAATAAGAATATAAAACCCGAATTGAATCTCTTCCTCTTCGGACGCCACCGCCTTCATCTCCTATTGTCGCTCTTCAATCCTTCTCCTTGGATCTCTCTAAAATATGTGTTTCTGTGTTTTGTGTTGTGGATTCGTTGGGCGCGTCGCGACGCGCAGCAAGGGCACGTCGTGACACATGGCAGTGTACATGATTGTATTTTTTCCGCTTTTCTGCTTTTCCCGCGTGCTTTCGATGCGTCCGTATGGTCCCAAAACACGTATAAATGCCCTAAGATCCTTGTATCAATGCTTCCTACAAATAAAACATAAAAGAACTACAAAATACATTAATACGGAAACTAACAAAATAGTAAGCTAAGAATGCGGGAGTAAATGGGTTTAAACTACATTTATCAAACACCCCCAAACTTAAGATTTTGTTAGTCCCGAGCAAAAGACAAAATAAAAACTAAATAAATAAAATTAACAAAATTAACTAGGTTACTTTCGTAGGGATCATGATTGCATTTAGCGTATGCAACAAGCCTTTAAACCCCTAGGCGGCCCTAATGGACGAGTTATAGTCTCGTGAGGGCTTACAGCGATGATACCCACAAACGTCATTTATAAACATGCAATCATGCAAAAACAAATATAAAAATAATAAAAAGCAAATAAAATAAAATAATCCCGATAGTTATGCATATTCTTGTCCTCAAAGAGTGCTTATCAGTGAAATCAGAGAACCTTCAAAGTACTCAACGCAAGTTAAATCCAAGTTCTTGAATAAACCATCTAAGCCAGACTCACAGTGTGTGTGTAAAGGTTTGTTCACAGCTCGACCCATAAGTAAGCTAACTCGATGATTTTGTCTCAAAAATTGAGATCCGATGGGTCAAACCAACCTACATATCTCAAATTTATTATGCATTTGCTTTTCTTTGCCCAGTATGGTACGATTTTTCATCTTTTTTTTTTTAATTTTTTTCTTCAACACACATACCCTTTAAGGTAGCATTTCTCCTCATGGTGGTCATAACCCTCGCCCATGGGTAGCTTCATGCTTATCGGTTACATGTGGTTTTTTTTTTTTTTTTTTTTTTTATACCAACATCATAATACTAGCATATTAAGATATATATCTAAGCAAACAGTCATTCATCGGTAAATAATTTCTTCAACTAGTCACTTTGCCAACTACTTAGGTTCTTACTGCTAAAAACCTATTGTTAAGTGCTTACGAGTCTAACCTAGATTTATAATTAAAAATTATTATGCATCAATTTGAAGGAAATGAATAAGTGTTTGAGACACAACACAGAGAAAACAAAAGGCATTAGCATAAAAGAACTTCCAGTTTATTTGAATTATCAAGATAATATTAAGAAATTAAGCAAGCATAGAATTATGAGCAAATGCTGTAATAAGATGAATAAAATGAAAGTTTTATATCTCAGGAAAAGTGTTTTCATGTTTGTAATATAAAGCCCATTTTGTCTTAGTCTTCAGCAATACTCTCTAATTGCAAAATAATATACATAAAGAATAAAGGGGGAAAAAAATAAAATCTAATCTTTAAAATAATCAAAGCCGAAATTTGATAATGAAAGAACCATTTTTTTTTTGGCAAATCAAACTAAGGTAATCAAAATGCGACCTGGGTTTAGCACAAAAAATTCAAAGGAACCAACCTGGTTTTCTTCTGAATAAGTAATCTGCTTCAAATTATCGTCGATGAGATTCTTCATAATCACGTTCAAATTCCTGCCACTGCTCCTAATGAAAATGATTCTTCTCTCCTCTTGCTTATCTGACAAAAAAATAATCCTCGATAAATAATTGAAATGAATTAGTTGAGAGAACTGATTTAGGTATCAACTGTCCAGTTTCTGGTAACACTTGGCATCTGTATCATTTTACCCAAATCCCTAATCTTCACATGTTGCCAGCAATTAAGATTGGAATTGATTATGAATAACTAAAAGTCTTTAGTTCAAGCATCTCAACAGCCCAGGAACATTGATTAAAATCCCTCAATCAAGGAGGGAGCAACATTCATCCAAGAATCAATGAGAGAGCAGCATTCATCCAAGAATTAAGGAGAGCTTTCCTTTCATATCAGTATTAATAGTGTATAAGTGTAAATTAGCTTAGAACCCACACAATACTTATGATATTTGGTTGTAATTCATCTAAAGTAGTATTATCTTATAAGCACAAAATAAAAAATCATATGAACAGTGTCACATTAGGAACAAATACTTCATAAAACAAACAAAAAGATCATGCACCCCTATAGTACACAAAAATGAAGTGTACTATCCCTATATTTCCCACCCATTTATCTTAATATTTTGTGGGTGATATCGAGCTTTATGAGCGAATTGATGTGTTGTGATTGTGTTTTACAGGTCGAAATAATATCACAACTCAACGGAATCAACGAGGGATGAGAACGACAAGATACAGAGTAAATTAGGGTTTATTTCTGAGTCAAAACGCATATCCCGATGCGCGTAGCACGTCGAGACGCGCAACATCACAAAACTTAACCAGTGAACGGTTTGATGGGCGCATCACGATGCTGCCCCTTGAGCGTCGCGGCTCGCCAAGTGAGTCGCGACGCTTTCATCGCATTGCAACATGGGATATTTTCCCCAAATCCGCCCAGAACTCGATTTTTAAGTAGGAAACACCACTTGAACCTCCTATATAAGCACCAGTTCGTCCCAAAACCTAAAATCAAGCCTCATAACATATTTTGGAGCCTCTAGAGCATAGAAGAACGCCTTGAGCAAGGAAAGAACGAGTGCATCAATCGGAGTTGGAATTTGAAGACGAAAACTGGAAAATGAGAGTTTATTTCTTCTTTTTCTCTCTATCTTTATTTTTATGTGTTGTTTGTCTTGTATTAATGATTAACTTGTATCTATTGAATATTATGAGTAACTAATTCATTAAATCTAGGGTTGTAATGGATCCCAAGCTTGTTTAATTAATTTAATTGCATATTTTTATTCCTTTGGATTTGTTATTAATTAATTATTATTCTCTGTGTTTTGATACTTATTTTATTTGTTTAGCCAATAATAAACTAGTCTTGGTAAATCCTTAGGAACTCGACATATGAAATTTGGGTTAGCCGTGGGAATAATTGCGTGTGATTTATTCGTTGAATATAGACATATACCTAAAGGGCATGCGTAGCCAATATTAGAACCCAATCTTAATGAATTTGGATCAAGTTAATTAACATAGACATATAGTTAATTGATTTATTCTGAATATATTCACCTGACCATTGAAAGAGGCTAGTGAATAATTTAGTGTTCTAGGTTGATAATTAATAACAGCAACCCAATTGAATAAAAAATGTTTGAACTTATCGTGTTCGTGTTTAAGTGAAATTACAACCCTACGTTCTTCTATCTATAAGGTTTCCCAATGTGCGTTATTTGCTTTTTATTTACTCTTCAGTTAGATCATTAAATCAAATTCTCATCTCAATAGTTTAGTTTAAGTTAAATAGGTTAATCTTGATATCAATAAAACAAATATTAAGTCACTGTGAGTTTGATATCCGATTTTTTACATTGTATTACTTGAGCGATACATGCGCTTGCGTGCTAGATTTATAAAATTACGATCAAGTTTTTGGCGCCATTGTCGGGAACTTAATTTATTTTTCTTTATTAAAATTAGGATAACTTTAATTACTTAGCTAGACATCTATTTTTTTCTTCCTTTTGTTTTTATTTGATTTTCAGGCATTATGAACGACCAACAGCTTGAACCACTGGATGTAGTAGTAGGGGTGGCAAAACGAATAAACGAATCGAATTCGTAACGAATTCTAAACGAATCGAATTGTAATGCACTAAATTCGAATTCGATTCGTTTATTAAACGAATCCTGATATTAGGATTCAGATTCGATTCATTTAATAAACGAATATTCGTATTCGATTCGTTTATTCATTTACATAAATCAAATGAATCGAATCAAATTTATTATTCGTTTACTATTCGCATCTGATTCGTTTACTATTCGCATCCAATTCGTTTATTATTCACATCCGATTCGTTTATTATTCGCATCCGATTCGTTTAATAATCGAATATTCGTATTCATTTAATAATCGAATATTCGTATTTGATTCGTTTAATAAAAATAAAATACAAAATCTAAGCATCCATTCCATATTTACATATCATATTCAATAACATATTCGCTGTTATAGTCTTAAAATCCTTACAACAAGCTCCAAATTTCAAATTACAAATCAATTATAACACTTAAAATCTTCAAAACACATTTTGTGTAGATCAATGTTGCCAATGCATAACCACTGGTAAATGGCCAACGACTCTCCCCAGGACCAAGCAAGCCAGAGCTTTCACTATCAAATTCGAAAGTACATGCCGGTCCCATTGATTCCTTTCCAGCCATTGCCTTCTCCAATGACAGCATTACGCAAGTTGCCCACACAGTAGTTAATGTTCTTGTAATGACTTGAAACCATCTATATATGCAAATCAACAACACTAAGTGAATGCCCAGCCAAGTATTAAAAAAAAATCAATTTTTTTTTTTAAATAATAGAAGCAATGAAGCAGTGAAGCAGAAGACTGTGGGAAATTAAAAAATGGAAGCAGAGAAGCATGCAATTAAAAAATAGAAGCAGTCAAAAACCTTCAAATCTTTAAATAGAAAACAAAATACAGCGATTGATCTGAGAGAGAAGCAATTAATCATGAAGAATCTTACGGGAAGGCTGAAGAAGAAGAACTGAACCATGAAGGCTGTAGAAGAAGAAGAACTGAAGCGTGCGTAAAGACTGAAGAATAAGAACTGAAAGATTCGGATTGAGATTTGAGAGAGTTTTAGCCTTTTAGGTTTGTAATTGATTCATTTGATTGAGAGACGGCTGGGTGGGATATGTTTTATCACTTTTATGAAGTCTTAACTTTATATTTTTAGGTTAAATACATATAATTACTAAAATATCCTTGGTGCAATTAAACACATATTCAAAAAATCTAAGGGTAAATTTGTAATAAAATTAAATGGGTATTAAACGAATTCGATTCGGATTCGATTCGTTTATGATTCGTTTAATAAATGAATCCTAAACGAATAAACGAATTGATAACCTCAAATTCGGATTCGATTCGTTTAATAAACGAATCGAATCGAATTGACCCATTTATTAAACGAATCCATTTTTCCAAATCCGTATTCGCTTAAAGCAAATCGAATCGAACAAATAAACGAATATTGACCCAAATTGCCACCCCTATGTAGTAGTGCCAATCCCAATTCGAGATAGGATGAACCGATCATTGATGGACTCATATCATGTATCATCCACCACCCATTCAGGCAACACATGTGACATCAAGACATGTATCCAAATGATACATCAATCAGTGTAGTTTTGGGGTGGCCCGAATGATGATTCTAACACTCACGTACTTAATATTTTGGAAATCTGGTGCACGTTCAATTTCAATATAGAGCCAGAAGAAGCAGTCTGCTTGTGAGTTTTCCCTTATTCTTTGAGAGATAGAGCTAAGACATGGCTCCAGTCACTACTAGCAGGATCTATTACCACATTGGTAGCCTTAGCCATAAAGTTCCTCACAAAGTACTTCCCTCCCGCAAGAACAACAAAGCTACGTAATGACATCACCTTATTCACGCAATATGACTCATAATTCTTATACCAAACATGAGAGAGATATAAGGACCTACTTCACAAGTGCGCACATAATGAGATAACTAAGTGGCTGTAAGTACATACCTTTTACAATGGGCTCAATAGGATGATGAAGACCACAGTTGATGCAGCAGCTGAAGGTGCTTTAATGTCCAAAGATAAGCATGTAGCATGAGAGCTACTGGAAGAGATGGCTAATAATAACTCCTTATGGCCAATTGAACGAATTATTCAGTACCAAGTAGTAGTAGTCCATGGGTTAGACCTAAACACAATTGTGAATGACAAGTTAGATCAAATCTACAAATGTCTAGAGCTCTTCGGTAGACAAGTTGTGAACAATGATAGAGCTACAAGTTCTGGATATGAGGGAGGAAAAAATTAAGAGCTCTACGCTCGACATGACGAGTCTGTTAATTATGTCAAAAACTACAACAGATAAGGTCATAACCTCTACTCCAATAGCTACAACCCTGGGTGGCAGGAATATCCCAACTTTGGATGGCGGAACAACCAAGGGGCATGACCAAAGGAAATATACAATGCTCCCCTAGGATGCCAGCATCAAATTAGTGGACAAGGGTATGAAAACAAGCCAAGCTTAGAAGAAATGCTTGCAGCGATGCTCAAAAGGCAAGAAGCCAAATATGATGCTATGTTTCAAAGACTAGCGGTATCCTTGTGAGTATTAGAAACCTAACTTGGACAACTTGACATTGATCAAAGTCGGAGGCTATTAGGAGCTTTCCTATGTGATATAAAAGACAACCCCAATAGATGAAGGAAAGAATTTTGCAATCCTGTCTCAGTCGGTAATGAGGAAATTCAAGAAAATGAGCCACCCATCACCTCCACACCAATAAAGCAAAAACCTATTAAATATTTTTTTCAATTAAAATTTAATATTATAAATTATAAATAAATAATAAATAATAAATTAATAATAAAATTATGTAATATAATAATAAAATAACATTAATGTATTGAATATATTAAACAAAATGAGAAAAAAATACAACTATTATACTACAAACTAGGAGATATAAGAGGATGAGGACCACCAAGAGGCAAATACATCTGTTGTTGTATCAACTGAAGAGCTAGTTGGACCTGCTGGTGCATCTGCTGCTGCTAATCCCGTATCTGCTGATGCATCTATTCCTGCTATTGCTGCTTCTGATCTGCTGCAGCTACATATGCTCTTGCTACTGCTACATCTGCTCCTGCATCTCAGTGCACTATTTTCTCAGTATATTGATCTCCTCATGCATTACCGCTTGTGAAGCCGAGACAATAGAAGATGAGGATCTACCCTCAAGTACATACTGGGATAGTAGACCGTAGACATGCTTCTTCCTCTCCCCTCCAACAATATCAATAAACGGTCGGTCTTCACCTATCTGTTCCTCAATCTACAGAAGTGTGACCCATGCAGTTGTATAGCGATCTTGTGAGAAATGTAATTCATGTTAGACAGTAATATAATATTTTTTAAAGTTATATAAGTAAAAAATAAAACAACTGAACATAAACATATATAAAACCTTACATGCATGCCCTGAGATCACTGATCAATGAACGTATGTCCGTTGTGTTTCTTCATGTGTGTACGCACGAAAAGCTCAAAGGCACTGAGCTGACGGTCCAATTGTTTCTATTATCCATTTGCAAATAATGTAATAGTAATCAACTTTAAAAATATTAATAAGTAATTCAAATAAATATTTATTACTTGTAATTTATATATTTACAAATCTATGTTCTCAAGATCAAGCATGATCTTGTTGAACTCATCAAGATGATCACTCATAGAAGATCCATTCTCCATTGACAACGTATAGAGCCTTTTTTTGATGTATAGTCTGTTAGCCAAAGATTTCTTCTTGAAAAGATTACCAAGCTTCTTCCGTAGCCCAAATGTTGTCTTTTTATGTGATACTTCTCTTAGCACACCATCTCCCAAGTTCAAGATTATAGCACATGAACCTACCTCATGATCTCCTTTATTCTCGTTGCATCACTTGTCCTAGAAACAGCCTCCTTAGGGTCTTCTTGAATGACTACTTCAAGTCCTTGGTGAACTAAGATGGCACACATCTTTAGTCTCGAAAGATTGAAGTCATTTTTCCCATTAAACATCACCACCTCAAACTTTTGCTGAGACATCTGTAATAAACCCAACAAAGATCCAGCAAGCATCAAGTAGAAACAACCATGCAAACTTTTGGTGGTTTGGTGGCCACAAAATTAGGAGCAAAATGTGGCAGAAAATCAGGGAGTGATTGGTGGAAAATTTTGAGCTAAAACTTTTACTATAAATATAAGGTTTTCCAATTAGTTTAGAATCATCCCAAAGTTGTAAAATAGAGAGAGTGCAGTGAGGTTTTTCTTAAGTTTAAAAACTTGTAATTCTATTTTTGTAAGTAATAGAATTTTTCAGTTTTTCCTCAAATACACTCTAGAGTGATCAGAGAATCACAACAAGTGGTATCAGGAGCTTTGGTTCTACTTTGGGGTCGTAAAATCAAAGAACGGAACTCGGTTCAGAAAAATGGATTTTCGGTAAAGTCGTCAAAATCCATTTTGAGGATACCATCAGCTAGTTCACATCGAGATGAGCACGGTGGTATTTTTCGGCGGATGAACGGAGGTCCAGAGAGTCCACACGCACCGAAGTGTCTAATCCACCATTTTTGACCGTTTCGGACGCAACGGTGACCTCAGATTTATGAAATTCAACCCCGATTTTAACCTATTTTCATTTTAAACTTTAAAACTTAAAATGGAAATGGAATATTCCTCTTCTGGTGCAATGATCAAGCTGACAGCAACTAATTACTCCCTCTGGAGGCCTCAAATGATATATTATTTCTAATGTAAAGATTTGTTTGATGTTATCAAGGTGAAGGGAGTGAGACCAGAATCTGTTAAAGAGTATGACTTTAATAAACTCAATAACAGAACTCTGGGTCAGATTAGACAGTGGATCGATCACAGTGTCTTCCAACATGTAGCACAGAATACAGATCCTTACGAAATATGGATAAAGCTGGAAGACATGTTCCAGGCCAAGACAGCTCGTAATAAATCCTTAATAATTAGGCGTTTAGTGCACCTGAAGTTACAGAGTGGAACTTTCATTGTATAACACAATAATGAGTTCCAGAGCCCAGTGAACCAGTTTTCTGCAGTAGACATACAAATGGCAGATGAAGTTCAAGCCCTCTTACTACTTAATTCTCTTCCTGAAAATTGGGAGACATTGGTGGTTACTCTCAATAACTCAGCTCCAAGAGGCAAACTTACCATGCCTATGGTAAAAGATGTCCTATCAAATGAAGAAGCCAGAAGAAAATACGTGGGCACGGATCAAACACAAGCCCTTGTCTCGGAGCATCGAGGAATAAAACGGGAGAAAAATCAAGGTAAAGAGAGAGGCAGAAGCAAAAGTAGAGGAAAATCCACGGACGAGAGAAAACCTACATACAAGTGCTTCCACTATGGCATAGAAGGCCACTTAAAGAAAAATTGCCGAAAATTACAATGAGAGTAGGGTCAAGGTAATTCTCAGCCGAAGAAAGATGATGCAGAGACACTAACATTTACATCAGGAGATGTAGCTATCTGCTCCGGCCAGGAAGAAGCATGCCTTCACACCGTAACTCAGGATGTCGAGTGGGTAATAGATACTGCAGCATCTTACCACGTCACTCCTCACAAGGATTTCTTCACAACATACAAAGTATGAGACTTTGGAGCAGTGAACATAGGAAATATGAGTTCTTTTCAGATAGTGAGAATTGGTGAAATACAATTGCGGGCAAATACAGTGTATACAATAACCCTGAAGGAGGTAAAACATGTTCCAGAACTTCGGCTCAATTTACTCCCGGGAGTAGCCCTTGAAAAATAGGGTTATGCTAGCCACTTTAGCAATGGCACTTGGAGAATGATAAAAGGAGCCATGGTCATTGCCCGAAGATATATTTGTGGAACTTTGTACAAGACTCATGTGAAAATATGTGCAGAAAGCCTCAATGTAGCTCAACCAGAGACTTCTCAGAATCTGTGGCACCAGAGACTTGGTCACATGAATGAAAGAGGGTTATCTACCTTGACAAAGAAGGATCTAATATCTGTCTCCAAAAATGCTGCCCTGGATCCTTGCAATCATTTTCTTTTCGGTAAGCAACATAGAGTCTCTTTTAATATCTCTTCTACAAGAAAATCAGAGTTACCCAGTCTGCTGTACCATGATATTTATGGTTCCTTGGAGGTGAATTCATTAGGCGGTAATAAATATTTTCTGCCTTTTATTGACGATGCTTCTCGGAAGATATGAGTGTATTTTCTGAAATCAAAGGATCAGGTCCTGGACTATTTCAAACTGTTCCATGCCATGGTCGAGCGTGAAACATGGAAGAAACTGAAGTACCTCCGCACAGATAATAGAGGCGAATACACTTCCAGAGAGTTCGATGTCTATTGTAGAGGCGAATACACTTCCTGAAATGATTGTTCCACGCACCCCACAACACAATGATGTCACTGAAGGATGAACCGCACCATTATGGAGAAAGTCAGAAGCATGATCAGCATGGCTAAGATGCCAAAGCCATTCTGGGGAGAAGCTGTTCGTGCCACCTGCTACTTGATCAATAGATCACCATCAGTACCATTGAACTTTGAGATTCCGAAGAAAGTGTGGTCTGGTAAGAATCCCTCATATTCTCACCTCAGAACATTTGATTGTTTAGCCTTTGCACATGTATCCAAAGAGCTCAAGCAGAAGCTCGATGCAAGGACTACTTCATGCATCTTCATAGGCTATAGAGACGAGGAATTTGGATACAAGCTATGATACCTAAAGGAAAATAAGGTCATCAGAAGCAGAGATGTAATGTTTCTTGAAGCAGAGATGTAATGTTTCTTGAAGACCAAACTATAGAAGATATTAAAAAGCCCAAGATATCTTCTAATTCCAGTGCCAACAAAATCGATGCAAATCCAGACACAACCCCATCACCAACACCAGTGGCCACATATAATGATGGGGTGCAAGACATGCCAGAAGTGGAACCAGAGGAGGAATGTGGTGTTGATCAGGGGGAGCTGCAACCTGCTCGATCAGAGGCTACAAGATCATCTACAGAATTGGATGACAACGGGCAGCCAGAAACCAATGAACCTCCAGTATGAAGATTTGAGCAAAGCTGGATTCCATCATCCAAATACTCAGGATCTGAATACATTCTGCTTACTGATAATGGGGAGCCAGAAACCTTCAATGAAGCTGTATCTCATAAAGACAAAGAAAAATGAATGCACGCAATGCAAGATGAAATGGAATCTCTACAGAAAAACAATACTTATGAGATAGTAAAGCTCCTACATGGAATGAAGGCACTGAAGAATAAATGGGTGTTCAAGCTCAAGAAATATGGCAGCGGAAATGTGGTAAAACACAAAGCTCGGCTAGTAGTTAAAGGATTCCTACAGAAAAAAAGGGAATTGACTTTGATGAGATTTTTTCACCACTGGTAAAGATGGCTTCAATCCGAGTTATCCTAGAATTGGTAGCCAGTTTGAACTTAGAGCTTGAACAGATGGATGTCAAAACATCATTTCTTCATGGTGATTTGAATGAAGAAATCTACATGGAGCAGCCAGAAGGATTCAAGGTTTCAAGAAAAGAAAACCTTGTTTGGAAGTTGAAAAAGAGCTTGTACGGGCTCAAACAAGCACCGAGGCAGTGGTACAAGAATTTTGACTCATTCATGGTGGGTCAAGGCTACAAAAGATCTGCAGCAGATCAGTGTGTATACATCCAGAGGTTTCTAGATGTAAATTTCATTGCTTTTCTACTATATGTGGACGACATGTTGATTGTTGGACAAGAAGCAGCGAAGATCAGCTAGCTGAAGAAGGAACTCTCCAAGTCTTTTGACATGACAAACTTAGGACCAGCTCAACTGATTTTGGAAATGGAGATTGTTCGTGATAGACAGAGCTATAAGTTGTGGCTTTCATAGGAGAGTTATATTAAAAGGATAATCATGAGGTTCAATATACAGAAATCCAAACCAGTCAGCGTTTCGCTAGCGGACCATTTCAAACTAAGCAAGAGTTCGTTTCCCTCATCCAAGAAAGAGATAGAGGAGATTTAATCAATACCGTATTCTTCAGTTGTTGGAAGCCTAATGTATGCAATGGTATGTACTAGGCCAAATATTGCACACGCAGTGGGTGTAGTGAGTCGTTTTCTCTCTAACCTTGGAAAGCAACATTGGGAGGCAGTCAAATAGATTCTCAGGTACCTCAATGGTACATCGAAGTTTCGTCCGTGCTTAGGGGGAATTGGTTTGATCTTGGAAGGCTATATAGATTCAGATATGGCAGGAAATCTTGACGATAGAAAATCTACAACGTGTTTTCTATATACTTTTGCATGGGAGCTGTGTCATGGCAGTCAAGATTGCAGAAGTGTATTGCATTATCCACAACAGAAGCTGAGTACATCGCTATAGCTTAGGCAGGAAAAGAAATGTTGTGGTTAACTCATTTTCTCCAAGAGCTAGGGATCAAACAGACAGGATACAAGATACATTTTGACAGTCAAAGTACTCTGGACTTGAGCAAAAACTCAATGTATCATTCCCGGACGAAGCACATTAATATTCGCTATCATTGGATACGCGAGGTGATGGATCAACAACTGGGTGAGACTAGTGAAGATCCATACAGATGAGAATCCAGCCGACATGTTAACGAAAGTGGTTACTCGAGACAAGCTAGAGTTATGCAAAGACATAACCGAGGTAGCTGTCAGATAATGATTGTTTCAGATGCAGCTGGAGGGGGAGAATTGTAATGAACACAACAAAGATCCAGCAAGCATCAAACAGAAACAACCATGCAAACTTTCGGTGGTTTGGTGGCCACAAAATTAGGAGCAAAAGATGACAGAAAATCAGGGAGTGATTGGTGGAAAATTTTGAGCTAAAACTTGTACTATAAATACAAGGCTTTCCGGTGAGTTTAAAATCATCCCAAAGTTGTAAAATAGAGAGAGTGCAGTGAGGTTTCTCTTAAGTTTAAACACTTGTAATTCTATTCTTGTAAGTAATAGAAGGTTTCGATTTTTCATCAAATACACTATAGAGTGATCAGAGAATCACAACAATATCTTCTTTGATCACAAAACCAATAGCTCTGATACCAATTTGTTGACAATTTTACTCCTTACAACTGCCTAGAATCAAAGCAATAACAAGAATACAGATCCAAGAACCAAAATCTGTAAACGGAAACACTAAGAATAAAATCAAGAAACAACAGCAACAAGAATAGAACTTCAATCATCACAAAAGAACTTCTTTTTCTTTCTTTATTAATGAACCAAGAATCAAGAGTTTAGCACTCATGACAAGCTTTTTTTTTTAAAGCTAATCCATAGCTCTAATGACTCACTAAAACCAGAGAGTTGATTTCCCGAAGGATACGAAACCATCAGCCTTTTATATTCTGTTTTTGGTCAACAAAGCCAGTCAAAGCTTATAACTGAATTTCCCTCCAAGCAACGGACTTGATTTTTATCACTCTGACCCCTTAAGCTTTTATACACTATAACTATCTACCACACATTATTCTATCTTATCAGCTACACCCTTTGAGTGTTAAATTCAGAATCAACACCAACAGTTCTATTTTTAAATTTCCTTTTGGTGCTTCAAATGCTAAGGTTGGAGAGGACAATGATCTATCAGTTATGCTAAGTGTAGAACTGAAAAGGGTTTTCATATTTGTTTATCAAGATTCTTGAAACTATAATGGTAAGTGCTAATTTAGGATTTTAAAAGAGTTTGAAGATTGTGTCTAATATTATTCATTATGAGCTCTAACAATATAAATGTTATCTGCAGAAAGATATGCCCTATTGATTTGAAGAACATTGGTTTAGTTCTTATTGTTATTAAATAGTTGTGGTTTTTTTTTTTTAAAAGCGAAATTATTGCTTAGTGGTATGTGAAATCAAATTAGAATATATAAATTAGTTTTCAGGGTCTAGATTTATGAATATATTGGAGCTGGCAGCTAAGTTTTATATATTTCTGTCAATGGGCAGCTATTTGTGTGTTCATTTGATCATAACTATTGATGTTTTCATACAAATTGTTTTGAATGTTTTAATGCTGTTTTGTTTTGTATGATATTGTAGAGATGTATTAATAGACCATGGATTAATTCTCAAATGTGCTTTTAGATTTGCCGTTTGTATTATTTTTATATCCCCTGATTTTGTGATTATATCTGGAAGGAAGATAAAGTGACAAATGCTATGCATATTATCAGAAATTCTCCATGTGGGTAAAAGATTAGTTTTACTTGAACTAAGATTAGGTTAAATTTCAACTGTGGGTTTGTTTTATTTTGAGTTCAAATATCTTTTGTATTTGATTGCGTTTTATGTATGAAATTATGAATTGAATTTCAATACATAAATAAAATTTCATGTCTGGGTCTTAGGTTGATTTGTAACCTAGTTTTTCAGTCATTAATTAATAATTAGCTTTTCGATAATTAATACAGTAGTTTAGATTCTCGGTTTAATTTATTTCAGTTTTCATAAATTTTAAGTTTTATTGTTAGTTGTATATGTAGAAAAAAATTGGGTTGATATCAAAAACATAAGTTGACACATATAGTTGTAGATGAAATAACAATCAAATTTATTTTTATTTTTTTAAGTGATCGTTTACTTAACAGGAAAATGAAACTGAAACCTAGCTGGAAGCCTTCAATGTCTTCATACAAGTCATTTTTTATACTGTTTGATTTTTAATATTATTTTTAGCTTATAAGGTAATACTAATTGAACAATAATTACAATAGCAATTGTATGAGTCAAATTTGGGCTAATGACCTAAAAGTCATTGTATCTCAGGTCCATACATCAGACAAGACCCGATTAGCACTAAACAGTCCTGAGCCCACTCGCGTGGTCATGGGCAGGGTCCACGAGCCCTTACGTCCTCATGGGCAAAAATCCATACGACCTGGAGGCTTCTGAGAGCCCATACAACTTATAAAGGTTTTCGGAAAAATCCTAATCATGTTACTTGATGTCTCATTCGATAATAACGGGCAAGTCTACGCCCTAATCCCTCCTTAATAAGGAAACTGAGTCTTTGGATTATGACGAACTACATACAAACACAGTAGTGTAATCTAAATGTCATAAGGATTACACTTTATCCTGAATATCTAGGCACTACTAATACAATCTCAACTCTACTATTCTCTCCTAAAAGGATTGAAATTCAATTATTCCAAGGAATCCTAATCCAACTTGAAGGCTACTTCACCACCTATAAAAGGAGATGAGGTCCAAGGGTTTGAGGCATTCAAGCTTTGACACTCGGACTCGAGTACTCAAAGGGGCATTTGACTAACCTCTTAGGGGCATTTGACGACGCGGCTAGCGATGATCCACCACCAGACGACCACCCTCAGAGCCGCCAGACAGATCACCATATCCTTCATTGACACACTCATAAAGTGGTTCTTTACTCCAAAGTATAAGAGTATCGAAGTAATAAAATAACCCGGTAAGTCCAGGGTCGATCCACATGGAATAAATTTAGTAAAACCAAATAACAATTCGAGTGAAATAAAAATATTGGATTTGTTAGAAGTGGTGGAAAATTTTAAATAGAATTGTAACTATAAATTAAAATACTAGGGTTATGAGATCCACTCTTAATATTTCAAATATAGAGAAATCTTACTTTTTATAACACACAAATTGTCATTATTATCCAGTTAATTTACTTCAAGAATTAATTATGACAAAACATATAAAACTAGCCATAAAGGCGGTGATAATATTTTTATATGTTAAGTCTAGTTAGGTACTCAATTATGCCAAATAAATAAAACCAGCCATAAAGGCGGTAATAAAGTTTGTTAATAATTAATCCAGATTTAAATTACTTATTCATATTACAATTTATATATTATAATATAAATAATATTAATCTATATTCCCATATTAAGAGCTTCACTCTTTACCCCAACATGATGAAATTAGCTACTCATGATTTGAAGAGAAAAATGCATAATTTTACTACTGAAAGAAAAAGAAATTACAAGAAAACTTAAAAAAATAAAATATACAAGACACTATCTCCCAAATTCTACAAGAGAACTTTGAAAGAAAGCATTAAGAAAATGAGAGGTGAGCACCTATATTTATAGTAGAAGTTCTCATCTCTCAATTATTAATTACAGCTTTCTAAATTAAATACAAACAACAAACTTTTACTAATTTTTTTTTTCCTTTTTGACTCTTTTTTTATTTTTGTCAATCATTTTTCAAACATGATCACAATCTACCTAAAGTGGATTATGACATTTCAACTTTTATTTTTTTTTTTACTTTATTTTCTAATAATTAAATTTACATGCAACACACAATGATGTCTTCACCAATTTCGACCTTGACAAATTCTGAACTAGAAAATCTTGTCAATAGAAAAATAGTAGATATTTGAGTCTTCTTTCATCTGGAACTAGAATCGTCTCAATCCGATATCGGAGTCAAAAGTTATGGCCAAAATACGAAAATTGTGCAAAGTTGGAATTTTCGAAATTGTACATTGTTAGAATGCTCTTTCAAAGTTTTCGGCCTCCAAAATCTAAATGTCACTTCCATTTTTTTAGTTATGCATCCAATTTATTATTTCACCTACATAAGAAATAAAAATCACAATAAAAATATATAAAACATAAATTTAATTATTATTTCACAAATGTGCTAAATTAAGGGGATTAATGAAACTACAGGTGTAAAATAATTAATTTTCCTTTTAATAAATGTACACTTCTTAGTGTTCATCACATCCCCCAACCAGCTTATTACTAGTCCCTAATAATTTAAGCAGAAACTAAAAAGATAAATTATTATCCAAGTTAGTAATTATTTTATTTTTTTTTCTAAATTATCAAATAAACAAATTCTCATATACTTTTTACCATTTCTCCATACACACATAAAATAAGATATCAATCAATTCATTGTGCCCATAATATTCACAGGTCTTGTTAAAAAGAGAGTAATATTTTTGTCCTAAAGTTATATCAGAATTCACACCTTTTGGCAATGACAGTTTTTTTATAAATATAAAAATATATTTGTTTAAAATAATAATACATCTTTAATCCTTATAGCGAGCTTTGGGCCAGTGACTCTCAAACCAGTTGGCTTTAGGGCACTATGTGTTAAGACACCCCTACAAACTTAATTGCTTGGATTTTAGATGTTAAAAATAAGAACTGTCAGATTTTCTTAAGCTTTCTCTTTAACCAATGTAATGAGCGTTCGGCCAGTGACTCCCAAACTAGTTGGCCTTAAGGCACTAGGTGTTAAAACACCCATACTGACTTAATTGCTCGAGTTAGAGAGGCTACGAAATCGAACTTATTCACACATATTTTTTTTACAAACTCTAGCTCTATCGTTTTACGCAAACAATCACTGCTTGTTGAGGCAATATGTCCGGTTACTAAGTAAAAGCTTAAATATTATTAATATCATTTTTTTTAAACTAACTCAAACTCGACTGTTTTATGCGAACAATCACTGCTTGCTGAGGTGAGATGTCCGGTTACTAAGTAAAAGCATGATTAGTTTCTTTTCCTTTTTTTGAATAAAAAAATTAAAAATTCTATTGCCTTTAGGTATTATTTCTAACAAACTAGAGAACTGAATATTATAAGATTTTCACTTACAACCCACGATTATATGTTACAGGGTATAATAATAATACATGTCAAATGCGCATATGGAAAATTATGGAGAATTAACAAATTTGAATGATTCAAAAAGAAAGAAACAAAACCTTGTTATGAAATAATACAAAAAAATATTTTTTAATACACAACAAAATATATATATATTTTTTAAAGAAAATTGCACAAATGAAAATAAAAGCATTCTAGTCAACTATCCCCTCCCCTAACCAAATTGAGACATTATCCCCAATGTCTGAATAAGAAGAAGTAGAGTTTAGAAGACATCACCTGATTAATGTGGAATTAACAATTGAATCTACAACATTGCTATTAAAAAGAAATGTTATAGCTTAAAATAATAAAAGAAAATCAAAACACTAAATTAAAATGTAGTTGTGATTGTGGCTCACATCTTCCTCTGATTTTACGTCCATTAACAGCTTGAACGCCCTCTATGGGTCGGGGATATGCTTCCCATCCAATTTTCTTATAAATTGACAAACAAAATCATTTAAAGTCAGATTCCCGAGACTGTATTGTTGTCTTTCTTTTTGAAATTATGTATGTAAGTTGCAAATCAATCTATCAAATCCATTAGGATGCATCTCAAGAGTCAATGATATATTATCTAATAACTTCTTACTCAAGCAACCTCTAATGGGTTGATTATTTTTTTCTCGCAATTATTAGACATCATTCTAAAGAATGAAAATGAGTGTTACACGCCCAACATGCGCATTTATAACAAACACACATTTATAACAAACACCTAATTTTTTAGCTCTATGTTTCTTAGCATATGTGCTTTTATCTAAACTAGGTATGTAAGAGATAAATGAATCAAAAAATTTAAGGACTCATGTTTTAACCACTTATTTCTTGTAAATGTTTAAAAAAAATTTGGATGGCTGACGTGTCCTGACATTATCTTTGAAATGTATTATGCGTGTGCATTTTAAATTATTAATGCCTTTTATATTTTTTAAAGTTCATCTAATTCATTGTTTATGTTCTTTCAAAACAAATAACTTACCTTCTGGATCGCTTATAAGAGAAGAAGAAATTACCGCAGGGTAAGTTTGTTTATCTCTAAAAAATGTACATTTCAATCCTTCAGGCAAAGTTTTTAATTCCAATTTGGGTGATTCTTAATGTTTCTCTTCTTCAAGTGTTCATAGTTCATCAAAATTTTATTTCACTTCATCATATTCCAGTACCTGTGTAGAATCAAGTAAAGAGAAATCATTAGAAATATTTGAATCTGATTGCGTACTTGATTTAAGAAAATTAGTTGTACAGATTTTCATAGGTTCAGATTCAATCCCCTAAATATGTTCTTCCAAAATTGGTTCCATCAGTTCCATGTTCTCATTTTCACAGTCCTCATCGTATGGTTGCTTGCACATATTAAAAACATTAAGCTCCAACGTCATATTGCCAAAGGATAAATTCATGATTTCATTCCTGCAATTAATTAAAACATTAGTTGCTGCTAAAAATTGACGACCAAGTATTACAGGAATTGGTTTGTAACTGTCTTCTACAGATTATGTTTATAAGACAATAAAATTCACAAGATATATGAATTTATTGACTTGTAATAACACATTTTCCAAAATTCATTTCGGTACTTTAACTGATCTATCGACAAGTAAAAGAGTAGTTGAAGTTGATTTTAACTCGCCAATATTAAGTTGTTGGTAAACCGAAAATGGAAGTAATTTGACATTGGCTCCAAGATCAAGCAATACATGTTCGATTTTATGATTTCCAATAATACATGAAATAGTTGGACAACCAGGGTCTTTGTATTTTAATGCAATATTGGTTGAAAGAATGGAACTTACCTGTTCAGGTAGAAAATCTTTCTTTCTTACTTGATGTTTTCTTTTAACGGTACACAAGTCTTTCAGAAATTTGACATAAGATGGTATTTGTTGGATGGCTTCTAACAAAGAAATATTGACTTTTACATGTTTGAATATTTCATAAATCTCTGGGGAATGGTTCAATTTCTTTGTTTTTAATGCTTGAGGAAATAGAGATGCATGAGAAAAATTGTTATCATCAATGAAAGGTAATGGTCCATCAACCCATTCCGTACCCTCTGAATCTTATTTATTTTCAGCTTCGCAAGGTTCAAGAATAGGTGTGTGAGTGACCTTACCACTGTGAAGAGTAATAAGAGACTTGACTTGGTCTATGTGTTGACTACCAGAACTACCATCGTGAGGGTTTTAATGACTCTTGGGGTTTGGCTGTGGTTGTGCAGGAAACGTTCCTTTCTCATTAATGGTCTAAGTAGATATGATTTTGGAGAAAGTATCTTTCAGATCAATCAATGTTTGCACATTTTGGTTATTGATGGCTTCATGTTTCTCAATGAATGCATGCAAGGTAAAAAGAAAAGTAAAAAAAATGAAAAAATACAAGGATGCTAAATTATTATCTATCTATTAAATTATACTCTTCGACAATGGCGCCAAAAATTTGACACACTCACAAAATGGTTCTTTACTCCCAAGTATAAGAGTGTCGAAGTAATAAAATAACCCGATAAGTCCGGGATCGATCCACATGGAATAAATTTAGTAAAACAAAATAACAATTCGAGTGAAATAAAAATATTGGATTTGTTAGAAGTGATGAAATTTTTTAAATAGAATTGCAACAATAAATTAAAATACTAGGAGTTAGGAGATCCACTCTTAATATTTCAAATATAAAGAAATCTTACTTTTTATAACATGCAAATTGTCATTATTACCCAGTTAATTTACTTCAGGAATTAATTATGTCAAAACATATAATACCAGCCATAAAGGTGGTGATAATATTTATCTATAATAAGTCTAGTTAGGTATTCAATTATGCTAAATAAATAAAACCAGCCATAAAGACAATAACAAAGTTTGTCAATAATTAATCAAGATTTAAATTAGTTATTCATATTACAATTTATATATTATAATATTAATCTATATTCTCATATTAATAGCTTCACTCTTTACCCCAATAAGATGAAATTAATTACACATGATTTGAAGAAAAACATGCATAATTTTATTGTCGAAAGAAAAAGAATTTACAAGAAAGCTTAAAAAAATTAAAATGCACAAGACACTCTCTCTCAAATTCTACAAGAGAACTTTCAAAGAAAGCATGAAGAAAATGAGAGGTGAGCATATCTATTTATAGTAGAAGTCAAATTCCCTACAAGAAATAGCGACAAGCAATCTCTATACCCAAGAGGGGGGTGGATTGGGTTATCGCTATAAATGCGGAATTAATAAATCTTTACCGATTTTTAGCTCTTATTACCAAGTGGGCACTTATTTTGATATTTCTATATTTCAATTAATAACCTATATGCAAGTTTTCTATTCAATGAATGTAAACATAAATAAACTTGCAAATAATAAAAAGTATAGGGAAAGAGAGATACGACACCGCGATTTATAGTGGTTCGGCCAAACGTGCCTACGTCCACTCCCCCAAGCCTCGCTTGGAGATTTCCACTAAAATCGAGTTTACTTGGTTCACTCGCAACCAAGAGTTTTTCGCCAAGGTGCACTCTGAACCTTTTACACTTTTGAGTTTTATTCGTAGGTGCACTCACAACTTTTACAACTACCCAACGGATGGGATTTCACAACCACAAGTGTTTTTGTTTAAGAAGGTTTGAAACACACTTGGGCACTCACAAATATTATGAAGATTGTGTGAGTTGCAAAGCCAAGTGTTCTAAGCTCACTAAATGATATGAAGGTGAGTGTGTGAGCTTGAGAGTGTTTGAGATTAAGAAGGTTTAAGACACTCTTATTCTTGCCTTAGAGAATGTATGAAGATGTATTATGATGTCTCTAACCAAGGAAAATGAGTTGGGGTTCATTTATATAGAAAATGAAGAGCAGTCCCAACTTTCTGCTGAGACCGGTATGAGACCGGTATGCCGGTCTCCAACGGATATATTACCGTTGGGAGAAACTAGTCGTTGGCTTGACCGGTTTGTTCACCGGTATGTAGACCGGTTTAGGTCATCCCGGTTCCAGTAAGGGAACTAGTCGTTGGGCTCACCAGAATGTAGACTGGTTTGGTCTGTGCCGGTTCCAATAGCCATGCATTCCATAGGTTCACCGGTATGAGACCGGTATGGTCTGTGCTGGTTCCAGTAAGTGTGCAAAATAGAACACTTCACTGGTATGGATACCGGTATGAGACCGATATGGATACCGGTACGGGATCGGTATGCTAGTCTCAGTACCAAAAATACAGATATGAAGATTTTAATACATTTTGTACATGAACCTAATGCATCTAAGTGATTTTGCATGATCCCTATGAGCTTAGGCACTTGAATATTACAATTCACATTACAATTAGAGCCATAAGCTAAGACTTCGCAAGAGTATCTCGATTTTCCACAAGTCTTTCACATTCTCGCTCTTCACCACGTTGCGCTTCGACATCTTTTGTATTACTTCGTATTTATTCGTCGAAGACTTCTTTCTTTTTGCATCATCAAAATCCAATTACGCGAGCAAGTCGCCAACAATCTCCCTATTTTTGATGATGGCAATCCCTTAAAACTTGTTTAGACTTGTGAGCTTCTAGGAGTCCAAATGTTGACGATTTTGCTCCCCTTTAATATAAGCTCACCCTCAATGTGTGATTGTCTTCAAGATAACTCTATAATATTTAGACAAACACATTAGTACAATTACTCCCCCTTAAACCAAGGGTGAGGGTAAAATAAGTTTTAATCTCATTCCAATGATTTCTCCCCCTTTGACATTATCAAAAAGTGGAGAAGCAAAAATGTAGTGCTAAATGAGATACCAATTACATATTTGCATAAATAATGATACCAAAAATTTAAAAATATGCACATTTGGCAATTCCCCTTTTTTTCCATAAGATGTAAAAATCATGTATAATGCAATTTTCAAAAGTTAGATTCCAATGAATACCATTTGAAATATAATATCATCTTAAGCATGATTTCTCCCAAATTTGATATCAAATAAAATAAATCAATACATTTCATGATACCAATTACATATGTACATAAATAATGATACCAAAAATTTTAAAATATGCACCTTTGGCATTTCACCCTTTTTGCCATAAGATGTAAAAATCATGTATAATGCAATTTTCAAAAGTTAGATTCCAATGAATACCATTTGAAATATAATATCATCTTAAGCATGATTTCTCCCAAATTTGATATCAAATAAAATAAATCAATACATTTCATGATACCAATTAAAGTTTTATAACAATGATTTAAATGCATATTTAATGATTGTCTTCTTATAAATATGATACCAATTAATAAACAATCAAAATCCATGCTTTTCATTATATCAATGGAAACTATGTCAATATACATGTATTTCATTTTTATTCAATTATGTTACATGGAAAAATCATACTCAATGCAAAATCAATCAAATAATCACATACATGTACGTAATTTAACTTAATAAATTCAATGTGATACCAATTGATATGAAGAAGAGGTTTAAATGTATGATTAAGGCATTTAATGATATCAAATTAACAATTGATACCAATAGAAAGTTAAATACATTGCCTAATCACTTTGTATGCTTCAAAAAATATATTAACCATTATGAAATATGCATACATACGCAAATTAGAGGAAACGGTACCAATATTTTCGTGAATACGGAGTTTACCTATTACCGTTGCGATTCCTCATTTCTTTGAGCCTTTGGGATCAATTTTTCAATTCTCTTTAAAGATCCACTCCCAAAGCTCCCCCTATAAATTTTTCAATTGCACTTTGGTACCCAAACTTTCTTGGGTCCATTGGGGTTAATTTTGATTCCTTGAGGAATCCATACATTCTTGTTCATGCATTCAAAAATTTTATGTCCCTTTTTATTACATGCATGACATGTGACATTTTCATTGATAGCATTTTTAGCATGAGAATCAGATGCCTTAACAAAAAAATTTCTCAAAAATTTTTGTTTAATGTAAGGCCTATATCCTAATCCTTCTCATTTAAATGCACATTTTTGGGATCCAATAAGCATATTAAAAATTTTATGTCCCAATGTGAATTTACTAATTATGTTTTACAAATCTATAATCTTTGTGTTTAATAGAACATTTTCATTCAAGATAGATTTACAATCGCATGTTTTAGAGCTAGATGACATGTTGGATATGACATTTTCATATTCTAGCTTTTTAACTTTCAAACATGCATTTTCATCATTTAAACATGCAATTTCTTTTTCATGTTTGGCCTTTAAGCAATATCTAAAACATGAATTTTATCCATACAACATGCATGATCATTTTTAATTGTAGCATGCTCATTTTTAACTAATTTCAATTTCTTTTTAAGCATATCACACAATTCTTTTAAGCTATTAAAAGCATTAAGTAAGTCATTATACTCTTGAGAATTGTGTACCTCTTCTTCTTCGCTTTCTTCTTCACTTTCAAAGAGGAATTCCTCATCCGTGATAGCCATGAATGCTAGATTTGTTCTTTCTTTGGCTTGGACCTCTTCTTCCTCGGATGAGCTAGAATCGCTATCACTCCAAGTTGAAGTAGCTTTCATTTCCTTTTTCTTTGATTTGACTTTCATTTTCTTCAATGGGCAATCCATAGCTATATGACCCAGTTTGTTGTATTCGTAACATATAATTTTCTTGTTCTTCCGCGACCATTTTTCTTCTTTCTTATCATCCACTTTTGATTTTCCTTTTTACTTTACGGATTTGAGGAGCTTATTGAATTTCTTATTTATTTGAGCTAACTCATCATCACTATCACTTGAGCTTGAGCTTGAGTCGTCTCTTCTTCTTGCTTTCAATGCCAAGGACTTCCTTGTCCTTTTCTCATCTTCCTCCTTTTTATCCGTCTTGATCTCCAATTCACATTCAAGCAATTTACCGACTAAATCGTCCATCTTCAAGGTATTCATGGCGTTTGCTTATTTAATGGAGGCGGTATAGCTTCTATATTCTTTAGGGAGTGATCTCAAGATTTTCTTCACTTGATCGGATGGCCTAATGACTTTTCCCAAGGCACCCAAATGATTGATGATGACCATGAACCTCAAAATCATGTGATCAATTTCTTCCCCGGATTCCATCTTGAAATTGTCCAATTCGCACATAAACTGGTTGATCTTGGATTCATTCACTTGGCTTGTGCCCTCGTTGATCATTTCCAAAGACTTCCATAAATCATATGCATTTCCACACTCCGAAAGTTTGTTTATTTGATCCCGATCAATGGCACATAGAATTTGGTTGAGTGCCTTAGCATTTTGCGAAGCTTGCTTTAGATCCTCACTATCTCATTCTAAACTCGGCTTCGGAATCTCAACCTCATTGCTATCCCTTTTTGTTGGCCCTTTTGCACCTCGTGTGACAACCAAATAAGATTGCGGATCTACATCAATGAGATAATTTAGCATTTTCATCTTCCAATAATTGTAGTCTGTTCCGGTGTAAAACATAGGTCTAGTCCTTGAAAATCCCTCGGTAAGATTTGACGAGTTTCTTTTAGATGCCGTGATCTATTCTCGGACGGTTAGGTCTTTCTTGAGAATACCTCACTGTGATACCAACTGAAATTCCCTATAAGCAATAGCAACAAACAATCTTTATACCCAAGAGGGGGGTGAATTGGGTTATCCCTATAAATACGGAATTGATAAATCTTTGCCGATTTTTAGCTCTTATTACCAAGTGGGCACTTATGTTGATATTTCTCTATTTCAATTAATAACCTATATGTAAGTTTTCTATTCAATGAATGTAAACATAAATAAACTTGCAAATAATAAAAAGTATAGGGAAGGAGAGATACGACACCGCGATTTATAGTGGTTCGGCCAAACGTGCCTACGTCCACTCCCTCAAGCCTCGCTTGAAGATTTCCACTAAAATCGAGTTTACTTGGTTCACTCATGTAGGCACTGCATTTTTTGCATATAAGTCCCGATGATGAGTCTCACATGGAGACACTACCTCTTTAAGTTATGGAAGTCGCGAGAAACGGACGTCGGAAGGGAAGAGTCAGAAATTGACACCTTGTTAGATTTAATTCGTTTGCTTAGCTTCAGGTTCGCTTGTTAGGCCACTGTTTTAAACTTATCCTTAGCCCAAAACCCCCGCAAGTCACACACCAAGCCCATACATCACCAAACCACACACCAAGCCCACCAAAACAAACCAACCACATGCCCAAATTACCTTAAGCCACGCCCCACTCCTTCCAAAATAACAAAATCCCGCATTAAACACATGCGAAAATCAAGACAAATCACCTTCCCAAATTAAGGAAATCAAATCAAATTCCATAAAACACATTCCTAATTAAATTAAATCTCATTCCTAAACTAAATAAAATAAAATCAAACTAAATCAAATTACCTTCCTAAATTAAAGAGATCATTTCCTTATGATACACAAATTAAATATCCCCATAATTACACAATATTCTTTCCCTATTCGCATAAGGATAACCCCAACCCTTGCCTATAAAAAGAAGACTAAACCAACCATTCACACCCCTTGACATTCACGCATAACATACAGAAACTCTCCAAGCATTCACGCCTAAAGCAAGCCTCCTTATACCACCAAAAACTACACTGAAAAACAACCTCATCATCACCGAAATTCTACCCAGAACAGCCCCCATCATCACCAAAATTCTGCCCAGAACAACCCTCTTATACCACCGAAATTGCCTTTGAAAATTACCCCAGCAACCACCAAAAATAGCCCTTACACTACACCTTATATGACCGCAAATCATAGCCCTGAAATCCCTTCAATTACCGCAAAACATACCCTGAAAATCAGCCTTCAATTATTGCAAACAACAACCCAAATCACCTCTAAATTACACTTTTAAATAATCCAAAAACATCAGCAAAGAACAGCAGAAACAGAAGCCGAAAACAGAGGAAACAGTAGCCCGAAACCGCGAGGCAACGGAGGAAAACAACGAACCAGTGAACAAGATGAGTTGCGGAGCATTAACCCTTCCGACGGTTGCATAACACACTTCCAAGAGACGACCTAAGAGGTTAGACCTGAGGGCACCTTTTTTATTTATTTCCGTTCTTTTGTTATTATTTCTTTGCACGTGTATTGTGGATTCATGAGTGTTGTGGCCATGGGATGAATGAAATATGTGTTATCTCTTGTGGTATATCGGATGGAAATCCAGACTTAAATTCCGTAGCCGAATCCGAATGGACGATAATGCGGTCTGTACTTGGGAAACAACTCCACGTACCACTTGAGAGATACAATATTTCATTTCATCCAATCTCATGTTTATTCTTGATTTAATCGTTTAGTATGTTATTTTCCTTTATGCATGATTTAGGTGTTTATGTGATTTTATACATGATTTAGGTGTTTATGTGATTAGAGGTATCGTTTTTTATTATTCTGTTCGAACGCGTTATTAAACGCTACACGAACATATGCATTCTGCCTCGTCTCGTTCAAACGCGTTATCAAATGCTACTCGAAAGCGTGCATTCTGTTTACCATTTGAACACATTTACGAATGCTACACGAACGCGCACGCACTAGACATATCCCTTCATCATGTTTTATGCATGTTTTTTTCCTTAGTTATTTCTTTCCCCATCGTATGCTTAGTTAGCTCTTTTAATATTTATGATTTTACCGTTATTGTTTATTTATCTTTCCGCATTTATTTATTTAATATGTTCATGAAATTGTGTACTTGCAATTATGTCGACTTGCTTTTATGCATGCAAATTTAGATATAGGTTATTCTTGCGTATGTATGTTACATAGACTTGGTTAGATTATTGCACAAATCCGTTCATTACAAGTGGCATAAGTAAGGGACCATTCCGAACCCAACGGTTTGAGGTCTTCCCTTGCGAGGGGTGAGTGCGGCCTTAAATCATTTTCCCAGTTCACATTAGGTGGCGGCTCCATGTTATTTCTCCGGTTTAGTTCCCCCGTGGGCTACTCCATACTTCCAACCAGGCAGTGAGCCTGGAATAGCGTCGCCGATTTATGTGTCCTACAGTGTGGCGACTCCACTGGGGATAGAGAATTGGCCCCGAAATAATGTCTTGTAATGATTGTGATTCGTGCTTTAGTTAAATGTGTCTACCGTGGGTTGACGGGGTTTAATCAAAGAAATTATTAAAGCTAGGTAATGGTTTGGTGTCTTCCTTCATTCACTACCTTTCTATAAGGAAAAACTGTGAAGGCACCTAAATAATCATTACCTGCAGCTCACTCTGACAGACTAATTTGGATGACTTGTTGTTTATTCCTGTTACCAAGGCGATAAGAGCCTAAGAGGCTTGGGTATTTAAGAGAGTTCGCTCCACCCTCCCTCTGGGGAGTCTTCAATAGGAAGTCCATTTGACAGTCAGTCATGCACCATAACTCGTTGGCACGTACCTTGAGGTATAAAAAAGGTGTGCTCACTTGGTCGCTCGAACCCTTGAGTGGGGAGTCCTAGTTGTGGGCAATCCTTCACCGACGAGAGCCTTTGTCTACACTCCCATAAACCCACGTGTGAACCCTAGTTATATGACCAATAGAAACCATTCATTTATGCTTGTGTTTGGGACCATCGTCATTTGGATTCAGTTGGACTTCTTGTCAGAAGATGTGGACTTGTTGGGCCATTTAAACTGGGACGAGTTCGTGTCCTATGATAATTGGGCCAAAAGCTTCTAAAATGTCAATGGGCCATTTTGTGTTTGGGCCCCCTATCATTTGAAGTTGTTTAGCCATGTTATCACAAAAGTGTAAACCAAGTGAGAGCACATTTTTTCATATTAATATGTTGGGCCTTTTTTCAATCATATTGTGTTTGGGCCCCCCATTTTAAAGCATTCAATCATATTATTATGAGCGCACCTTTTTTAGCGTATAAAAATGGCATTTTTTCAACTGGGACAAGTTTACCCCTCATAATAATATGATTGAAAGCTTTAAAATGATAATGGGCCGACTTATATATTCCATGCATCGCACGCATTTCATGCATCTCATGCATACATGCATCATGTTAACCCATGTGTCTTAAAAGCCATCATAGATATCCGTTGGGTTAGAGATTAAAAATAAAAAGTTTGTCAAGAAGGGTTTAGCAAATATGGATATCGGGGAAAAGGAAATCGAAAAACAGAAAACTTTACTGAAAGAAAGACAAGTCTGGGGGCGACCAGTATACCACCCCGCGAATAAGGGATATATCAAGAACATGAGCAATACCAAGAAGCTTTCGAAAAAATCAGGGAATATTTGGTGAAACCTTCTGTCTTGAAACCTCCAAGACTAGGCAAAGCATTGGTACTATATTTGGCCATTGAACATGAAGCGCTGGGGGCGATGATGGTACAAGCAGATGAGACAAGAGTAGAGCATGCATTCTACTACCTCAGTAAGAAGATGCTTTCGTATGAAGCCCGCTATTAGGAAGTAGAGAAGATCTGTTTGGCAGTAGTGTGGGCGTCCAGAAAATTACGTCATTACTTCCAATCTTACAAGATCCAAGTGGTAGCAAAAGAGAATCCTTTAAAGTATCTGCATTTAGTGCCTTCGCTAGTTGGGAAGTTAGGCAGATGGTTGGTGTGTTGACAGAGTTTGATGTTGAGTATCTCACCTCTAAAGTGATCAAAGGTCGAGCCATAGCGGAGTTCTTGGCATTACAACCGATAGAACGAGATCAATATAAGTTTGAATTCCCAGACGAGGAGATCCAGGCAATAACAGTCCAAGGATGGAAGATGTATTTTGACGGAGCAGTGAATTACAAAGGAGCCGGAATAGGGATCGTGATAGTAACCCCTGAGGGAGAACCCTGCCTATGGCCAAAAGGTTGACGTTTAGACTATTGGGTTTCTAGGTTAATCCCAAGATCATTTAAGCATAGAAATATAATGAATACGCAAAGAAGAGTGGCGGAAACACACTTACATTGAACAAATTTAAGATACGAAGAGCAACAAAATTTCCCTTTGAGTTCGGCCAAGGAGGTCATTTTGTCTTTGAGCTCCAATCTCCAAGCTTCCAATGGTGATTCCAAGCTATTGGGATGGTTTCCCTATCACCTTGTTATGATCCCTTTGAGGTGCTAGCCTTTAGAAATTTTGCAACAAAATTTCTCTTTTTCCCCTTCAAGATTCGGTTAAGAGAAGAAAGAAAATGGGAAAGTGTTTTTCTTTGCAATTTGCGTGAAAATGAGAGAGAGTGAGCTTGTTTGTGATTTCAAAAAATCAATGAAATGATATACCAAAACTTGGTTTGGTAATAGTCATTCATGCCATCAAGATTGAGTGTAAAACAAGCCTTCACCAAATTCACCAAAACCCATCAACTAAAAGCAACTTAAAGTGACAAGTGATGTGACATGTGGGCCCCACTTGATTCAAAATACGAGTGGGCCCGCAAACACTCCCGGGCTCGGGTTCGCTAATTTCGAATTAACGAACTTTCGTTGCGACGTAATAAAATCGAATTTAATTAAATAATTATGCCTAGCAAAATTACTATTCACATTGCTAACGAATTAATTCTAAATTAACTCGTTTGCCTGAATTAAAATCTAATTTCAATTCTGCATCGAAATCTAATTTCGTTTAATATATCGAATATATTATTTTATCGATTAATTCCAAATTAATCGTTCTCACTCTTCCAATAGTACTCTATCCCAGATAAAGTATCTCCGCTATTAATCCCAGATTAATAAAGTTCGAATCATATGTCATCGGTGAATCTTCGGGAAGCGACCTAAGAGATCCCTGGATATGTTGGCAGTAAATTCGGTCGTCGGACTATCCGAACACGTACGTACCTAGTACTATGTTTTTATCGATTTACAAGACATGATTGGCTTCTAGCAAAGTACCGTGCCTACCCAATTCTCCAGAAATATTCTTAATGGAATATTTAATCTATGTCAGACGTAGTATACATAGTATTGCGTATATCGATCTAGTATCGGATGTCACATGCAAGGCATGGGGCTGGAATAATTTCTGCCCCGTACGAAGCATATATCGGATCACTAGCAACTAGTCTCTTTATTATCGGATAATCATGACCTAGTCATATTATCCCGATGGTTGCAACCCTTTAGAGAACCAGTTCTGTATCCCTGCGTAACCACCATCTCCATATGACTGAAGTGATACTTCTGTCTTGACATCACACCCAATACACTACGATTCTCAATAAACTCAGAAGAGGCGTACATAGAACCTGTTAAAGTCTTGGACGACCAAAACCAAAGCGTATTGATTGTCGCAAGTACTAGCGATGCAAGTCTCAGGTTAAGACCAAATACACCTACCCTGATGCGGACTCCCATAGACACATAGTCATACTACCAATGAGATTCCGTGGGGTCTATCCAGAGCGAAACTATTTTCCGTACCATCGGTAAAACACAACCTCCTACCACACTTGCATAAGTATCCAATACTTAAATATATGAGAACTATGTTGTTACGCTTCCATAACACACATAAGTGCAATACTAGTGAACTATGTACATGTCGCTCAAACTTTTGCTGAGGAATGACTTTCGTCAGCGGATCTGCAATGTTATCATCTAATGCGACCTTCTCGATCTTCACATCGCCACGATGTATGATCTCACGAATCAGATGGAAACGTCGAAGAACATGCTTGGATCATTGATGAGACTGCGGTTCCTTAGCCTGCGCTATAGCCCCATTTTTTTCACAATACAATGGAACAGACTCAGCTGCTAACGGAACTACTCCTAATCCAATTAGGAATTTTCGGATCCAAATTGCCTCATTTGCTGCTTCAGCTGCAGTGATACACTCCACTTTTGTTGTTGAATCAGCAACAGTCTCTTGCTTAGAAGATTTCCAGCTCACTGCTCCGTTATTCAAACAAAACACGTACCCAGATTGCGACTTATAGTCGTCTTTATCGGTTTGGAAACTTGCATCGGTATACCCAGTTACCTCAAGTTCTCCATCTCCATAGATTAAGAAAGCATCCTTAGTTCGTCTAAGATACTTAAGGATATTCTTAACCGCTATCCAGTGACCTTCACCTGGATCGGCCTGATAGCGACTACATATGCTCAAAGCATAGGAGACATCAGGTCGCGTACATATCATGGCATACATGATCGATCCGACTGCCGAGGTGAACGGTATCCAACTTATATTGTCTCTCTCATCTTGAGTTTTAGAACACATGTCCTTAGATAGAGTGACGCCATGTGACACTGGCAACAATCCCCTATTGGATTGATCCATGTTGAATCTTTTCAACACTTTGTCAATGTACGTGCTCTGGGAGAGTCCAAGCAGCTTTCTAGATCTATCCCGGTAGATCTTTATTCCCAGAATAAAGGCCGCTTCTCCCAGATCTTTCATGAAGAATTTTAATGAAAGCCAAGCTTTCACCGATGTTAACATGGGAATGTCATTGCCCATAAGCAATACATCGTCAACATAAAGGACAATGAAAGTCAGTGCGCTCTCACTAACCTTCTTTTATACACAAGGATCATCTTCGTTTTGAACAAAATCATACTCTTTTATGATCTCATCAAAACGTTGGTTCTAAGAACGCGACGCTTGCTTTAGTCCATAAATGGACCGATTTAACTTGCAAACCTTGTTTGCGTGTTTAGGCACGACAAAACCGTCAGGCTGTTGCATATAAACATCCTCCAACAGGTTTCCGTTAAGGAAAGCAGTTTTGACGTCCATCTGCCATATCTCGTAATCGAAATATGTAGCAATAGCAAGCATTATCCGAATGCATTTAATCATGGCAACAGGTGAAAAAGTTTCGTCGTAATCGACACCATGTCATTGACGATACCCCTTCGCTACAAGCCTAGCTTTGTACGTTTGTACGTTGCCATCCATGTCGGTCTTCTTCTTAAAGATCCATTTGCAACCAATAGGCTTTACACCTTCTGGTGCATCAACCAGTGTCCAAACTTGGTTGGTATACATGGAATCCATTTCGGAATTCATGGCATCTTGCCATAAAGCGGAATCAATATCTTGCATCGCTTCCTCATACGTAGCCGGCTCGTCTTCCTCAATGAGATTGATATCTACATGAGGTGAGATTAGAAACCCATACCTCTCAGGTTGTTTTCTGACTCTCTCCGACCTACGTGGTCCTTGTGTATTCGAAGATTGTGGTACAGCTTCATCCCTGATGAACTGTTCATGTTTCGTTGAGGATTCTATGCTAGGAACAGTATCACTCCGATTTTCATCGAGTTCTACTTTCCTCCCATTTATCACTGCATTTAGGAATTCTTTCTCAAGGAAAACCGCATGTAGAGCAACAAAAACTTTTTTCTCTCGTGGGTGATAGAAGTAATATCCTTTGGTTTCCCTAGGATATCCCACAAAAAGGTATTTATCCAATTTGGGTTCTAGTTTGGTACCTTCCAAACGTTTGACGTATGCTCAACAACCCCAAATCTTCAGGAATGAGAAACCCGGTTTCTTTCATGTCCATATCTCATACGGAGTCTGTTGAACAGACTTTGACGGAACCTTATTCAAAATAAATATTGCACTGTTTAATGCATATCCCCAGAAGGAAATAGGTAGCTCAGTGTGACTCATCATGGACCTTACCATGTCTAACAAGGTTCAGTTTCTCTGTTTGGATACACCGTTTAATTGTGGTGTTCCGGGAGGAGTCCACTGTGAAAGAATACCATATTCTTTCAAGTAATCAAAAAACTCATTGCTTAAGTATTCGCTACCACGGTCCGACCGTAATGTCTTAATACTCTTGCCGGTCTGTTTTTCCACTTCCTGTCGAAACTCTTTGAATTTCTCAAAAGTCTCCGACTTGTGTCTCATAAGATACACATAACCATAACGCGATGCATCATCCATAAAGGTTACGAAGTATTCGTATCCACCTCTAGCCTGGCTAGACATGGGCCCACAAACGTCACTATGAACAAGGGCTAACAGTTCGGTGGCACGTACACCTTTACCGCTAAAAGATAATTTAGGCATTTTGCTAATAAGCAAGATTCGCAGACGTCATATGAATTTGGATCAAATTCGTCCAAGTACCCACTCTTTGAAAGTGTGGATATGCGAGTCTTGTTTGTGTGTCCCAGACGACAATGCCACATATAAGTTTCATCTTTATGACTTACTTTAAGCCTTTTGTTTGTTACATTTTGAGATTGGTTTATATTCAAAATATAAAGACCATTATTTACAACAGCAGTGCAAATTTCTATATCATTTTTATACATAAAACACCCAGTGTTTCTAAATACAAAAGTGTACCCACATTGGGCTAACATAGATACAGAAATAATATTCCTAGTCAAACTAGGTACATAATAACAGTCTATAAGTTCAAGTACATGCCCCGAGGGAAGTTCTAAAACAAAAGTGCCAACGGCCAAAACGACGACTGGTGTCCCATTTCCAACACGGAGGTCAATCTCTCCTGAAGCCAGTCTCCTGCTAATCCACAGATCCTGCACATCAGTACAAATGTGAGTACCATAACCAGAATCAAAAATCCAATTTTAAAACTAGAAGTAGTCATTTTTATTTCTATAACAAACATACTTGAGGCCGGTGCCTTGCCCGCCTTGATTTCCTTCCTGAGTGCCTTGTACTCGCGGCAGTCACGCTTCCAGTGACCCCACTGCCCGCACTGAAGACAAACAGCTTGGGATTTGTCCTTGGGTTTCCCAGAACCATTTGACGATTTGGCCTTGCCTTTCTTCTTCTTCTTGACACCTCCAATCGCCTTGGACCCAGCCCTCGGAGTCCGAGATGTAGAAGCGAAGTGCGCTTCGCGCTTCTTGCCCTTAAGAAGCTCATTTTCTGCCTCACGCAACGTGGACATCAACTCTCCAAGAGTATGCTCTTGGTTCATCATATTATAGTTCATGATGAACCCACTCCAAATGTCGAGGAGAGACTGTAAGATCAAATCTATAGAGGTCTCTATCTCAAAGACAATCCCTATTTGTCCAAGCTGCTCGATGTCGGTAATCATCTGAGTCACATGATGTTCAACAGATGTACCCTCCGACATCCGAGTGCGGAAGAGATTCTTCTGTAACTCATATATTTGCGATTTAAGATTAGATCGGTGTAGATCATTCAACTTTGCCAACATGTTATAAGGATCCAATCCATTATTCTGTCGACGGAATTGATGAGTCATAGCAGCAAGCATAATAGATTGAGCAGTTGCATTGTCATCGCTATGAGTCTTCCAAATCTCTATCTCGAGCAACTGATCAAATCTGGGCTTGGGCCCCACTTGATTAAAAATGCGAGTGGGCCCGCAAACACTCCTGGGCTCGGGTTCGCTAATTTCGAATTAACGACCTTTCGTTGAGACGTAATTAAATCGAATTTAATTAAATAATTATGCCTAGTAAAATTACTATTCACGTTGCTAACGAATTAATTCTAAATTAACTCGTTTGCCCGAATTAAAATCTAATTTTAATTCCGGATCGAAATCTAATTTCCTTTAATATATCGAATATACTATTTTATCGATTAATTCCAAATTAATCGTTCTCTCTCTTCCAATAGTACTTTATCCCAGATAAAGTCTCTCAGCTATTAATCCCAGATTAATAAAGTTCGAATCATACGTCATCGGTGAATCTTCGGGAAGCGACCCAAGAGATCCTTGGATATGTTGGCAGTAAATTCGGTCGTCGGACTATCCGAACACGTACGTACCTAGTACTACATTTTTACCGATTTACAAGACATGGTTGGCTTCTAGCAAAGCACCGTGCCTACCCAATTCTCCAGAAATATTCTTAATGGAATATATAATCTATGTCAGGCGTAGTATAAATAATATTACGTATATCGATCCAGTATCGGATGTCACATGCAAGGCTTGGGGCTGGAATAGTGTCTGCCCTGTACAAAGCATATATCGGATCACTAGCAACTAGTCTCTTTATTATCGGATAATCATGACCTAGTCATATTATCTCAATGGTTGCAACCCTTTAGAGAACCAGTTCTGTATCCCCGCGTTACCACCATCTCCATATGACTGAAGTGATACTTCCGTCTTGACATCACACCCAATACACTACGATTCTCAATAAACCCAGAAGAGGCGTACACAGAACCTGTTAAAGTCCTGGATGACCAAAACCAAAGCGTATTGATTGTCGCAAGTACTAGCGATGCAAGTCTCATGTTAAGACCAAATATACCTACCCTGATGCGGACTCCTATAGACACATAGTCATACTACCAATGGGATTCCGTGGGGTCTATCCAGAGCGAAGCTGTTTTCCGTACCATCGGTAAAATACAACCTCCTACCACACTTGCATAAGTATCCAATACTTAAATATATGAGAACTATGATGTTACGCTTCCATAACACGCACAAGTGTGATACTATTCTATTCCGCATTATCGATGTCCAGTCTCGATAATACTACGACAAGGGATATTTAATGATTAAACCGTCGTAGATTGATATTGTCTCATATCATCTCAATCCGGAACTAATCATAAGGACTTTCATCATTCACACATTTAAGTAATCTAATTACGAAATGATAAAAGGCAATTTCCTTTGCTACATAATTAATTTGTACAAAAACACAATGTATTTTACAAATAGTGACGCTATGGGTCATAATTGTCCAACATAGAGTAACCAACTACATGGCCGAGTATGAAGCATGCGCATTTGGACTGACAGCATTGATAGCCTTGAAAGCTAAAAACGTGGAAGTCTACAGAGATTCGATGTTGGTAGTCCGACAGATGCAAGGAGAATAGGAATTGAAGGAAGAACGGTTGAAACCTTACTTGTTCCACCTCAAGAGTCTGGCACAGGCCCTCCCCGATTGTAAGTTCCAGCACTTGCCATGAGAAGAGAATCAAATGGCAGACGCGTTAGCCATACTAGCCGCGACTTGGGAAAATCCAGAGAAATTGGTGATGAGACCCCTAGTGTTGACAACGGAAAGCAGAACTGTCTACGAGATAGAAAAGGTCTTGGAAGTAGAGATCAACGACGGGAAACCTTGGTATGATGATATTCAGAGATATCTAGAGTGGGGGAATTCCCAGAAGAAACAAGTAGAAAAGACAGGATATCCATGCAGAAGTTACCTTCTCAGTATGTGAGTTTGAAGGGAGAACTCTACAAGAGACAAGCGAACAACATTCAGCTGAAGTGCTTAAGAAATGAAGAGGCTCATAAGGAAAAGGAAGAAGTACATGCCGGGGTATGTGGACCGCACATGAATAGGTTGAATTTGTCTTGCAAGATAGTAAGACAAGGCTTTTACTGGTCGACCATGGAAGTTGACTGCGCGAAGCTGGTAAAGCATTGTCACGATTGCCAAGCGCATGGTAACTTGAACCACTTACCGCACACAGAGTTGCATGGGCTGTCAGAGCCGTGGCCTTTCTCAGCATGAGGAATTGACATGATCAGAGAGATTCGACCACATGCATCGAATGGACATCACTTCATAGTAGTGGCAGTAGACTACTTTTCAAAATGGGTGGAAGCCGAATCGTTTCGCAACGCTACAGAAAAGACGATGGCAAAGTTCATAGCCCGGAATCTCATATGTCGATATGGAATGTCGCATCACGTAGTAACAGACAATGGAGTCCAGTTTCAAGGAGAAACAAAGGCAATGCTACAGAAGTACGGGATAGGACACCACAAGTCATCACCTTACCGACCACAAGCAAATGGGGCAGTCGAAGCAGCCAATAAGACGATAAATAAAATGTTATCCAAAATGATGGAGAACTACAAAGATTGGGCCGACAAGCTACCGTATGTCCTGTGGGGGTACAGAACTTCTGTGAGAACGGCGACGAGAGCCACACCTTACTCTTTGGTCTACGGAATGGAATCAGTACTGCCAGTGGAAGTTGAGATACAGTCTATGCGGGTATTAGCAGAAACAGAGTTGCCTGAACAAGAATGGACCTCGCAGAGATTTGAGTAGTTAGCTTTACTGGATGAGAAGAGGATGAAGTCCTTACATCATATGCAGTTAGACCAGAAGAGATTGGCCCGAGCATTCAACAAGAAGGTACGTCCTACTAATATAAGAAAATATGATCTAGTACTTAAACAGTCAAAGCCATCGACGATGGATCCGAGAGGAAAGTTCAGGCCCAATTGGGAAGGGCCCTACATAGTCTAGAAAGTGATGGGAAATGGGGCAGTGAGACTGTCAGACTTGGAAGGGAATGAGTTCACCGAGCCAATCAACGTGGACAGACTGTGCAATATTTCATCTAAGGAAAAAGAGACAGCGCAGTTACTGGGAGAACTGGAAGAAGACCTAACCCACGGGATAGGAAATTCATACATGCATGCATGCATACACGTAACGTACTTTCAATTTTTTTATTTGTTCTGTGTTTGTAGGTTTCAGACAAAAGAGAACTGCACAATCACCAGAAGAGAACCGGCATGAGGAAACTATAAGAAGACCTAGGGGGCGATCAGAGACATGCGTAGGCACATGGCGCCAAGGAGAACAATGAGGGTCTAACTAATCAGGAACATGGAGTACCTCCACACATGCATACATACACATCGTATGCACGTGTTTTTATTCTGTTGTTTTGTTTGTATTTACAGGTTTCAACGAAGAAAAATAAGAAAGCGGCAAATTCAAGCCAACCAGAAGCAGCAACATATGAGTATCAGTTTCGGGGATGAGTCCTAGGGTTGAGGCCCGCATCAGTATCAGTTTCAGGGATGAGTCCCAGGGTTGAGGCCCACATCAGTGTCAGTTTCAGGGATGAGTCCAAGGGTTGAGGCCCGCATCAGTTTCAGTTTCGGGGATGAGTCCCAGGGTTGAGGCCCACACCGGTATCGGTTTCAGGAAAGGAATCCCAGGGGGCGAAGCCCACATTATCAGCGGTTGAAAGGAAGAATTCCAGTGGAGTGAGTGAGTAAAAAATAAAGTCCTTGATGGTTAGGCATATGCCCGGTGATGACATTGTTTACTGTAGGGAGAAACCTTAGAAACGATAAGTGCAAGATGTGCTCTCATCTGGTATTCTGAGTGGATTGATCTCGGCTAGACTCACGAGCACTTGATTACGGGATTTTAGCAGTAGAAGCCTGAGTGGTCAGCGAGATGACTAGTTGAAGAGATGGCAGATCAGTGAATGACCATTTGCCTAGATGTCCATCCTGGTTTACTTATGCTACGATATATGATATGGTTGAAAACAAAGGAAAAGAAAAAAATAGACCACATATAACCGATAAGCATGAAGCTACCCATGTGCGAGTATTAGGACCACCATGAGGAGAAATGCTACCTTAAAGGGTAGGTGTGTCGAAAAAAAGAGAAAGAAAGAAAAAAAAGGAAAAGAAAAAGAAAATAAAAAAGTTCAAAATGAAAAGAAAGAAAAGGAAGAGACGAAAGAAAAAAAAAAAAAGAAAACCATATCATGTTGAGTATGAGGAAGTAATCACAGAGTATGATCAAGACATCTCGGTTGGTTAGACTCGCCGATCCAATTCTCCGAGAAAGAATCATTGAGTTGGCTTACTTAAGGATTAAGCTGCGTAAGAGCCTTGGCACACACATACTAGGAGTCTAGTTTAGATCACTCATTCAGACGAGTGGATTTGAGTGTATTAAGTACTTTGAAGGTTCTCTAGTTTCGACACGAAACATCCGTTTAGGAAGAAAATATGTTTAACTACCAGGATTATCTCGTGAGAGGCAGTACAGTATGTTGGTATGCAATACCACATCAGTATTAGTATCGGTTTTGGGGATAAGTCCCAGGGTCAAGGCTCGTATCAGCATCAATACCAGTCTTGGGGATGAGTCCCATGGTCGAGGCTCGTATCAGCATCAATACCAGTCTTGGGGATGAGTCCCAGGGTCGAGGCCTATATCAACATCAATATCAGTTTTGGGGATGAGTCCCAGGGTCGAGGCCTATATCAGCATCAGTATCAGTTTTGGGGATGAGTCTCGGGGTCGAGGCCCATATCAGCATCAGTATCAGTTTTGGGGATGCGTTCCAGGGTCGAGGCCCGCACCGGTATCAGTTTTTTGATGCATCCCAAGGTCGAGGCCCACATCATCATCAGTTTTGGGATGCGTCCCAAGGTCGAGGCCCACATTGTCAGCGGTATTGGGATGCGTCCCAAGGTCGAGGCCGCATGCGTCATCAGTTATAGTTCCAGGATGCGTCCCAGGGTCGATGACCCACTACATCATCAGTTTTGGGATGCGTCCCAGGGTCGAGGTCCACATTGTCAGCGGTATTGGGATGCGTCCCAGGGTCGAGGCCCCTGTTGTCCGTTACAGTTATTGGGATACGTCCTAGGGTCGATGACCCACTGTATCAACAGTTGTAGTATCGGGATGCGTCCTAGGGTCGATGACCCACTACATCATCAATTGCAGTTCCGGGATGCATCCCAGGGTCGAGGCCCACTGCATCATCAACTCAGCTCGAAGCAGCAGGAAATTCAGATGGCAGCTAGCGAGCCAAGTAAGTAAAAATGCATTGCATAACTTTGATAGGATTGTCATTGTCACATACTACACAAGTCCCATCAAAGTGGGGGCGACTGTAGGCACTGTATTTTTACATATACGTCCCGCTGATGAGTCTCACATGGTGACACTACCTCTTTAAGTTGTGGAAGTCGCGGGAAACGGACGTCGGAAAGGAAGAGTCAGAAATTGACACCTTGTTAGATTTAATTCGTTTTCTTAGCTTCGGGTTCACTTGTTAGGCCTCTGTTTTAAACTTATCCTTAGCCCAAAACCCCCGCAAGTCACACACCAAGCCCACTAAAACAAACCAACCACATACCCAAATTACCTTAAGCCACGCCCCACTCCTTCAAAAATAAAAAAATCCCACATTAAACACATGCTAAAAGCAAGACAAATCACCTTCCCAAATTAAGGAAATCAAATCAAATTCCATAAAACACATTCCTAATTAAATTAAATCTCATTCCTAAACTAAATAAAATAAAATTAAACTAAATCAAGTTACCTTCCTAAATTAAAGAGATCATTTCCTTATGGTACACAAATTAAATATCCACATAATTACACAATATTCTTTCCATATTCGCATAAGGATAACCCCAACCCTTTCCTATAAAAAGAAAACTAAACCAACCCTTCACACCCCTGGACATTCACACATAACATATAGAAACTCTCCAAGCATTCACGCATAAAGCAAGCATCCTTATACCACCGAAAACTACACTGAAAAACAACCCCATCATAACCGAAATTTTAACCCAGAACAGCCCCCATCATCACTGAAATTCTGCCCAGAACAGCCCCCTTATACCACCAAAACTGCCTTGAAAATTACCCCAGCAACCACCAAAAACAACCTTTACACTGCACTTTATATCACCGAAAATCACAGCCCTGAAACCCCTTCAATTACCGCAAAATATACCCTGAAAATTAGCCTTCAATTACCGCAAACAGCAGCCCAAATCACCTCTAAATTACACTTTTAAATAATCCAAAAATGGCAGCAAAGAACAGCAGAAACAACAGCCCAAAATATAGGAAACAACAGCCCAAAACAGCGAGGGAATGGAGGAAAACAACGAACCAGTGAACCAGAGGAGTTGCGGAGCATTAACCCTTCTGACGGTCGCATAACGCACTTCCAAGAGACGACTTAAGAGGTTAGACCTGAGGGCACCTTTTTTATTTATTCCGTTCTTTTGTTATTATTTCTTCGCATGTGTATTCTGGATTCATGAATGTTATGGCCATGGGATGAATGAAATATGTGTTATCTCTTGTGGTATATCGAATGGAAATCCAGACGTAAATTCCGTAGCCGAATCCAAATGGACGGTAATGCGGTCTGTACTTGGGAAATAACACCACGTACCACTTGAGAGACACACATATTTCGTTTCATCCAATCTCATGTTTATTCTTGATTTAATCGTTTAATATGTTATTTTCCTTTATGCATGATTTAGTTGTTTAGTATGTTCTTTTTATGCATGATTTAGGTGTTTATGTGATTTTATGCATGATTTAGGTGTTTATGTGATTAGAGGTATCATTTTTTGTGATTATGTTCGAACGCGTTATCAAACGCTACACGAACGTATGCATTCTGCCTCGTCTCGTTCGAACGCGTTATCAAATGCTACTCGAACGCGTACATTCTGTTTACCGTTCGAACGCGTTATCAAACGCTACTCGAACGCGTGCATTATGTTTACCGTTCGAACACGTTTACGAACGCTACACGAACGCGCACGCACTGGACAGATCCCTTCATCATGTTTTATGCATGTTTTTTTCCTTAGTTATTTCTTTCCCCATCGTATGCTTAGTTAGCTCTTTTAATATTTATGATTTTACCGTTATTGTTTATTTATCTTTCCGCATTTATTTATTTAATATGTTCATGAAATTGTGTACTTGCAATTATGTCGACTTGCTTTTATGCATGCAAATTTAGATATAGGTTATTCTTGCGTATGTATGTTACGTAGACTTGGTTAGATTATTGCACAAATCCGTTCATTACAAGTGGCATAAGTAAGGGACCATTCCGAACCCAACGGTTTGAGGTCTTCCCTTACGAGGGGTGAGTGCGGCCTTAAATCATTTTCCCAGTTCACATTTGGTGGCGAATCCATGTTATTTCTCCGGTTTAGTTCCCCCGTGGGCTACTCCGTACTCCCAACCAGGCCGCGAGCCAGGAACAGTGTCATCGATTTCTGTGTCATACAACTCGCAACCAAGAGTTTTCCGCCAAGGTGCACTCCGAACCTTTTACACTTTTGAGTTTTGTTCGTAGGTGCACTCACAACCTTTACAACTACTCAACGGATAGGATTTCACAACCACAAGTATTTTTGTTTAAGAAGGTTTGAAACACACTTGGGCACTCACAAATATTATGAAGATTGGGTGAGTTGCAAACCCAAGTGTTCTAAGCTCACTAAATGATATGAATGTGAGTGTGTGAGCTTGAGAGTGTTTGAGATTAAGAAGGTTTAAGACACTCTTATTTTTACCTTAGAGAATGTATGAAGATGTATTATGATGTCTCTAACCAAGGCAAATGAGTTGGGGTTCATTTATTGACCGGCGTAAACACACACGTATAACGCAAGCGCACGTATCGTTCAAGTAGTATAAAAATATCGATCCCACGAGGACTTAATTCCTACTGTTGTTATTAATTGTTGAATCTATTTATTTACAAATATCTAATTGAGGGAGAAGTGATTGATTGCTTGAAATGATATGCTTTGTAGATTTGATAAATAAATAAATAAATAAAAAGACAAAAGAAAATACTAAGGAAAATAAAAGACTCAAAGATCTAGAGTTGTGAATCTTTATAATATCTTTTAAAAGATGAAGTGATTATATCATAGTTAGGTAAAATATTGAATTATTAATCTGGAACACTAAATTATGTACAAGCCTCTTCCGATGGTCATTTACAAATACCTAGAATAATCAAATTGAATCATATGTCTATGTCAATTAAATTACCTAGATTCATTAAGATTGAATTCCAATTATTGATTACCCCCGCCCAACAGGTATATTCCTATCCTGTAAGGAAATCTATTAAAGGTTTATCTATCCTTAAAGAAGATCGTGGGTTGTTGAGTATAAGGTCTTTAAACTTAAAATCCCTATGTCTAGTTCATTTTAAGTTTTATCTAATCAATTTTATTAGTGATCAGTTAATAAAAAGGCATTAAGGTTATGACTCAACAAATAATTCTTTTAGTTACCCAAACTATAATCTAACCCTTTTTAAATCGGTAATATTAGATTTTATCACAACCCTAGATATTTAACTTAGTTACAACACATAACTAAAGCTGATATAAACTTAAAAGACATAAAATGAAATTGCTGAAAAGTAATAAAAAGAAATGCTAAGGTAAAAGGAATTAACTTCTATTATTCACTATTTAGATATCTCCCATAAAATAATATATAATCTTGTGATTTTTTAAACCAACCGTCCGGAATGGCGGTATCCTGATTAAGTCAAATTCAAATATACCAGCCATAAGGCGGAACAGAAATATAAACTTAAACCAGCCGTCCAGTGTGGCGGTATCCTCATTAAGTCAAGTTAACCAAATTAAATTGAATAACCAACCGTCCGAAAATGGCAGTATCCTTTATTAATTCAGATTTTAAATAGTTTATATATTATATTTTAAGGGAGATTAATCTAAATAGTAAAAGTAAAAGTATTACCTTATTACCTCAGCATGGAGGAGTTACCTCATCATGGAAGAATAAAATTACAACTACAAAGCGTAAATAAAACTGAATAAAAGAAGAAAATATGAAGAACTCTCTATTATATAAGTATTTACAGAGGATTTGGTACATTTGAAACTAAAAATTCGAAATCTATTTATAGGCAAAAAAAACTAATTTTTTATTATTATTTTTCTGATTTTTATTTTTTAATTATTTAATTATTTTATTATTATTATTATTTTTGGATCGCTGAATTTTCGACACGTGGCATGGTGGCTAAAAAAGACGGCTCGTTGAATTTTTGACATGTGACATGGTGGTGCAATTACCAAAATACCCTCGGTGTCGGGACGCCCAAAATTACCAAAATACCCTTTTTGCCAAATTTCACAGTTTTGCTCCAAATCACCTCCAGAATGTCCTGAAACTTTATTTTCGTGTCGGGATGCCCAAAATTACCAAAATACCCTTTGTGTCGGGACGCCCAAAATTACCAATTTCACCAAATTTCACAGTTTTGCTCCAAAAATCCTCCAGAATGTCCTGAAACTTTATTTATCTACAAAATAACACAAAACACATCAAAATATTCACAAAACTCAAGAAACTATACAAAATATTAAGTTAAATGAGTGGGAAATAGTGATACATTTATCACTCATCATTTATATAGAAAATAAAGAGCAATCCCAACTTTCTGCTGAGACCGGTATGGTAACCGGTATTGGACCGATATTCCGGTCTCTAATGGATATATTACCGTTGGGAGAAACTAGCCATTGGCTTGACTGATTTGTTCACCGGTATGTAGACCGATTTAGGTCATGCCGGTTCCAGTAAGGGAACTAGCCGTTGGGCTCATCGGTATGTAGACCGGTTTGGTCTGTGCCGGTTCCAGTAGCCATGCATTCCATAGGTTCACCAGTATGGTGACCGGTATGGGACCAGTAAGGTCCGTGGTGGTTCCAGTAAGTGTAGAAAATAGAGCACTTCACCGGTATGGATACCGGTATGGATACCGGTACGGGACCGGTATGCCGGTCTTAGTACCAAAAATACAGGTATGAAGATTTTAATGCATTTTGTACATGAACCTAATGTATCTAAGTGAGTGTGCATGATCCCTATGAGTTTAGGCACTTTAATATTACAATTCACATTATAATTTGAGCCCTAAGCTAAGACTTCGCAAGATTATCTCGATTTGCCACAAGTCTTTCACATTCTCGCTCTTTACCACGTTGCGCTTCGACATCTTTTTGTATTACTTCGTATTTGTTCGTCGAAGACTCTTTCTTGTTGCATCATCAAAATCCAATTACGTGACCTAGTCACCAACAAGAAGTTCTCATCTCTCAATTATTAATTACAACTTTCCAAATCAAATACAAACAAACTTACTTTCACTAATTTATTTTTTTCTTTTTCCTTTTTGACTTTATTTTTTATTTGTATTGATCATTTTACAAACATGATCACAATCCACCTAAAGTGGATTATGACATTTCAACTTTTATTTTTTATTTTTTACTTTTTTATTTTTTACTTTATTTTCTAATAATTAAAAATACATGAAACATATATTGACGTCTTCATTAATTTCGACCTTGAAATATTCAGAACTAGAAAATCTTGCCAACAGAAAAGTTGTAGATATTTGAGTCTTCTTTCATTTGGAACTAGAATCGCCACAATCTGATATTGGAGTCAAACGTTATGGCCAAAATACGAAAATTGTGTAAAGTTGGAATTTCTAAAATTGTACACTGTTAGAACGCCCTATCCAGTTTTTGACCTCCAAAATCCAAATGTCACATCCATTTTCCTAGTTATACATCCAAGGTATTATTTCACATATATAATAAATAAAAATCACAATAAAAATATATAAAACATAAATTTAATTATTATTTCAAAAACAAGCTAAATTAAGGGAATTAATGAAACTACATGTGTAAAATAATTAATTTTCCTTTTGATAAATGTATATTATTTTTTGTGTTCATCACACATACAGATCTAACACAACAAGTCACTTCCACCATGCGCAAATAGATGCAGGAGTTCAAAGAAGCAAATCTCTCCAACCTACATGGAGTGAGGCTACCAATGAGGAAAAGTCGGGACGAGATAATTTCGGACAATCATTTCCTAGAGACCATCACTTCCGTAGAACTCCCACAGAAGTTTAGCCCCCCAGACATGAGGATATATGATGGAACCACAGACCCATATGACCATGTTATCCACTACAAGTATAATATGATTTCTACAGCCCTGGCTCCACACCAATAAGAAGCTGGAATGTGTAGAGTATTCGAAGAGACACTAGAAGGCCCAACCCTCACTTGGTTTATTAACCTCCATTACCGGTCTATCGGATTATATCAAAAGTTGGAAGACAAGTTTATATAGCACTTTGCAAGCTTCTGTAAGCTTGAGAAGACTACAGACGACCTTAATACAATCCAACAGTGGAAGAGATAACCTTTACGAAGCTATGTGACTCTCTTCAACAAGGAAAGAATATCATACCACATCTCCAACAGCCAATTGCCATATAAGCCTTCAGGAATGGTTTACTCACATATAGTGGGCTTTAAAAGAAGCTATCGAAGTTTCGATGCTACACCATGGACCAGGCTTTGGCCTGAGCCTAAATTGAGATTAGATGGGAGAAGGACAAGACGAACAGGAAGAGAGAGAGTTCCAGCAGCCATCATGGAGAGAAAATCCCAAATCCCCCCAAACAGCCCATAGACCTTATTGACAGGGCTCCACAGCCAGCGAACAAGTGTTGGGACGGTTGTGGGACACATAAGGTCGGATCAGTGTCCATAACAGCGAAAGTGGGTCTAACCATTGGATATCAAGCATGGGTGTATTTTAAATATTTTAATGGAATACTGTGTTCCATTATGAGTGTATAGGAAAAATCAGGGATGAATCGGAGTCCAAGACAAAATAAATCGAGATAAAAATTAGATCCAACACACCCAATACGGGCATAGCGCGTGCATGAGCGAAAGCGACATGCAACACATGCTTCCAGCGGTTGCTTGCGCAACATACACAAATCAAAACATGAATCAAAATAGAATCCCATAATGAAAAGACTCATTAACAATTCTAGGTCACCCAAAGGTGGTTAATTGATTCTAAAATGGTAGTCGTAGACCCAAGCTATTATCTAGAGTTCCAAAATCTTAGTTTATGTTTATGTCTAACATAAACATTTTGACCAAATCACAAGCATATTGTGTTTATGCTTTCAAAGTATCCATACAAAATTAATTAGCCTAATTTCAACATCAAGCTATGTTATTATGTATCTAATACATAATAAATCACTATATGTTTCACTAGTGATAACTCACTAATGAAAACATAGCTTTAGAGAATATCAAACTCACCTTGTAAGCTTGATTCCAAGATCCAATCTTATTCTTCACGTTGAAATGTTGTAGAGAACTTCCAAAGTTAGCAAGCTTGACTCCAAGACCAATCTTGATTCCAATGCTAGCAAGCTTGATTCCAATATCCAATCTTGATTTCTCATTGTTGAAATGTTGTAGAGAACTTACAAAGCTTATCTAAAAATTTCTTTTACTTAGGCTAATATTTCTAAATCTTGTTTGTTTTACCTTTCATAAGCTTAACTTTCTTAAGCTCAAGCTTAATTAAAAACTTGTTCAAGCTTGCCTTTTATAGTAAAAATTATACAATTTTTAATTAATAAAAATCTTAATCAACTTTTAGGTAGGTTTAATCCAATTTGTCCAAATATGTATAATTAGGTGTGACTAATCACCTTTGTCTACCACTTTGATTTAATCCAATTAAATCAAGACAAAGTATAATTAATGGATTAGTTAAATGTCTACTACTTTGATTTAATCCAATTAAATCAAGACAAATACACCTATTATTATACATCTATAATGATCAAAATATCCTCTAATGGTATAGATATTTATGAAATTACAACAAAGCCCTTGTGTGATTTTAGATTAATCCAACTAATCCAATTGACTCAAAGTAAATAATTAATATTATCCAATAACACTTAATTCTTTTAGTTGATAATTATAATATCAAATATATTTATTATCAAAAATTATCGGCTACCTAAGTGGTCTATGAGTACACTTCATATTATGGGACTTTCTAAGTCCATACAAGTTCGTCATATAAGCCTAGCTTATATGTACACAATTCGGCCACCTCCGAATTTGCGAAGAACAAGAATGACCTTTTTGAACTATACAAGTCGATTTCATCACATATGTTTAACAATCCCTCTATCGTAGGCTATCTAAGTAGTGCTTAGGAAACATAGATTATACCATCAAGTTTCCGAGACGCACATCTCATGTCGACATGTCCACAATTCTTTACAACTAATCAGGACACCATTTCTTATATATGCGATCCACCCTAGGATCGGCTTTGGCCAAAGTCTTAAGAATCGTGACTTACTCACATGGATATCTAAATCCTTATAGTACACATACGAGCCGATGGATCTTATCTTGATACGCACTTGATTAATGAATGCATCGCTCCAGACCCAACGAACATCTAGCGGTTAGACCATGAAAGGTCTTTGACATATATGGCATCAAAGAGTGAAAGATCATACACAAAATCAATATTATCATATAGTCAAAGGATCGCATATGCTACTCGACTCGAAGAGATTCCTATTGACGGTGGTTTATACTTCCAACTATTATGAATCACATTTGAATATTTCAGTATTCACTCCAGCGAATACCCACATGTCTATACGAGCTTTCCAAGCTCATGGTACATCAAGTTAAACCATTAGAACTCTAATTTCAATATAAGTTATGTGCTAGTCTTTTAGGTTATAGAAATTCGACCGTATTCTAAAACTAGCGACTAGGAATATTTACTTTAAGAATAATTTATAATAGTAATATTTTCCCAATGTCGGACCACCCAGTGTCCAGTATTACTACATGATTATTCTAAGGTCGATGTCATTCTCATCAGATTTTTATATATCAATCTAATATGCAAAATGACATTACCATTAACAAGGTTGAAATGAAAATATAGTTATTTAATTAATAAATAATAAATTATAATGTACATATAGTATTCGGATTAGCACTCAAAGCACAATTCCAACAATAAGAGGTCTCTACAAAGGAGGGAGCATCGTCCACATAATCGGGATTACAAGCGTCGGCCCTTGTCCTATATGGTATAGAATCGATCATTGATAAACAGGCCAAGGCTCATAGACTATAAATTTAACGTATCCCCTGTGAACTAGTCTCAGTCCTAAAAAAGATAGGAACCGAAGTAAGATGGCCCGCTGACCGATGCGTAATCACACGCGTATAACGCAAGCGCACGTATCGTTCAAGTAGTATAAAAAGTATCGATCCCACGAGGACTTAATACCTAAGCTATTAATTTATGAAGCCAAATTTTTACAGGTATCTAATGGATTGATTGTTTGATTGGATGGTGACTTTAATTTTAAAATAAGTAAATAAAATTGCGCGAAAGTAGATTGATGAAAATTTAATATTAAGAAACTATCCAGGGTTGTGAATTTTTCCAATATCTTTTAAAAGATGAAGTGGTTATTTATATTTTTGTATATATTGGTTTACAACCTGGAACACGAAATTCTGCAAAAGCCTTTGTCGATGGTTAGATGCAAATACCCAGCGTAACCTAATTAATCATATGTTTATGTCAACCAAGTTACCTGAATTCTTTAAAATTAAGTTCCAATTGTGGTTACCCCTGCCCGACAGGTATATGTCTATCCTGTAAGGAAATCTATTAAAGGGTTATGTATCCTCAAGGAAGATCGTGGGGTATTAAGTCTATGGCTGAAACCTAAAATTCCTTTGTCAATTTTATTTTAAGTTTACCCGATCAATCTTATTAATGGCCAGTTAACAAGAAGCATTAAGCTTAAGACTTAATAAGTAAACCTTTATATTACCCAAATTTATAAAATAACCCCTTATAAACCGGTGATATTGGAATTCATCACAACCCCGGATAACGGGTTTAGCTACGACACATATTTACGACTAGTAAAAACTTAAATAAAATAAAAGACATAAAGTAAATGCTGGAAAGTAAAGGCGGAAAAGTAAATGCTGAAAAGTAAATGCTGGAAATTAAAAATGTAAAATTACAATAAAAGAAAATACTGAGGTTAAATGATCCACTTTTATCACTACCATTTTAGATCTCTCTTAATATAATATATTAACTTTGCGTGATTCTACCAACCAGCCATATAGGCGGTAACCTGATTAAGTCAAATTTATAATTTATTACCAACCGACCAATCAGGCGGTATCCAGTTTAGTCAGGTTAAAACCAATTTCAAATATTACCAACTGACCAATCAGGCAGTATCCTTATTTAGTCAGGTTTTAACTAGTTTATATATTATAATTAAGGGAGATTAATCTAAATATTAGTAATAAAAGCTTCACTTTTTACCCCAGCAAGGGGGAGTTACCTCCTCATTACTGAAAAGTAAATACTTTAAAAGTAAATAAAGGAAAGTACTGTTGCGTAAAAGTAAATTACAGAAACTAAAGACTGAAAAGTAAAGAAAAGAAAGTGCAAATGCGGAAATTAATTACTGAAGCTATAAATAAATAAACAAGATACAATCTTCTTAATATTCTTAAGGAATTATATAGAAGAAAGTATGAAATTTACAAATGAAATGGCTTGGTATTTATAGGCAAAATTTTGCCTTCACCAATTTCTCCACTAATTTCTCCACCAAATATGGCACCAAATCTTCAAGCATGTTTGGTGGAAGTTTGACAATTTTCATTATTTATTTATTTTTTATTTTGAAAATGACTTTAATAATTACACATAACACACTTACAGATGTTTCATCCATTTCGGTTTGCAAACTTCAGAATTCAAAAATATTTAAAACTTCAAAGTTGTATCTCTTTGTGTCTTATTTAATCTGGAAATTGAATCAGCTTAATCGGATATCGGATAAAAAAGTTATGGCCAAAATACCAAACTTGTGCAAGATTGGAATTTAAGACTGCACTTCGTGACACGTATAGTAAATTTCCGTTTTTGCCATTTTTTGCTCTGAATTTCATCGTTTTAGCCCCGAGTTGATTCCATTAAGCCCTGATACTTTATGTATCTGCAAAACACATAAAAACACATAAAAACATTCATCAAACCCGAGAAACTAAACAAAATATTAGGTAAAAGGGCGGTAAATATTGATATATTTTCCGTTCATCACACCCCCAAACCTAAAATTTTGCTAGTACTCGAGCAAAACAATAAAATATAATAAATAATTAAAATTAAACTAAGCCACTTTCGTAGGGATCACGGTTGCATTTAGCAAATGCAACAAGCCTTTAAACCCCTAGATGTCCCTAGTGGACGAGTTGTAGTCTCGTGAGGGTTTACAGCGACGATACCCACAAACATCTTATAAAAGTAAAAAGATAGTAAAACTAATGCACACAAAAGCAAAAAGTCAAGAGAAAAAAGAGTAAATAAGTTAGTGACTAAACATGTGAAATTTCTTATCCAAGTTACTAGTTGTTTTCTTTCTTTCTAAATTACCGAATAAGTAAATTCTCCGATTATTTTTACCATTCTCCATACACACAGCTAACAAAATATTAATCAACTCATTTTTCCCCACAGTTGTCACAAGTGTAGTTGAAAAGAGAGTAATATTTTTGTCCTAAAGTTATATCAGAATTCACACATTTTTTAAGAAATGGAATATTTTTCGGATTTTTCTGATTTTATTATTATTTTTTATTTATACAATATCATCCATCTATGTAGCGAGCTTTGGGTCAGTGACTCTCAAACCAGTTGGCTTTAGGGCATAGGTGTTAAGATACCCCTACAGACTTAATTACTCTGACTTCTGATATATATATATATATATATATATATATGTAACATCTTTGATCCATGTAGCGAGCTTTGGGTCAGTGACTCCCAAACCAGTCGGCTTTAGGGCACTAGGTGTTAAAACACCCCTATGGACTTAATAACCCGGATCTCAGACGTTTATATATATATATATATATATATCATCGTTTTTTTTAAAGATCATTCATTCAATTAAACCAGAGCACTGAATATTACAAACTTATCAATTACAACTCATGTCCTTATGTTACCATGTATGTTGATAATACCTGTCAACTGAACATGTGAAGATTCATTTTAATCAGTTTTATGGAGAATTCACAAATTTAATAAATTAAAAGGAAAAAACAACAATTAACTTGTTCCGAAATAGGTTGAGATACGTCTCAGGAGTGGAAATTCCTTACACAGCTATCTCCTACCAATTTCACCTAATTAATCATGTTAAAAACACAAACACCAAATAATTTTTTAATTTTTGTAAAATTTATTAATTGTTTTTGAATTTTTTCGAAAATTTTAGACTACAAATCATATAAAAATAACATAATAAAAACAAGATATTAGTCAACTATTCCCTCCCCCAAACCCACATGAGACATTGTCCCCAATGTCTTAAAAAGTAGTAGAAGAGTTTAGAAGATAATACCTGATTAGCTAAAATTCTACACATAAAAGCTAAATTAAAGGTTAAGATCCAGATTTATCCGACGCTTCTTACCAAGATCATTATCAGACCAGTTAATCTTGGAAAGGATATGGTTAATTTGTGGTTCAAAGGCTAAGATTTGTTCAATTAAATCTGGGGCAGTTCTGGCAGTAAAGATGAGTTCTTTTTACAGGTTTTAACACGAACCCATTTCTCCGGGCATCATCAAGAAACACACAAAGAAAATCATAAAATCCATCAGCGTTGAACAGTCCAAGCAGTTTCTGGTGTATGTTCAAGTTTTCCCAAGATAGTACTGTAAAAATTTCCTCCATTGTGCCCAAGCCTCATGGCAAAGCAATAAAAGAATCAGCACGGTTAATCATTTCTACCAGTCGTTCAGACATACCTGGCATGATAAGTTCCTCTCCATTTGATGATCCTATAAGATCCGCCTTCGCCAAAGATTTTGGGACGATTCCCAAAACTTGACTGACTCCTTCCTGTACAGCCTTTGAAACGATTCCCATTAATCCAAGATTGCCACAGCCATATATTAAGTGCATATTCCTTTCAGCTATGACTCTACCTAATTCTTGTGCCGCTATAATGAATTCTGGTTTAGAACCAACACTAGTATCGCAAAACACACAGATGTTTACAACTCGTCTTCTTGAAATGGCTTCCATTTTTGTCTATTTCTTTGTCAGCTCTGGATGCCTTCAAGAGTGCAATGATGAGTTGAATTGATAAATCCTAAAAAAGGGTGAGTAATAATAGCACAAGTATATTCCAAAGGACGATTATTAGCAATACAGTAAATCGTGAAAGGTCAAGAACTCTGGATCCTGTCGGAGAAAATAAAAGATAATAACAAAACAAATCACAATTATTAGGAAAAGACAAAGAGATAATAATTTATGGCTTGATTAACGTCTATGCGTCAGGGATAAGCTTCTCATCCAATTTTCTTATAAATTCACAAACAGGGTCTTTTAGAGTCAGATTCCCGAGACTGTACTGTTGTCTTTCTCTTTGGAATTGTGTATATAATATGTGAATGGCTATATGAACATATCCATTGGGATGCATCTCAAGAGTCGAAGATATATCATCTAAAGACTCCTTACTCAAGCCATCACTAATGAATTTAATTTTATCTTCGCGATTATCAGACACCATTCCTAAACAACGACAACGAGTATTACATGTCATGCGAGCACATTTATAGCAAACACCCATCTTTTTAACTCTTCTCTTTTTAGCATAGGTGCTTCTTCCTAAACCAGGCAGATATGAAATAAAAGAGTCAGAGGACTCACCTTCCAATCGGACCAGTGCTTCAATAATCCAACGAATGTCAATAGGAATACCTTTTATCGTCAGTAGTCTCATCCTTTCCAAGTGAGCTTTGTAGATTTTCATCAAAGAATTTTGAGGGAGAGAAGGAAATTGCTTATGAAGATTTACGAGAATGTCTTCCATCCTGAAAATACAAATTAAACACACGAAAATAAAACACACCAAATCACAATCTATACACAAATTGCATGGGTTGCCTCCCAGCTAATGCTAAGTTTAAAGTCGTTAGCTAGACATGACTCCCCGAACGTTAGGTTGGATCTGAATGTGTGACCCTTTCTTTTTGTCGCTCAAATGATTCTCCCCAATAGTGATTGACACGCCGACTGTTAACCTTGAATGTTTCGTTGGTGTTGGGATCAAGTAACTCAACAGCTCCATATGGTAAAACCTGAGCGATCACAAATGGACCTGACCACCTTGATTTCAACTTTCCAGGGAAAAGTTTCAATCTTGAGTTGTACAACAACACATGTTGCCTTAGTTCCAGTTGTCTGTGCACTATTTTTCGATCATGCCATTTTTTGGTCTTTTCTTTGTATAATCTAGCATTCTCATAAGCCTGTAGGCGAAACTCCTCTGATTCATTGAGTTGATGGAGTCTTTTCTCTCCTGCACCTTGTGGATCAAGATTCAACTTCTTCAATGCCCAGTATGCCTTGTGTTCAAGCTCAACTGGCAGATGACATGCTTTCCCAAACACTATTTGATATAGTGACATACCAATGGGTGTCTTGTAAGCTGTCTGGTAGGCCCATAATGTGTCATCCAGTTTTGTAGACCGGTCTCTCTTTGTTGATCCAACGATTCTCTCCAAGATTATTTTGATTTCCCTATTTGAAACTTCAAACTGTCCATTTGACTGTGGATGATAGGCAGTGGCAACCCTATGAGTAACTCCGTATTTGGATAGGAGTGCATCGAAGTATCTGTTGCAGAAATATGTGCCACCATGACTGATAATAGCCTAGGGTGTTATGAAGCGAGTGAAAATATTATTTTTAAGGAATTTGATCACCACTTTTGAATCGTTTGATGGCAGTGCAATTGCTTCAACACATTTGGAGACGTAGTCTACCGCAACTAGTATGTACAGGTGATGAGTGGTAAATCTATCACTATTTCCCACTCATTTAACTTAATATTTTGTATAGTTTCTTGAGTTTTGTGAATATTTTGATGTGTTTTGTGTTATTTTGTAGATAAATAAAGTTTCAGGACATTCTGGAGGTGATTTGGGGCCAAAACAGTGAAAATTGGAAAAAAGGGCAAAATGATAATTTGGCCGCGTCGCGACGCGCAAGCCTTTCGCATCGCGACGCCTAATGTGCGCCGAGTCCTTGCTAACGTGCGCCGGGTCTACGTGTCAGAATCTGAAAAGTTGACTTTGCTAACGTGCGCCGTGACACGTGTCAACATCACAGCCGATCTGTTAAAATGCGCTTGCCATGTGTCATCATCTTAAGATGACGAAAATCACCATCTACGCTAAAATGCACTCTGCCATATGTCAAAATCTCAGCGGATCACGCTAACATGCGCCTGGACACGTGTCGCCATCACATGTTGCCGACATCAATAATTCAACTGCCGACATAAGAGTGACACGTGTCACAATCTCGCGAAGCCAAACCAACACGTGTCGAAGATCTACGGGTGTCGCAACGCCAAAGGCTTTGGCGTCGTGACGCTGGGACCTTACCGAGGCCTATAAATTCAGCTCGATGTCAGAATTCAAATCATGCCTTACTTGAGTTTTGTAAGGACTTTAAGGATTGCATCTTGTGTGATTTAGTTTTTGTAATTTTAATTTAGCATTTTTACTTTTAGTATTTTTAATTATGCACTTTTACTTTTTGTAATAAAATTTTATTTACTTTTTTACTTTATGTTTTATAGTTAATTTACCGCTGGGGTAAAAGGTGAAACATTTAATATAATTATCTAGGTAAATCTCACTTAATTATAATTTATAAATTATAATTTAACCGGATTAATTAATGGCAGACTTTATTACCGCCTATATGGTCGGTCTAAATATAAATTACTTTACCGCCTATATGGCTGGTCTTTATGTGACAGATAATTACCGCCTATATGGCTGGTGTAATTGGACTAAATGGATTACCGCCTACATGGCTGGTTTTAAATATTTAACATTATTAATTCCTGAGAAAGCAGAACATAAAATAATTTATATTTTATAGTAAGTGAGATTCCTAGATAAGAAATATTAAATGTGGATCCTCTAACCCCAACATTTTATTTTATTCTAGGGAAGTGATGAAACACAATATTACTAGGCTTAATAATTGATTTAATTATTTATTGGGTAATTCTTTAGTTTGTTTATTGAGTCTTAAGCTTAATACTTCTTGTTGTCTGATCACCAATAAGATTGATGTGATAAACTTAAAATGAACTAGACATAGGGATTTTAAGTTTCAGCCTTAGATTCAATAGCCCACGATCTTCCTTGAGGATAGATAACCATTTAATAGATTTCCTTACAGGATAGACATATACCTATTGGGCGGGGGTAGCCATAATTGGAACTTGATCTTAATGAATCCAGGTAATTTGGTTGACATAGACATATGGTTCAATTGGGTTATACTGGGTATTTGCGTCTGACCATCGACAGAGGCTTTTGCATATTTTCGTGTTCCAGGTTAGCAATCTGATTTATTACACATTAATAAGAGAATCAATTCATCTTTATAATAATATTGTGTGGAGTCACGACCCTAGATCCTTGAGTCTTTCCTTCTATTTTCCTTAGTATTTTCTTTTGTGTCTGTTTTTATTTTAATTAGCAAATCCACATTCAACCAACCAAAAGCAATCAATTCCTTTCTCCCTATAATTAGATACTTGCAAATAAATAGTATCAACAATTAGTAAGAACAATATGAATTAAGTCCTCGTGGGATCGATATTTTTATACTACTTGAACGATACGTGCGCTTGCGTTATACGTGTGTGTTTACGCCGGTCAAGTTTTTGGCGCCGTTGTCGGGGACTTATTTTTCTGAGTTATTAATTTTGAAGCTATCTAATTTACATGTATCTAATTTTCTTTATTTTTGTCTGTAATTTTTATTCTTTCTTTTGTTTTCAGGTGATTGAAAAATGGAACATTATTGGGAGTTTGAGAGATCACGAGCTTTACTAGAAGATACACCCCAAATCTGGGAGCAACAGTCCGGTTTTCTGAGGCCTGTTGACCAGCCCAACAACTATCACTGGATGTCAGAATCAGGCAATACTACATTTGCTCATCAGAACAAAATGAGGAGATGTGTAATTTGTGATTGTAACCACTCGAGCGATCAATGCATATACTTTTCAGAGTGGTAGAATTATCAGAATCATTCAAGGTGCGGAAAACCATCATATTTTCCATCTTATCCACCATCTACCTACGATCTTCATCAACAATAAAAACCATCATAAGAAGATCAGATGATTGACATGCTCAAAGATTGGTTCAAGAAACGAGACGAAGAGTTGGATACGATGCTTGAAACATACCAGAATCAACTCGAAGGTATTTAGAGACAATCAGAATTCATTCATAGATTGACAGATCAGACGAGACAATTAACAGAAAACCAGAGCTACATACCTCATGGACCATTTTCAGATGACACTGATGAAGCCTTCAAGTACCAAACATTTCATGATGACACTTTAGCAAAAGATGGGGATTAGCAGTATCAGAAACTAGAGGTATCAGTTCAGAAATCCGAACCGACAAAATCTCGATTTGATTTTTATTATTCTGACTCTGACGAAGATGAAGCTGAGTTGTTTGTACCAACTGCACCAACAACAATTGAGGATGGAACTCTGTATCCTTAAAATGAAGATCTTGGAGCGTTCATTGCATTGATGTTTGAAGAAGATCTACCTGAACCATTCATTTCAGTCATATCAGATGATGAAGACCTAAAATCAGACATATCTTTACATCCTCAGGTTGACACTTATGGAGCATGTTTTTCACAGATGACAGATGAAGAACTGAACGCGGAAATCCTAAAATACACCTGTGAAGAAAAGGTGGAGCAAGAAACAGAGCAAATGGAGGAGCAATTATCAGACCAAATTGAAGATCCAGAGCATTCAGGAGAAACATCACTATTTTGGGGAGTACATATTAAAAACATCACCCTGAAGCTTGATAAAAGGGAACTTCCATTCAAGGTCAAGCACCATACGAGACCTCCTGATTTTATTTCTTTCTTTTCAGAAACCACTGGAGCAACAAAGGTTAAAAAGGTGGCACAAGCACTGAATGAGACAAAAAAATTTTTTCCCCTTTACCGTTGGAAGAGACCCTTCAAAAGCAATGCTCACGGGATTATCTTTAATCGGACATCCAAAACGACATTGAAACCTCATTGACAGATGGATTTCAGTCACGTCTGGCTGAAGACGAAAAATTTAGCGCTAGCAGGGAGGCAACCCATGCACTTTGTTGTAATTTCTATTTTTATATTTTGTGTATACATGTTGTAAAGTTTTTAATTTTGTACAAAGCATAAGACAGAAGGAATGGTGTTTGGCAAAGATAAGAGATAATTCATTAGCGATGGCTGAGTAAGGAATGGATTCTTGAGACGCATCCTAATGAATTTATACAAAGCGAATGGCGTATTGCGTACACAATTCCGTTGCCTTAATTATTGCTTTGATTTGCTTTTCTGTTGTAATTATCTTTATTTTCATAGACAGGATCCAGACTTTTTGACCTTTCACGATTTCTTTTGTTGTTTAGCTAACAAACGTCCTCTGGAAGATACTAGTGCTATTATTACTCACCCTTTTCAGGTTCTATAAATTCAACTCATCATTGCCCTTTTGAAGACATCCAGAGTAAAAAATGGAAGCCATTTCAAGAAGACGAGTTGAAAACATCTTTGTGTTTTGCGGTACTAGTGTTGGTACTAAGCCACAATACGTAAAAGCAGCACAGGAATTGGGTCGAGTCTTAGCTGCAAGGAATATGCACTTAGTATATGGCAGAGGCAATCTTGGACTAATGGGGATCGTTTCAAATGCCGTACAGGAAGGAGGCAGTCACGTTTTGGGAATCATCCCAAAACCCTTGGCAAAGGCAAATCTTATTGGATCATCAAACGGAGATGAACTGATTGTGCTAGGTATGTCTGAACGATTGGTAGAAATGATTAACTGTGCTGATGCTTTTATCGCTTTGCCAGGCGGCTTGGGCACATTGGAGGAAATTTTTATAGTGTTATCTCGGGCGAACCTAAATATACACCAGAAACCGCTTGGACTGTACAACGTTGAAGGATTTTATGATTTTCTTTGTGTGTTTCTTGATGATGCCCGAAGAAATGGGTTCGTGTCAAAATCTTTAAAAGAACTCCTCTTCACCGCCATAACTGCTCCGGATCTAATTGACCAACTCTTAGCCTATGAACCACAAGTTGACCCTATCCTTTCAAATATAAATTGGCCCAAGGACGATCGTGGTAAGAGGCGTCGGATTAATCTGGATCTTAACCTTAATTTCCTGTAGAATTTCAGCTAACCATGAATATCTTCTAAACTATTCTTCTATTGTTTAAGACATTGGGGACAATGTCTCATTTAGGTTTGGGGGAGGGAATTAGTTGATCAGTACCTTGTTTTTAGTTTGTGTGTTATTTTTATTTTTAGTCCAAAATTTTTCGAAAAATACAAAAAAAAAATTGAAATTTTTTCAAAAATTACAAAAATATTTTGCATTTTTGTGTTTTTATTTTGACTAAAAAGGTGAAATTGGTAAGAGATAGCTGAGTAAGGAGTTTCCACTCCTGAGACGTATCTCAAACCTATTTCGAAACAAGTTAATTTTTGTTTATTTCCTTTTGAATTATTTAATTTGTAAACTCTCCATAAAATTGACTAAAATGGATCTTCATATGCTCAGTTGACACGTATTATCAACATACATGGAAACATACGGACATGAGCTATAATTGAAAAGTTTGTAATATTCAGTGCTATAGTTTAATTGGAGGAAGCATCTAAGAAAGTGATGGAGTAAAAAAAAAAAACTGAGATCCAAGTTATTAAGTCTGTAAGGGTGTTTTAACACCTAATGCCCTAAAGCCAACTGGTTTGGGAGTCACTGGCCCAAAGCTCGCGACATGGATCAAAGATGCTGCAAAAAATATATATATATCTAAAGTCTGAGTAATTAAGTCTGTAGGGGTGTCTTAACACCTGGTGCCCTAAAGCTAACTTGTTTGGGAGCCACCGACCCAACACTCGCTACATAGACATAAGATATTGTATATAAATAAAAGATAAAATCAAAAATCAAAGAAAAAATCAAAAAAATCCGAAAAATTATTCCATTGTTACAAAAAGGTGTGAAATCTGATAGAACTTTAGGACAAAAAATATTACTCTCTTATCAACTGCACTTATGACTGTTGTGGGCAAAAATGAGTTGTTTAATATTTTGTTGGCTGTGTATATGGAGAATGGAAAATATAATCGGAGAATTTACTTATTTAGTAATTTAGAAAGAAACAAAACAACTAGTACCTTGGAGTAGAAATTTCACATGATTAGTCACTAACTTCTTTATTCTCTTTTCTCTTGTCTTTTTGCTTTTGTGTGCATTAGTTTCACTACATTTTTACTTTTATAAAATATTTGTGGGTATCATTGTTGTAAACCCTCACGAGACTACAACTCATCCACTAGGGACACCTAGGGGTTTAAAGGCTTGTTGCATACGTTAAATGCAACCGTGATCCCTACGAAAGTGGCTTAGTTAAATTTATTATGTTATTTTATTTTGTGTTTTGCTCGAGGACTAGCAAAATGTTAGGTTTGGGGGTGTGATAAGTGGTAAATCTATCACTATTTCCCACTCATTTAACTTAACATTTTGTATAGTTTCTTGAGTTTTGTGAATATTTTGATGTGTTTTGTGTTATTTTGTAGATAAATAAAGTTTCAGGACATTCTGGAGGTGATTTTGGGCCAAAACAGTGAAAATTGGAAAAAAAAAAAGGGCAAAATGGTCATTTGGCCGCGTCGCGACGCGCAAGCCTTTAGCGTCGCGACGCCTAATGTGCGCCGAGTCCTTGCTAACGTGTGTCGGGTCTACGTGTCAGAATCTGAAAAGTTGACTTTACTAACGTGCGCCGTGACACGTGTCAACATCACAACCGATCAGCTAAAATATGCCTGCCACGTGTTGGAAAATTATGACCCATAGCGTCACTATTTGTACATATCACGGTGTTGTTGTACAAATTAACTATGTGACAAAGGAGATTGCACTCTTATCATTTGTGATTAGATCACCTAGATATATAAATGATGAGAGGTCCCTATGATTTGTTCCTGGACGGAGAATGATATGAGACAGTATCAGTCCACGAAGGATAAATCATTAAACATCCCTAGTCAGAGCATTATCGAGATTGGACATCGATGAATGCGTAAAAGACTAGTATACACTTGTGCGCGTTATGAGGGCACAACGGCATAGTTCTCATATATTTGGGTATAAGATACTCATGCAAGTGTAATAGGAGGTTGTGTTTTACCGATGGTACGGGAAACAGCTTCGCTCTGGATAAAATCCCCTCAGAATTTCATTGGTAGTATGACTATGTGTCTATGGAAATCCGAAATCAGGGTAGGTGTATTTGGTCTTAACCTGAGACTTGCATCGTTAATACTTGCGACAATCAATATACTTTGGTTGAGGTCGTCCAGGGCTTTAACCGGTTCTGTGTACGCCAATATTAGGTATATTGAGAATCGTAGTGTGTTGGGTGTGATGTCGAGACGGTAGTGTCACTCCAGTCATATGGAGTTGATGATCGCGCAGGGATACAGAACTGGTTCTCTAAATACGGTTGCAACAGTCGGGATAATATGACTTGGTCATGATTATCCGATATTAAAGAGACTAGTTTCTCGTAATCCGATATATGCTTCGTACGGGGCAGACACTGTACCAGCCTCAGGCCTTGCATGTGATCATCCGATACTGGACAGAAATACGCAATACTACGTATACTACGCCTGATACAGATCCTTTATTCCTATAAGGATATTTCGGAGAATTGGGTAGGCATGGCTCTTTGCTAGAGGCCAACCTTGTCTTGTAAATCGGTATAAACGTAGTACGAAGTACTTACGTGTTCGGATAGTCCGACGACCGAATTTACTACCAACATATCCGGGGATCTCATGGGTCACTTCCCAAAGATTCACCGATGACGTATAACTCGCACTCTAAATTAATCTGAGATTAATTAGATGAGAGAGAAAATTAATCTGGGATTAATTACAGAGATATTTTATCTAGGATAAAATATCATTTAAAGAGAGATAAAGGTTAATTTGGAATTAATCGAGAAATTAATATATTTGATATATTAAACGAAATTGGATTTCGACGCGGAATTAAAATTAAATTTTAATTCGGGCGAGCGAATTAATTTAGAATTAATTCGTTAGCGATATGAATAGTGATTTCGCTAGGCGTAATCATTTAATTACGACGCAACGAAAAATTCGTTAATTTGGAATTAGCGAACCGAGCCCGAGATTATTTGCGAGCGCATTCGCATTTCGAATTCGAGTGTGACACGTCAAATCAAGTGTCAAATCGCTAGTCGCATCTATCGTCACATCAAGCGTCAAATCATGTCACTTTGAGTGATGTGACAATTGATTGGATTGATTGATTGATATGACTTGATGTGAGTTGATAGAAGTGGTTGGTATGGCTTTATTGTTTGACTTTTATAAAGCCAATTTTTGTGGAAAATCCTATTATTATTTTTGGAAAATATATAAATGGATTTGTTACACAAAATACAATTTAATTCAACATTGTTTCTCTCTTCCTCTCTCTCCCTCATCTCACGCCCAAGGGGCTCCAAAAACCTCACTGGTTTTTAGTCACTGCCGAGTGCAGTGGGAAGCAAGAGTTGGATTTTTATGGCAAAAATCGCAAGTGCTAGCACATTACGAGACATGCGAAGGTGATAGGGAAGCCCACCCATGAGCCGGAACCATTCGACCAAGCTTAGAGCTTGTTCAAGGAGCATCAATGGACGCCAAAATGGAGCAGACCAGTGAGCTCACTGCCGCAGTTCACAAGGCAGAAAATTTAATTTTTGTTCGCCTTTGCGTCGCTCAACCGCTCGATGTAAGTATTCCGCGACTTCTCGAATGTATTCACTTATGTTTCATGTTTGATTTGTGATCATTGGGACCCTTAGATTTGTCAACAATGGTATCAGAGCTTGGTTAAAAGCATGAAATTGATTTTATGGATAAAATTTGGGTAAAATTGTATTTGAGCATGTTTAATGAAATTGGATGAATTAGTATGCTTAGATATGTTTTAATTTGAGATTGATTGGATCAATTTGATCAAATTTGGTTTGGAACAAATTTGCCCCAAAAATTTGGCATGGCCGAATTTGATGCCCTATTTTAATGTCTTGGGATTTTTTATTTTTGACAATTGGATGTGTTGGAAATCATTCGGGTTGATGATTTAATGTCGATTGTGAAATTAATTGGATTGAATTCGAATCGGACGTAAAATCCCCAAATTGCCGAGATCATTAGAAGCATGATTGGGTTTGATTTTTTGTTAATTTGTGTTGGACACTAATTGATGTAGATGAGCATGATTAATTATCCTAATTTGTGTTTTGGAAATATTGATTTGGGTGATTAATTATGTTAATGCACTTTGATTAATTAAATTGTAAAATTGGATTTTAGTAATTTAGTTAATTGGGCCTTAAATTGGATTTGGGCTTGAAATGTTGTAAATGGGCTTATTGGGCTTTGTTGTACAAAGTTGGGTTAAGGCAAATTGGATTGGATCCAATTGGGCCCAAAACCGCCTCCATAAAGCCCAAATGCGACAAATGGACCTTTAAAGTTTAATTGGGCCTAATGGGCCAAGATTTATTTCTAGGCTTATAGGGTAACTCCCGGATTGGATTTTGGTTATTCGGTTTGACCCGAGTTGACCAAAAGTCCACGCCTTAGGAAATTAATTAAAAACCCATTAGAATTTAATTAAATTGACGTTGGACGTTAATCGGGCTTTGAGACCCGTAGCGATTAAATTTGGAATTTAAGTCGTAAAGGTTTATTAATAATGTGTGATATTTAATTTGGAATTAAATAAGTGAATTAGAATTAAATACAAATTGAATTGAATTTAATGATGTAGTTTAATTTAATTCGAGAATTCATACTTTAAGTACTTATTCGCAAAACGAGTTTGACTCGAGCAAAATCAAATCGTTGTTTGAACATTGGATGATCACTAATTATCAGATTAATTAATTTGATTAGATTGATTGATAACATGCTTGTGTGAATACATGGTTGCGATGCATAAATAATGTATATCAGATGGATATTAGATGGGTGGGGCAATTTTAGAAATTATTGTAATAAATTTGATTTATTAATTGGACCTGCGTGTCCAGCCTTATCACCTCCTTATTCTTTGTATTCTCTTCTCACATATTCCCCTCAATGTATATGAGGTTTCTTTAGAAGTGTAGTGTAACAGGTAGAAGTGATACTTGTGCTAGCGGAAGAGAGAAATAGAGAGATTTGATCTAGGATCAATGTGTAAAGTATCCATCCGCATATCATTATTATTTTCATATGCGCTTTATTATGTGTTTAGAATGCATGTTTAAGGGTGTATGATGATGAGACCTTAACAAAGATAATAAATTGGTTGCCAATTTGCACTCGAAAAACCCTCGCTCAATATTAAGCGTTTTCCTTCCATTGATTGATTCTCACTCAAGATCTAAGACGGCATTGGTTTGTTGGCCAAAGTCAAGGCCTTTGTCTGTCGAAGATGTGTTTGAATCACGAAGGCTTTGTTACATGTCAGTGTCTTGTCTAAGTTGTGGTTTGTTGGCCAAAGTCAAGACCACTTCTTGTCCATCGACATTGATTACGAAGCTTTCCATGGTCAATGGGTCGCGCTTGACTAGGATCACTAAGTTTGTTGTGCCAAAGCCAAGACTTAGTTGATTCAGAGGAAAAAGGTTAGGTAATACATTGGATGTATTGGCATATATAAGATATATGTTTTGGACTTGGAGTTCCCCTACCGGATCTAGAAATTGAATTGGATCCAATCGATCTTAGAGATCTACCTAGTTAATTATCATATAATTTTTTGGCCAAAGTCAAGATTGTGTGATATTTAACGGGATCCTAGCCCACTAGGAAACGCGGTTTCCCGAGTACTCGACAGAGGGTTAGAGGCTCGCCGAAAAATAGTGGGAGGCAAGAATTGAATTTTCAATATTCGTTTAATTACTTGCCATACGCGCTCGAACAAATATCATTCGTCAAATATATTAAATGTTAGTTGGACTAATATTTAAATGTTGTTTTAATAAATAGTTAGACTATATTCAAACTATTCATTTATAGTTGATTTTATAATTGGATTATAGTAATCAATATAATTGATTTTAATCTATTAAATTATAGTTGATTAAATAGTTGGACTATCGTAATCATTATAATAAATAGTACCTAAATCGTTGATTAAATAGTTGGACTATTGGAATCAAGATATAAATTGAAAGATTAACGTTTAATAAAAAATCCTAGGGAAAATGTATTTAAATGGCTTAATTTTCAAAATTGGGAATAAATTTCAGGATGGTCTTGGAAAAATAATAAGTTATTTTATTTGATAAAATAATATATATTAGGCCTAAGCCCGGAGTTAAGCAAACAGTAGAGCATAATCTTTGGAAGATTATGTGATGATAACTTTAGTGCTTAATCCATTTAGTTTGTCGCAGTAGACTCCTTAATTTCTTAATCAGAACTAAGGATTAGATCCTTAAAGTATGATAATGAAATTGAAGGATCTTCAAAGATCTATTTTAGATTTTAGAAGTACTAAATTGCAATAAATAATTCTTGGAGAATTAATGACTATTCTTAAGGAGATAAAGTCAAAGTTTGCAATGAGGCAAGTAGCGCAAAGCGCACCTTACTTCGATATTCCAGAAACCCGAGGCTTGGCCAAAGGCTACTGGAATGTGCAAATGGCAAAGGCAAAATCATTATAATCTTCTAGGAAGATAAATGACATGTACCAAAAATGTCTGCCTAAATTGTGGCAAACGGGATCGCGGAAGCGTGACTGCCGTTTGGACAAAGCAGACATGAAGGAATTGAAGACGGGGCAAGGCTCTGACTTCAGATATGTTTGTCACATTATGTTCACTACTAGTATTAAAATTGGATTTTAGATACTTAGTGTGACATATATATATATATTGATGTTCAGAATCTGCTTTGAGCAGGATACTGACTTCAGTTGAGATTTATCTGCGTTTTGGAAACGGGACGAAAGTCACTGTTTTGACCGTAGATACCTAAGTTTAGGAACTACCCTTTGGGTGTGTACCTAAATTAGGAACTGTTATAATGTAGCTAGTTTGACTAGAAACATTATCTCTATATCAGTGTTTAACCCGCTGCGGGTGAACCTTTATATTTTAGAACACTAAAGTGTTTTATTATATAAAGATGATATTGAGATAAACACATTAGATGTGAATAACATCATTTATATTTTGAATATAAATAAAATCTCAAACGTACACAATGACAAACAAATAACTCAAACTGATTTGATCAGATGAAACTTTATTGTGGCATTGTTGTCTGGGACACATTCAAACAAGAATCGTATATCCACACTTTTGAAGTGTGGGTACTAGGACAAATTTGATTCTAATCAAATAAAGTCTACGAATCTAGTTTATTGGGCAAAGTACCTAAAACACCTTTACTTGGTAAAAGTGTAAATGCCACAGATCTATTAGCCCTAGTTCATAGTGAAGCAAGTGGGCCCATGTCTAGCTAGGCTAAAGGTGGATATGAATATTTCGTGACCTATACGGATGTGGCATCGCGTTATGGTTATGTGTTTCTTTTGAAGAACACAAATCGGAAACTTTTAAAGTTTCGACACGAAATAGACAAACAGATCGGCTATAGTATTAAACCGTCACGGTAAGATCGTAATGGAAATTACTTAAGCAATAAGTTTCTCAAATACTTGGAAGACTATAGTATTCTTTCAAAGAAGACTCCTCCCGGAACACGTCAAAGTGACAGTGTGTCCGAATAGAGAAACCGAGTTTTGTTGGACATGATAAGGTTAATCATGAGTTGCTCTGAGCTACCATTTCCTTCAACGGATAAGTATAAACAGTGCAGAACTTATTTAGAATAGGGTTCCTGTAGGACACAGAACTTGACGACGCTGTCCTAGGCTCGCGGCTTAGTTGGGAGTATGGAATAGTCCGCGGGGGAACTAAACCGGAGACATAACATGAAGTCGCCACCCAGTGTGAACTGGGACAAAGATTTAAGGCCGCACTCACCCCTCGCAAGGGAAGACCTCAAACCGTTGGGTTCAGAATGGTCCCTTACTTATGTCACTTGTGATGGTATGATTTGTGCAATAAACTAACCGAATCTATTCAATAATCATGCTCAAGTGTACTTAGATCTAATATACATGATTCAAAATGATTCCTAATCTCACTTTGCATGCTCGAAAAATAAGTTATTAAACGATAAACACACAATAGAACACAACGAGCATATCGAACCATTCAATTGAAATAAACAAATAACTACTTGAATATAAACATAAACTAAGCAACCTATCATGCATAAAAAATAACATTATCATGCGTTGGCAATAAATAATAAACTAGGCTAAATCATGCTTTAAATAATAATAAAACAACCTAGAAACTATTACATGCTCAAATACAAGTTTGGATGAGACGAAATATGTGTATCTTAAGTGGTACGTGGCGTTGTATCCCGAGTGCAGACCGCACTACTGTCCATTTGGAATCGGCTACGGAATTTACGTCCGGGTTTCCATCCGATATACCACAAAAGGGAACACATATCCCGCTCATCCAACAATCACATCATACCTCAAACGACTCTCATGCAATAATATTTTAAAATAAATAAAATAAAATGAAAGATGATAAATAAAAAAGGTGCCCTCAGGTCTAACCTCTTTTGTTGTCTCAAGAAAGGGCGTTACACGTCCGTTGGAAGGGTGATTGATCCGATGCTTTTCCGATTTGTCTACTCAACGTCTTTCCTCGTTGTTTTGATGCTTGGGCTGCTGTTTTAAGTCCATTTCGCTGCCGTTTGGTCGCTGCGTTTCAGGTCACTGTTTTGGTTATTTAGTGGACTGTTTTGGATGAATTTGAGGGCCAATAGGTGCGGTTTTTTTAAGGGTTTTAAGGGGGGATTTGGTGTAGTTTTTGGTGCAGTTTTTAGGTGTTTTTGGGGCTGTTTTATGGGTTAAAATCGCAGCAAAATCAGATCAGGTCAGGAGATGGTTTGCGGCAGTAAAGGTGCAGTGCAGTGAGTGTTTTAGGCTCGGTTTGGGCGCGAATTGATGGGCTGTGTGTGGGGGCTGTTTGTGCGACTTTGAGGCAGTTTTTTGGGGCTGTTTTAAGGTTGGTTTGGGGGCTGTGATGAGTGTTTAAGGTGCGGCAATAGGGCAGTGAAAAGGGTTTAGGCGTGAAGGATAAGGAGTGGAGGAGGTGCGGCAATTGGAGGGCTTGGTGCAGGGGACTTGCGGCAATTGGAAGGCTTGGGAAGTCTCTTGGACGTGCAAGAGAAGGTTTGGGGAAGTGTCTTTTGGCGTGAGAGAGGGATATGTGTGCTAGGGTTATGAAGGGTGGTGAAGGCCTCTTTTTATAGGCAAAGGAGATGAGACTTTCCTAATCCGACTAGGAATAGGATTTCTATTGATGGTGACATTTATTCTAATTGGTATCCTATAAGGAAAATATCTCCTAATTTAGGATGGTGATTGGATTAGATTAGGAAAGGGATCTAGGGGATTTCTTCTAATTAGGAATGGATTTTACTAGATTTAAGCATGTGATAATTGTGCATTTACCTAATTAAAGAGGGCATGGGCGTGAATCCTAGTCCTTTGGGCGTGGGCTTGGTTTCTTGGGTAGGCTTGGGTATTTTGGGTTTGGTAAGTGGTTTACGGGGTTTTGGGCCTAAGATAAGCTTTGAAACGGAAGTCCAACAAGCAACCGAAGCTAAACAACGAGTTTAAATCCAACAAAGTTTCCATTTTCCAACTTTACCCTTCCAACGTTCGTTTCCCGCGGCTTTCACAACTAAAGAGGTAGTGTCTCCATACGAGACTCATCATAGGGACTTATATGTAAAAATGCAGTGCCTACAGTCGCCCCCACTTTGATGGGACTTGTGTAATGTGTAACAGTGACAATCCTATCAAAGTACGTGCAATTCATTTTGACTTACCTGGCTCGCCAGCTGTCACCTGGTCTGCCTGCTGTGCTGAGTTGAGTTGATCTGGTTGTGCCATTTTCGGCATGCTAAACCCCATTTCCGAGGCGTTACTGAAATGATGATAGTCTATTTTCGAACTGTTCTCCATTTTCGGAGTGCCATTTTCGGCGAGTGATAAGATGATGGTCCATTTCCGAACCGTGCTCCATTTTCGGAATGCCATTTTCGGTGAGATGTGGTAATGGTCCATTTTCGAACCGTGTTCTATTTTCGGAGTGCCATTTTCGGCGAGAGATGAGATGATGGTCCATTTCCGAACCATGCTCCATTTTCGGAGTGCCATTTTCGGCGAGATGAGATGATGGTCCATTTCCGAACCGTGCTCCATTTTCGGAGTGCCATTTTCGGCGAGATGTGATAATGGTCCATTTCCAAACCGTGCTCCATTTTCGGAGTGCCATTTTCGGCGAGAGATGAGATGATGGTCCATTTCCGAATCGTGCTCCATTTTCGGAGTGTCATTCCCGGCGTGTCCATTCCCGGACTATATCTCCATTCTCGGAGTGTCCATTCCCAGACTTGTCCATTCCTGGACTATACTGATCTGATGTAATGTGGGCCTCGCCCCCAGAATGCCATACCCGACAGAAACTGATCTGATGTAATATGGGCCTCGCCCCCAGAATGCCATACCCGACAGAAACTGTTCGGATGTAATATGGGCCTCGCCCCCAGAATGCCATACCCGGCAGAACTGATCTGATGTAATGCGGGCCTCGCCCCCAGAATGCCATACCCGGCAAGTCTGCTACTGATTCTGATACTCTCTCTCAACAGATTGTAGTTCCTCTCTTCGAGATAATTTTGATAACTAAACATATTTTTGTCCTCAATGGGTGCTTCGCGTCAAAACCAAAGAACCTTCAAAGTACTTGACAGACTCAACTCCAATTGTCTGAATGGGTGATCTGAACTAGACTCCTAGTGTGTGTGTGTTAAGGCTCTTTCACAGCTTGTTCCTTAAGTTAGCCAACTTGATGATTTTGCTTCGGAGAATCGGACCAGTGGGTCTAACCAACCTGGATGTCTTGATCACATTCTGTGATTACTTCGGCATACTCAATATGATATGGTCTTCTTTTATTGCATCGTCTCTTTCTTTTCATTCAGAACTTTTTTTTTCTCTTTTTTTCTTTCTTTTTTATGCACACCTACCCTTTAAGGTAGCATTTCTCCTCATGGTGATCCTAATACTCGCCCATGGGTAGCTTCACGCTTATCGGTTATAGGTGGTCTATTTCTTTTCTTTTTATCGCAGAGACTTTTCTTTCTTTATTTCCAACCATATCATGTATCGTAGCGTAAGCAAATCAGGGTGGACATCCAGGCAAACAGTCATTCACCGATCCACCATCTCTTCAACTAGTCATCTCATCAACCGCTCAGGCTTCTACTGTTGAGATACCTTTATCAAGTGCTTCATGAGTCTAGCCGAGATCAATCCATTCAGAATATCGGATAAGAGTGCGTCTCGCATTTTTCGTTTCTAAGGCTTTTCCCTACAGCGCACAATGTCATCACCGGACATATGTTTAACTACCAAAGACTTTTCTCTCTCTCTCTCACTCTTTTTTTTTCACTCACCCACTCCAAGTAATTCTTCCTTTGTGGACTTCGCCCCCTGAGATCCATACCCGAAACTCAAACTCATACGGGCCTCGACCCTCAGATTACTACCCGAATCTTGACACCGATGTGGGCCTCAGCCCTAGGATTATTACCCAAATCTAATATTTTGCTTTCGCTGTTTTTGATTGGCTTGTCTTGCCGTTTTCTCTTTTCTGTCTTCGACACCTGTGAACACAAAACAAAGCAAACACAAAAAAGGATACAAAATATGTTACATGTATGCATGCATGCATGAGTTTTCTTATCCCGTCGGGTTAGGTCTTCTATCGATTCTTTTGGTGACTGCTCAGTCTTTTTTTTTTCTCAGGCAAAGCACCACTTCAATCTATCAACATTAATTAGCTCGGTGAACTCATTCCCTTCCAAGTCTGACAATCTCACAGCTCCATTTCCCAATTTCTGAATGGCTATCTTATCTTTTCTGCTTGCTTATTCCGAGGATTCCCCTTGTTCTAAACATTACTCTGTATCATAATACCAGGGTTGAATGCTTTTGTCAAAAATGCTCATGTTGCAGAAGAGATTTAGCGAAATGAATGTCTTTATTATCATCAAAAAGTTCGAACAAATAGACAAAATCAATGTCTTTATTAAAAATGCATGATCAAATAAACTAGGAGGAATAACTCCATCATCTGCAGCATTGCCTTCTTCCTTGGCCTATGGTTCTCCACCGTTGTCATTCCCTATTCCTTTGAAAGAAGCTGAGTGGTTGAGAACTTGGAGGACGAAGCTTTCGGGTAGGCCGAAGTTGATCATATAGGTGGGCGGTGGAACAGAGTGGTAGTTTGGCAAAGGATTTATGTGTGTGTCTGGTTTTTCTGGATCGAGTATTTTGTGGGTGTCAATGAGGTTTTGGATCTCATGCCTAAGGCGGGTGCAGCTATCAGTTTCATGACCTCTTCTCTGATGGAAGTGACAATATAGGCTCAGGTCAAGGTTGGGTGGCACAGGGTTTGGAATTAGTTTTGGCTCTAAGGGTTCAAGAAGTCCTTGCGCCTTCAGCTTTTCAAACACCTTTGAAAGAGGCTTGCCAAGGTTAGAAAATCTTCTGTTTTTAATGGCAATGACCTCAGCAGTATCAGGCATAGTCCCTGAAGGTCGCCCAATATTTCGTCTATTCTGGCCATAGAACTTTCTGTTTTCGGCCTCTTCCTCCTCGATATCCATAACGGTCTCTCTCAGCTGTCGGAAATCTGCAATCATTGATGTCATCCTTCTGAGTTTACCATAGATCGAGGGCTTAGTCCCTTTGATGATCATCTTAATCTGATCCTTCTCCGAAGGCCTGGTCTGCATCTTTAAGAGCTGGCTTCTCCAGCGGTCAACGTACTCCTTAAAGCTTTCCTCAGGCTTCTGCTTAGTATTCTCCAAGTCACGGAGCGACAAGTCGATCTCTAAGTTAGTTACATACTGCTTCAAGAAGGCATCAGCCAACTCCCTCCAATCCTCTTTAACCTTCTTCTCGAGGCTATGATACCAAACCACAGGTGCACCCTCGAGTGACATTCCGAACATCTTCTGGACTTGGCGTTGAGATAGGCCAACCGAACTCATCACTGAGACATACTGCCGCAAATGGACCCTCGGGTCCCCATTCCCATTAAACTTAGCAATGTCAGGCATTTTAAACTGTGCTGGCAGCTGCTCCTCGAAGGTCATTGAATCATAATCCAGTAGATCCTCATGCTTCCCCCTCAGCTTACGAGTGACAGAATCCATCTGATCACGGAGCCTTTGCATTTCAACCTGAGTACCAACCATTCTCCCGGCGACATAGTCAGCCAAGTCATCATCAAACACCGGAGCATCATCATTCAAACCACTTGGAGGCCCCTCACGCCTCTCATTCTCAGATCCTACCGCAGCGCGGGGTACAGCTATATTAGACATGGCAGCAGTCGGAGCTTGCATTTGTTCAGTCATTTTGGCGAGATTAGCTTCAATCTGGTTCATTCGAGACCCCTCATTCACTGATTCACTCATGATCACTGATGGCCTTTTGATTAGTCTCCCCTCTTCCCTAACCCAACGGGAATCTATGATGGCTCTTTAAGACACAGGGGTTAATATGGTGCATGTATGTATGTAATAAGTAAACCCGTAAACTTTATACTAATTGGCCCATCATCATTTTAAGGTATTCAATCACACCATTGCGCGGTGCGAGCTTGTCCCAGTTGAAAAGGCCCAACAGGTTTACACTTTGCGATAGGATGGCTAAACGACTTCAAATAATATGGGCCCAAATGCAAAATGGCTCATCGACATTTTAGAAGCTTTTGGCCCAACTGTCAAAGGACACGAACTTGTCCCAGTTTAAATGGCCCAACAAGTTCACATATTTTGACAAAAGGTCCAACTGGATCCAAATGACTGCGGTCCAACACATAATCATAAAATAAATAACTACCGGTTCTTTATGGCTAAGTTTCACAAGTGGCTTCACAGGGCGCGGACAAAGGCTCTCGCTGACGAAGGTTTGCCCACAACTAGGACTCCCCACTCAAGGGTTCAAGCGACCAAGTGAGCGCACCTTTTTTATACCCTACGGTACGTGCCAATGAGTTACGGTGTGTGACTAACTGTCGAATGGATTTCCCATTGTAGATTCCCCAGAGGGAGGGTGGAGCGAGGCTTTCTTAAGTACCCAAGCCCCTTAGGCTCTTATCGCTTGGTGTCAGGAATAAACAATGAGTCCTCCAAACTAGTATGTCACAACGAGCTACAAGTAATGATTATCTAGGTGCCTTCACAGCTTTTCCCCGAAGGGTAGTGAGTGAAAGAAGACACCCAACCATCACCTAGCTTCGACAAAGCCTTTGATTACCCCCTCAACCCACTATAGAAACGGTCAACTAATGCAGAAATTATTCACATCACAAGACATGATTTTGGGGCCGATTCTCTATCCCCAGTGGAGTCGCCAGAATGTAGGACACAGAACTTGATGACGCTGTCCTAGGCTCGCGGCCTAGTTGGGAGTACGGAATAGTCCGCGGGGGAACTAAACCGGACACATACATGAAGTCGCCACCTTGTGTGAACTGCAACAAAGATTTAAGGCCGCACTCACCCCTCGCAAGGGAAGACCTCAAACCGTTGGGTTCGGAATGGTCCCTTACTTATGTCACTTGTGATGGTATGATTTGTGCAATAAACTAACCGAATCTATTCAATAATCATGCTCAAGGTACTTAGATCTAATATACATGCGTAAAATGATTCCTAATCTCACTTTGCATGCTCGAAAAATAAGTTATTAAACGATAAACACACAATAGAACACAACGAGCATATCGAACCATTCAATTGAAATAAAAAAATAACTACTTGAATATAAACATAAACTAAGCAACCTATCATGCATAAAAAATAACATTATCATGCGTTGGCAATAAATAATAAATAGGCTAATCATGCTTTAAATAATAAATAAAACAACCTAGAACTATTACATGCTCAAATACAAGTTTGGATGAGACGAAATATGTGTATCTTAAGTGGTACGTGGCGTTGTATCCCGAGTGCAGACCGCACTACCGTCCATTCGAATCGGCTATGGAATTTACGTCCGGGTTTCCATCCGATATACCACAAAAGGGAACACATATCCCGCTCATCCAACAATCACATCATGCCTCAAACGACTCTCATGCAATAATATTTTAAAATAAATAAAATAAAATGAAAGATGATAAATAAAAAAGGTACCCTCAGGTCTAACCTCTTTTGTTGTCTCAAGAAAGGGCGTTACACGTCCGTTGGAAGAGTGATTGATCCGATACTTTTCCGATTTGTCTACTCAACGTCTTTCCTCGTTGTTTTGATGCTTGGGCTGCTGTTTTAAGTCCGTTTCGCTGCCGTTTGGTCGCTGCGTTTCAGGTCACTGTTTTGGTTATTTAGTGGACTGTTTTGGATGAATTTGAGGGCCAATAGGTGCGGTTTTTTTAAGGGTTTTAAGGGGGGATTTGGTGTAGTTTTTGGTTCAGTTTTTAGGTGTTTTTGGGGCTGTTTTATGGGTTAAAATCGCATCAAAATCAGATCAGGTCAAGAGATGGTTTGCGGCAGTAAAGGTGCAGTGCAGTGAGTGTTTTAGGCTCGGTTTGGGCGCGAATTGATAGGCTGTGTGTGGGGGCTGTTTGTGCGACTTTGAGGCAGTGTTTGGGGCTGTTTTAAGGTTGGTTTGGGGGCTGTGATGACCTGAAACGATGCAGTGAAACAGCAGCGAAACGGACTTAAAACAGCAGCCCAAGCATCAAAACAACAAGGGAAAACGTTGAGTAGACAAATCGGAAAAGCATCGGATCAATCTCCCTTTCAACGGACGTGTAACGCCCTTTATTAGAAGAAAAAATAGGTTAGACCTGAGGGCACCTTTTCATTTATATCTTTCGTTTTAAATTATTTATTTTAAGAATATTATTGCATGAGAGTCGTTTGAAGCATGATGTGATTGTTGGATGAGCGGGATATGTGTTTCCCTTTTGTGGTATATCGGATGGAAAACCGGATGTAAATTCCGTAGCCGGTACCGAATGGACTATATTGCGGTCTGCACTCGGGATACAACGCCACGTACCACTTAAGATACATATATCTCGTCTCATCCAAAATTTGTATTTGAGCATGTTATAGTTTATAGGTTGTTTATTTATTATTTTAAGCATGATTAATTTCGTTTATTATTTAATGTTCGAAGCATGATTATGTTATTTAGGCATGTCGTTTCTTTATGCATGATGTGTTGTTTAATTTACGCTTATGTTTAATTGGTTGTTTGTTCAGCATGCTTGTTGTGTTGTATTGCGTGTTAACCGTTTAAAGATTTTTTTTAAAACTGCAAACTTAGATTAGGAGTTAGCTAGATGAAAGCATGTTAGATCTAAGCACCCCTGAGCATGATTATTGAGTAGACTCGGTTGATTTATTGCACAAATTATATCATCACAAGTGACATAAGTAAGGGACCATTCCGAACCTAACAGGTTTGAGGTCTTCCCTTGCGAGGGGTGAGTGCGGCCTTAAATCTTTATCCCGGTTCACACCGGATGGCGACTCCATGTTATTTCGTACTCCCAACTAGGCCGCGAGCTTAGAACAGCATCGTCAGTTTCTGTGTCCTACAGTTCCATAAAATCTGTTTGACAGATATCATATTATATATGAACGGGAAAGAAACCGGGGTTTACATTCCTGTAAATTTGGGATGCTAGCCATATGTTTGGATGATACCCAAACTAAAACCCAAATTGGATAAGTGCCAATTGTAGGTTATCTTAGGGATACCATAAGTATGTACTTATACAACTCACAAGAGAACAATTAGATGTTGCTCACCATGCGGTTTTCCTGAGAGGAATACCGATATGCAGTGGTAAGTGGGAGGATGGTAAAACTCGATGAAAATCGGAGTAATACTATTCTAGGCACCGAATCCTAATGGAACATAAAATAGTTCATCAATGATGAAACTATTACCATTAATCTTCGAATACACAAGAACCGCGTAGGTCGGAGAGAGTCAGAAAACAACCTGGCGTATGGGTTTCTGATCTCACCTCATAAAGATGTCTATCTTATTGAGGTATACCAACTGACTACGTATGAGGAAGTGATACAAGGTATCGACTCCCTATTATGACAAAGTGTCATAAATCCGAAATGGATTCCATGTATATCAACAAGTTTGGATACTAGTTGATGTACCGCAAGGCATTGTGCCTATTGGTACTTTATAAGTCTTCAAGGAAGACATACATGGATGGTAACATACCAACGTATAAAGCTAGGCTTTTAACGGAAAAGTATCATTATCAACATTGTGTTGATTACGATTCAACCTTTTACCTGTTACCATGGTAAATCCATTTGGATAATGCTTGCTAAAGTTGCATGTTTCATGTATGAAATGTGGCAGCTTAACGAGAAAATCACTTTCCTGAAAAGGAAACCTAATAGGAGGATGTTTAAAACATCATGTTGGTTTTGTCGTACCAAAACTAGCAAACAAGGTTTGCGGGTTATTCGATCCATGTTTGGATTGAAGCAAGCATAGGTTTTGGAATTATCGTTTTGAGGTAATCATAATGGTATATGATTTAATTCAAAACATAAATGATTCTTGTGTATATAAGGAGGTTAGTGGGAGCGCACTGACAATAAAATGTCCTATAAAATAATGATAATACGTCATTTCTTGGAAATGATATTCCATAATAACAATCGGTGAAAGCTTGGCTTTCGAGAAAATCTTCGTGGAATTCTTGGGGAACAACCTTTATTCAAGGAATAAAGATCTTCTGGAAAGATTTAAAGTTGTTGAAACTCTCCGAAAACGTACATTGAAAAATGTACGTGACCTGGTGTCTCAAACGCTTTGAGCATATGGATTCACAAACAGGCCAATCCGAGTGATAGTCACTGGATTGAAGTTAAGAACATCTTAGTATCTTAGAGATCTAAGGATGCTGTCTTAAATCTGTGGAGAATGAGAACTTGAAGTGACTGGGATCACTGTAGCAAGTTTCCTAAACCGATAAAGACGACTAAAAGTCACAAACGGTACTATACAGTTTGAATAACGGAACAGTGAGCTGGAAATCTTCCAAGAAAGATAATGTTACCGTATAAACAACAAATGCGTGTTATTGTTGCAGCTGAAGCGGCAATAGAAGCCATTTGGGTCGATAATAAATCCTAATTTGATTAGGAATAGTTCTGTTAGCAGCTGAGCTAGGCTTGAGCATAGGCTAAAGAATTAATGGTCTCATCAACGATCCAGATACATACTTCGATATTCATATGATTCGTTCGGATCATACATCGTGGCGATATGATGATCGAATAAATCGCATCAGATGATAGTCATGCAAATCCGCTGACGAAAGTCTTTTCTCAGCAATTTGAGCCAACCGTACATAGTTCGGGTGTAAGACACTCGAGTGACTGGCTATAGGCCAAGTGGGAGATTGTTGGACAATTATGACCCATAGCGTCACTATTGTACAGATCACTGTGTTGTTGTACAAATTAACTATGTGACAAAGGAGATTGCACTCTTATCATTTGTGATTAGATCACCTAGATATATAAATGATGAGAGGTCCCTATGATTTGTTCCTGGACCGAGATGTATGAGACAATATCAGTCCATGAATGATAAATCATTAAACATCCCTAGTCAGAGCATTATCGAGATTGGACATCGATGAATGCGTAAAAGACTAGTATTACACTTGTGCGCGTTGTGAGGGCACAACGGCATAGTTCTCATATATTTGGTATTATGATACTCATGCAAGTGTATAGGAGGTTTTGTTTTACCGATGGTACGGGAAACAGCTTCGCTCTGGATAAGACCCCCTCAGAATTCCATTGGTAGTATGACTATGTGTCTATGGAAATCCGAAATCAGGGTAGGTGTATTTGGTCTTAACCTGAGACTTGCACCGCTAATACTTGCGACAATCAATATACTTTGGTGAGGTTGTCCAGGGTTTTAACCGGTTCTGTGTACGCCAATACTGGGTATATTGAGATCGTAGTGGTGTTGGTGTGATGTCGAGACGGAAGTATCACTTCAGTCTATATGGAGTTGATGATCGCGCAGAGATACAGAAACTGGTTCTCTAAATAAGGTTTCAACCATCGGGATAATATGACTTGGTCATGATTATCCGATATTAAAGAGACTAGTTTCTCGTAATCCGATATATGCTTCGTACGGGGCAGACACTGTACCAGCCTTAGGCCTCTGCATGTGATCATCCGATACTGGATAGAAATACGCAATACTACGTATACTACGCCTGATACAGATCCTTTATTCCTGTAAGGATATTTCCGGAGAATTGGGTAGGCATGGCGCTTTGCTAGAGGCCAACCTTGTCTTGTAAATCGGTATAAACGTAGTACGAGGTACTTACGTGTTCGGATAGTCCGACGACCGAATTTACTACCAACATATCCGAGGATCTCATGGGTCGCTTCCCAAAGATTCACCGATGACGTATAACTCGCACTCTAAATTAATCTGGGATTAATTAGATGAGAGAGAAAATTAATCTGGGATTAATTACAGAAATATTTTATCTGGGATGAAATATCATTTAAAGAGAGATAACGGTTAATTTGGAATTAATCGAGAAATTAATATATTTGATATATTAAACGAAATTAGATTTCGACGCGGAATTAAAATTAGATTTTAATTCGGGCGAGCGAATTAATTTAGAATTAATTCGATAGCGACGTGAATAATGATTTCGCTAGGCGTAATCATTTAATTACGACGCAACGAAAAATTCGTTAATTTGGAATTAGCGAACCGAGCCCGAGATTATTTGCGAGCACATTCGCATTTCGAATTCGAGTGCGGCACGTCAAATCAAGCGTCAAATCGCTAGTCGCATCTAGCGTCACATCAAGCGTCAAATCATGTCACTTTGAGTGATGTGACAATTGATTGGATTGATTGATTGATATGACTTGATGTGAGTTGATAGAAGTGGTTTGTATGGCTTTATTGTTTGACTTTTATAAAGCCAATTTTTGTGGAAAATCCTATTATTATTTTTGGAAAATATATAAATGGATTTGTTACACAAAATACAATTTAATTCAATATTTTTTCTCTCTTTCCTCTCTCTCTCCCTCATCTCACGCCCAAGGGGCTCCAAAAACCTCACTGGTTTTTGGTCACTGCCGAGTGCAGTGGGAAGCAAGAGTTGGATTTTTGTGGCAAAAATCGCAAGTGCTAGCACACTACGAGACATGCGAAGATGATAGGGAAGCCCACCCATGAGCCGGGAACCATTCGACGAAGCTTAGAGCTTGTTCAAGGAGCATCAATGGACGCCAAAATGGAGAAGACCTGTGAGCTCACTGCCGCAGTTCACAAGGCAGAAAATTTAATTTTTGTTCGCCTCCGCGTCGCTCAACCGCTCGATGTAAGTATTCCGAGACTTCTCGAATGTATTCACTTATGTTTCATGCTTGATTTGTGATCCTTGGGACCCTTAGATTTGTCAACACCACATGTCATCATCTTAAGACGCCGACAATCACCATCTACACTAAAATGCACCCTGCCACATGTCAAAATCTCAGCGGATCATGCTAACGTGCGCCTGGACATATGTCGCCATCACATGTTGCCGACATCAATAATTCAACTGTCGATATAAGAGTGACACATGTCACGATCTCGCGAAGCCAAGCCAACACGTGTCGAAGATCTACGGGTGTCGCGACGCCAAAGGCTTTGGCGTCGCGACGCTGGACCTTACCAGGCCTATAAATTCAGCTCGATGTCAGAATTCAAATCATGCCTTCCTTGAGTTTTTTAAGGACTTTAAGGATTGCATCTTGTGTGATTTAATTTTTGTAATTTTAATTTAGCATTTTTACTTTAGTATTTTTAATTATGCACTTTTACTTTTTGTAATAAAATTTTATTTACTTTTTTACTTTATGTTTTATAGTTAATTTACCGCTGGGGTAAAAGGTGAAACATTTAATAAATTATCTAGGTAAATCTCACTTAATTATAATTTATAAATTATAATTAACCGGATTAATTAATGGAAGACTTTATTACCGCCTATATGGTCGGTCTAAATATAAATACTTTACCGCCTATATGGCTGGTCTTTATGTGACAGATAATTACCGCCTATATGGCTGATGTAATTGGACTAAATGGATTACCGCCTAGAGGTTGGTTTTAAATGTTTAACATTATAATTCCTGAGAAAGCAGAACATAGCATAATTATATTTTATAATAAGTGAGATTCCTAGATAAGAAATATTAAATGTGGATCCTCTAACCCACCATTTTATTTTATTCTAGGGAAGTGATGAAACACAATATTACTAGGCTTAATAATTGATTTAATTATTTATTGGGTAATTCTTTAGTTTGTTTATTGAGTCTTAAGCTTAATGCTCTTGTTGTCTGATCACCAATAAGTTGATGTGGTAAACTTAAAATGAACTAGACATAGGGATTTTAAGTTTCAGTCTTAGACTCAATAGCCCACGATCTTCCTTTAGGATAGATAACCCTTTAATAGATTTCCTTACAGGATAGACATATACCTGTCGGACGGGGTAACCATAATGGAACTTGATCTTAATGAATCCAGGTAATTTGTTGACATATACATATGGTTCAATTGGGTTATACTGGGTATTTGCGTTTGACCATCGACAGAGGCTTTTTCATATTTTCGTGTTCCAGGTTAGCAATCTGATTATTACACATAGATAAGAGAATCAATTCATCTTATAATAATATTGTGTGGAGTCACGACCCTAGATCCTTGAGTCTTTCCTTCTATTTTCCTTAGTATTTTTTTTGTGTCTGTTTTTATTTTAATTAGCAAATCCACATTCAACCAACCAAAAGCAATCAATTCCTTTCTCCCTATAATTAGATACTTGCAAAAAATAGTATCAACAATTAGTAACAACAGTAGGAATTAAGTCCTCATGGGATCGATATTTTTATACTACTTGAGCGATACTTGCGCTTGCGTTATACGTGTGTGTTTACGCCGGTCTACAGGTTTCCGAATGATGGAACAAAGGGTCCTATAAAATCAATACCCTATACATCAAATATCACTCCTTCCAGAATATTTTGCAGAGGTCCTTCATTTCTCCTCGAAATATTTCCCGTTCTCTGGCTCATGTCACATTGAAGAGCAAAACGATAAGCATCTTTAAAAAGAGTCGGCCAGAACAAACCTGGTTGTAGGACATTGGCTGCCATATGGTGACGAATGACAATGCTGCAAGACACTATTGACCTCCTCATGTGGAACACAATGTCTCAGTAATTGATCAACACAGCGTTTGAACAGGTAGGGCTCATCTAGTGTTTGACTTCTTTGAAATTTCTTTCGTTGTTGAGTTGTCCATTCCAACATCCATTTTCCCGATACTATGTAGTTAACATAGTCAGCATACCAAGGAACATCGTGTTGTTTCATGGCAAACAGCTGTTCATCTGGAAAATTTTCTTTGATTGTCAGTTCTTGATAAGTGATCTGACACTTAGTTTTCTGTCCCTTTCCTATCTCAGATCTCCATTTCAAATTCTTACAGTAGAAATATCCAACGGATCAATCTAGGTTTGGCATCTTTCTTCACAATCAGGTATTTGATTGCTGAATGATCTGTGTAGACCACAACTTTGGGACCCAGCAGATAAGAGTGGAATTTGTCCAAAGCGAACACAACTACAAGCAACTCTTTTTCAGTGGTTGTCTAGTTGAGTTGAGCTTCATTCAGAGTTCTTTTGGAATAGTAAATGGTGTGGAAAATCTTTGTTTTGCGTTGTCCCAAAACTGCACCTACATCAAAATCACTAGCATCGCACATCACTTCAAATGGAATGGTCCAATCTGGTACTACAATGATGGGGGCAGAGACCAGCTTCTGTTTTAAGATTTCAAAAGCTTCGTGGCATTCTTTGGTGAAGTTGAAAGGCACATCCTTCTCCAGAAGATTGCATAAAGGTTTAGCAATCTTTGAGAAGTCTTTGATAGATCTCCTATAAAAACCTGCATGTCCGAGGAAGCTCCAAATCCCTTTGACAGATGTTGGTGGAGGTAGTTTTTCAGTTGTCTCAATCTTTACTTTATCTACCTTGATTCCCTTTTGTGAGATCCGGTGTCCCAGGACGATGCCTTCCTGCACCATGTGTTGGACAATTATGACCCATAGCGTCACTATTTGTACAGATCATGATGTTTATGTACAAATTAACTATGTGACAAAGGAGATTGCTTTCTTATCATTTGTGATTAGATCACCAAGATATATAAATGATATGAGGTCCTTATGATTTTTTCCTGGATTGAGAATGATATGAGACAGTATCAATCCACGAAGGATAAATCATTAAATATCCCTAGTCAGAGCATTATCGAGATTGGACATCGATAAATGCGTAAAAGACCAGTATTACACTTGTGCGGGTTGTGAGGACACAACGACATAATTCTCATATATTTGGGTATATGATACTCATGCAAGTGTAATAGGAGGTTGTGTTTACCGATGGTACGGGAAACAGCTTCGCTCTAGATAGACCCCCTCGGAATTCCATTGGTAGTATGACTATGTGTCTATGGAAGTCCGAAATCAGGGTAGGTGTATTTGGTCTTAACCTGAGACTTGCACCGCTAATACTTACGACAATCAATATACTTTGGTTTTGGTCATCCAGGGCTTTAACCGGTTTCTGTGTACGCCTCTTTTGGGTATATCGAGAATCGTAGTGTGTTGGGTGTGATGTCAAGACGGAAGTATCGCTCCAGTCATATGGAGATGATGGTCACGTAGGATACGGGACTGGTTCTCTTATATACTACATCTATCGGTATATTATGACAAGGTCATGTATATCCGATTATAGAGACTAGTTACCAGAGATCCGACATGTTCTTCGTACGGGGCAGACACAATTCCAGCGCTAGGCCTAGCACGTGACCTCCGATACTGGATCGAAATACGCAATACTACGTATACTACGCCTGATATAGATCTTATATTCCTGTAAGGATATTTCTGGAGAATTGGGTAGGCATGTCGCTTTGCTAGAAGCCAACCTTGTCTTGTAAATCGGTAAAACATAGTACTTGGTACTTACGTGTTCGGATAGTCCGACGACCGTATTTACTGCCAACATATCCGAGGATCTCATGGGTCACTTCCCGAAGATTCACCGATTACGTATGACTCGCACTTTTAATTAATTTGGGATTAATTAGTTGAGAGAGAAAATTAATCTGGGATTAATTGCGGAGATATTTTATCTGGGATAAAATATCATTTAAAGAGAGATAACGATTAATTTGGAATTAATCGATAAATTAATATATTCGATATATTAAACGAAATTGGATTTCGACGCGGAATTAAAATTAGATTTTAATTCGGGCAAACAAGTTAATTTAGAATTAATTCGTTAGCGACGTGAATAGTGATTTTGCTAGGCATAATCATTTAATTACGTCGCAACGGAAAATTTGTTAATTTGGAATTAGCGAACCCGAGCTCGGGATTGTTTGCGAGCGCATTCGCATTTCGAATTCGAGTGGGGCACGCAAGTCAAATCAAGCACCAAATCGCTAGTCGCATCAAGCGTCAAATCATTAGTCACTTTCAGTGATGTGACAACTTGTCACATTGATTGATTGATTGATGGTGGTAGTTGGCAAGCATTATTGGCTTGACTTTTGTATTTGGTAAATCAATTTATTTGATTTTTTGAAAATAGAAAATTGTGTATTAGATACATATAAAATTGAATTACCAAAAAGACTTCCATCTCTTTCGATTTCTTTTACGGTTTGGAGCCATTTCTTTCTTCTCTCTCACACGCCCATTTGAGCATTTCTTGTTCTATTTTATGGAAAACCGAGAGTGAAGGGAAGCAAAAAGTCATGATTTTATGGCAAAATCAAGAGTGCTGTGCAGCACACTACGAAGTCATGCGAAGGTGATAGGGAAGTCCACCCATGAGCATGGAAGTTAACACAAGCTTAGAGCTTGCTTGGAGGACCTCACTTGGCCGAAAATGAGGACTGCAAAACCAGTCACTGTCGAGCCTTGGAGGAGCAAAAATTCAAGTTTTTGTTGTCCACCACGTCGCTCAACCGATCGATGTGAGTATTCTGCAACTCCCTCGTTGTATTCTTACTTGTTTCATGCTTGTTAAATGATCTTGGGATGCTTAGAAAATTCCAACACCATGAAGTGGCATTTCTCCCAATTGAGTACCAGGTTGGTATCTTCACACCTTTGTAACACTTGTTCCAGATTTTCCAAGCAATGGTTGAAAGAATCTCCGAACACAGAGAAACCATCCATGAAAACCTACATACTTTGTTCCAGCATGTCTGAGAAGATGGCCATCATGCAACGTTGAAATGTGACAGGAGAATTACATAGTTCAAATGGCATTCTGCGGAAAGCAAAAGTACCATACAGACATGTAAATGTGGTTTTCTCCTGATCTTCCGGGGCGATGGCTATTTGATTGTACCCCGAGTATCCGTCTAGAAAAAAATAGAATTCATGTCCTGCCAGCCTGTCCAACATCTGGTCAATGAATGGTAGCAGAAAATTATCTTTCCTTGTTGCTTTGTTCAGCTTCCTATAGTCTATGCATACTCTTCATCCAGTCATTGTTCTTGTTGGAATCAACTCGTTCTTTTCATTTGTGACTACAGTAATTCCTCTTTTCTTTGGCACACACTGCATAGGACTTACCCAAGTGCTGTCAGAGATGGGGTAGATGATGCCAACATCTAACCATTTGATAATTTCTTTCTTCACGACTTCCTTCATAATTGGATTTAGTCTCCGTTGATGCTCCACTGTGGGTTTTTACTTATTATTCATCAGAATTTTATGCATGCAAAATGATGGACTAATGCCTCGAATGTCAACTATAGTCCAACAAATGGCTTTCTTTTGTTCTCGTAACACTCTCAGCAACTTTTCTTCATGTTCCAATGTTAGCGAAGAAGAAATAATCACAGGTAATTCAGAAGAGTTTCCAAGAATGCATACCTGAGATGGCTCGGAAGTAACTTAAGCTCCAACTGCGGTGGTTCTTCAATTGAGGGCTTGATTCAATCTTTCTTCGGTAGTTCCAGACTTTCCACCTGTGGTGTTGATTTAAAGTGGAAGGGCTTGTCAAGGTAGTTGATACATTCCACAATTTCTTCATCTAGCTCACTGTCAGTCATGTTGGTGATGCAAGCTTCAAGTTTATCCGTGGGAATTGTATCAGTATCCTGGATGATACTATCAACAAAATCAATTCTGAAACATTCCTCCCCATTTTCATCATTCAAGAATTTCATAGCTTTGAAAATATTGAAGTTAACTTCTTGGTCCTGAACTTTCATGGTTAGTTCTCCTTTTTTGTACATCAATAACAGTTCGACATGTAGCCAAGAATGGTCTCCCAATGATGATAGATACATCTTTGTCTTCCTCCATGTCAAGGATAATGAAATCGGCTGGGAGAATGAGTTTGTCAACTTTAACCAGCATATCTCCAATTACTCCTCTCGGAAATGTGAGTGTTCGATCAGCAATTTGCAGAGAGACTGAGGTAGGCATTGCTTCTCCAATTTACAGTTTCTTGTAAATCGAAAAAGGCATCAAATTAACACTTGCACCTAAATCACACAAAGCATTACCAATGCAATGTTCTCCGATAGTGCATGGGACAGTGAAACTGCCAGGATCTTTCAACTTCAGGGGAAGTTTCCTCTGAATGATTGCGATGTATTCTTTTGTCAATGCTATTGTCTCGTAATCTCCAATCTCCGCTTTCGTGAAAGAATATCTTTCATGAATTTGACATAACTGGGTATTTCTTCCAAAGCTTCTGCAAATGAGATGTTGATATGCATCTTTTTGAACACCTCTAAGAATCGGGCAAATTGCTTGTCCAGTTTGTTTTTCTGGAGACGCTGTGGAAAAGGTAGAGGTAAAGTGATTTTTTCTGGTTCTTTTTCCTATGCTTCTTTTTCCTCCATCTGTGGAACTGCTTCTTTTGGATCTTCTTCAATGGATGCCTTGATTCCAACATCTTTGTTGATTTCAGTACCGCTTTTCAAAGTTATGGCTTGATATTGCTCCTTCCATCGGTTCCTTGGATTTGGTTCTATATTGCTGGGAAGATTTCCTGGCGGCCTGTAACTCTGAGCATTGGCCAGTTGTTCAATTTGATTCTCCAGTGCCTTAATGGAAGCTGATTGGCTCTGAAATATAACATCGTATTTTTTTAACTGAGCTAGCACTTCTGCCATTCCTGGTACTTTTTTTGCTCCTGGCCTTTGTTTTATTGTTGGAATCCGAGAGTGGTGGATAGTTCTTTTGCCCTAAATTGTTACTCCATGCGAAATTGGGATGATTCCTCCATCCTGGGTTGTAGGTGTTTGAATATGGATTGTTCTCCTGTCTGTTGAAATTATTGACATAATTCACCGTCTCTTCATGTTGGTTTGGTTCTGGTGCTCCTCCATATGGTGAACTTGTGCATCCAATATTACCTTGCATGGTGAAAGTTTCCATGAATTTGCATATCTGATCCAGCTTCGCATTCACTGTTGTGTTGGCTCCAACTTCATAAATTCCAGCAATTTGTTGGATCAAGCTTTTTTGTTGGCCACAATGAATTATTGTTGGCCATTTCTTCAATTAGGTCTCGGGCTTGATCTTCTCATTTTGCCATTAAAGCCCATCCAACAGCAGCATCGATTATGGTTCTCATTATTCCAGAAAGTCCATTATAGAAAGTTTGGACTTGTAGCCACTTTGGAATGTCATGGTGAGGACATTTTCAAAGTAAATCTGTGTACCTTTCCCAAGATTCGCAGAGGGATTCTGAGTCTTGTTGAACAAAGGATGTGATGTCATTCCTCAGTTTTGTAGTTCTGGCTGGCGAAAAATACTTTGCAAGGAATTTGGTGGCTAAAGTGTTCTAAGTTGTGATGGAACCTGCTGGTAGTGAATGTAGCCAAGCCTTAGCTCTGTCTTTCAAGGAATATGGAAAATCTCGCAGTATCATTGCTTCTTCAGCTGCTCGATTGTAATTGAAAATGCCGCAAACTTCCAGGAAGTTGTTGATATGGGCATTAGGATCTTCAGTTGCATTCCCTCCAAATTGAACTGACTGCTGTATCATCTGAATGCATGCTTTGATGTCACACGCATTTACTGGTAAGTGAGGAAGTACAATAGAGGAAATGAAGCCGTCAACCACTGTAATAGTTCTGTCTCGAATGAGAATGGTGGTGCAACCTCCAAAGGTTTAGGTTCCATGTTGACCAGTGCTTATTGGCCTTCTCGCCTTTCCCTTCGCAACTGTCTAATGGTTCTTTCAATCTCTGGGTCAAGCGGTCGGATTTCAAAGCTTCTGGTTCGTCTCATTTCGTGTCTGAGAACCTGAAACACAAGAAAACACAAATAATAAGTAAAAATAAATTAGATACAAGTAACGTATCTAACCTCAAAATTAATAGTGAAAGATAATTAAGTCCCCGACAACAGCGCCAAAAACTTGACCGGTGCGTAATCACACGCGTATAATACAAGCGCACGTATCGTTCAAGTAGTATAAAAAGTATCGATCCCACGAGGACTTAATACCTAAGCTATTAATTTATGAAGCCAAATTCTTACAGGTATCTAATGGATTGATTGTTTGATTGGATGGTGACTTTAATTTTAAAACAAGTAAATAAAATTGTGCGAAAGTAGATTGATGAAAATTTAATATTAAGAAACTATCCAGGGTTGTGAATCTTTCCAATATCTTTTAAAAGATGAAGTGGTTATTTTTGTTTTTGTAATATATTGGTTTACTAACCTGGAACACGAAATTCTGCAAAAGCCTCTGTTGATGGTCAGATGCAAATACCCAGTGTAACCGAATTAATCATATGTCTATGTCAACCAAGTTACCTGAATTCTTTAAGATTAAGTTCCAATTGTGGTTACCCCCGCCCCACAGGTATATGTCTATCCTGTAAGGAAATCTATTAAAGGGTTATGTATCCTCAAGGAAGATCGTGGGGTATTAAGTCTAAGGCTGAAACATAAAATTCCTTTGTCAAGTTTATTTTAAGTTTATCCGATCAATCTTATTAATGACCAGTTAAAAAGAAGCATTAAATTAAGACTTAATAAGTAAACCTTTATATTACCCAAATTTATAAAATAACCCCTTATAAACCAATGATATTGGAATTCATCACAGCCCCAGATAACGGGTTTAGCTACGACATATATTTACGACTAGTAAGAGCTTAAATAAAATAAAAGACATAAAGTAAATGCTGCTGGAAAGTAAAGGCGGGGAAAAGTAATGATGCTGAAAAGTAAATGCTGGCTGGAAATTAAAAATGTAAAATTACAACAAAAGAAAATGATGGGGGGGTTAAAGGATCCACTTTATCACTACCATTTTAGATATCTCCCTTAATATAATATATTAACTTTGCATGATTTTACCAACCAGTCATATAGGCGGTAACCTGATTAAGTCAAATTTATAATTAATTACCAACCGACCAATCAGGCGGTATCCAGTTTAGTCAGGTTAAAACCAATTTCAAATATTACCAACCGACTAATCATGCGATATCCTTATTTAGTCAGGTTTTAACTAGTTTATATATTATAATTAAGGGAGAGTAATCTAAATATTAGTAATAAAAGCTTCACTTTTTACCCCAGTAAGGGGGAGTTACCTCCTTATTACTGAAAAAGCAAATACTTGAAAAGTAAAGAAAGGAAAGTACTGTTGCGTAAAAGTAAATTGCAGAAAGTAAAGACTAAAAAGTAAAGAAAAGAAAAGAAAGTGCAAATGCGGAAATTAATTACTGAAAGCTGTAAATAAACAAACAAGATACAATCTTCTTAGTATTCTTAAGGAATTACATAGAAGAAAGTATGAAATTTACAAATGAAATGACTTGGTATTTATAGGCAAAATTTTGCCTTCACCAAGTTCTCCACCAATTTCTCCACTAATTTCTCCACCAAACATGGTACTAAATCCTCCACCAAACATGCAAGCATGTTTAATGGAAGTTTGACAATTTTCATTATTTATTTATTTATTATTTATTTGTTTTGAAAATGACTTTAATAATTACACATAACACATTTCTGGATGTTTCATCCATTTCGGTCTTGCAAACTTCAGAATTCGAAAGTATTTAAAACTTCAAAGTTGTAGCCCTTTGTCTCCTCTTTAATCTAGAACTTGAATCAGCTTAATCGGATATCAGATGAAAAAGTTATGGCCAAAATACCAAACTTGTGCAAAATTGGAATTTAAGACTGCACTTCGTGACGCGTATAGTAAATTTTCGTTTTCGCATTTTTTACTCCAGATTTCATCGTTTTAGCCCCGAGTTGTTTCCATTAAGTCCTGATAATTTTATTTATCTGCAAACACATCAAAACACATCAAAACGTTCATCAAACCCGAGAAACTAAACAAAATATTAGGTAAAAAGGGCGGTAAATATTGATATATTTTTTGTTCATCACCCGCACGTCCTATGGATGAATCTTCAAAGAAAGACAAAAATAAATGATGTGAGTTCCACTAAGACTATGGGCACACGACTGCCAACTGCGTTGCCTTAAGGTTGTAGGTTCTTGAGTTATTGAAGAAAATATATCTAAAAGACCTGCTTACGGAGAAGGGAAAGGCTACAATGGTCCGAATGGATGAAAGAAGCGAGCAAGAAGACAATCTTCCACCACCACCACCATTTTAAAAAAAATGTGAATCTCATTTCAGGTGGATCCAAAATCATCGGCATCTCTTACTAGGCCTTCAAACGACATGTAAAGGATGTTGCAGTTGAGACATCCCAGCCTACAAAATTGTCCGAAGAAGTGTTTACCAATTTGACCATTGAGTTCACCAACAATAGGAGTTCAAGTCAGAGAACCTCCATAATGACGCCCTAGTGATCTCCTTACAAGTAGCTAATTTCATGATCAAGCGGGTAATAGTGGACACCCGATCGTTAACCAACATCATCTTCACCACGGCCCTAACGGGTATGGACGTAGAACTAGACAATATCAATCGACGGATGACAGTGTTGATTGGGTTCTGTGGAGAATAGAAGTTTACATTGGGAGAAATATCACTCTCATTATATTCTAAAGGGGTAAACAAGCTAATAATGGTTCTGATATTGTACTTCCCTTCAACCTACAACGTGATCATCGGTCGCCAATGGATTCATGACATGAGGGCAGTCTTGTCCACCTATCACCAAGTGCTAAATTTCCCCACCAAATGGGGCATACAAGAAATCAAAGGAGACTAACTTGGCTCAAAGAGTTGTTATAAGACGGCCTTGAAGGCCATGACTACTTTAGCATAACAATTACGGAAAGGACTTTGTCGGGCTGAATAAGATAAGCTTGACATAGAGGAACTCGAAGAGGTCTAGATTCACCTGCAGTTTACGGACCACAAAGCTCATATTGGAGCTCACCTTGAACCCGAGCTACGAACAAAGTTAATTAAATTTCTCATAAAGTGACACGACTGCTTTGCGCGGTCGTACGAAGATATGACCGAGATTGATCCCGAATTGACGACCTACGAGCTCCATGTGGACCTAGACTACCCCCGATAAAATAGAAAATGAGGAAAGTCTCACCGAAAATGAACCAAATCATCGACGATGAGGTCTAGAAGCTCCTAGAAAATTGGGCCATTAAAGAAATCCAATATCCTGACTGACTCGCCAATGTCATGCTAGTCCGAAAAAAGAATGAGAAATGGTGAGTCTGCATCGACTTCACATACCTGAATAAGACTTGCCCAAAGATTCATTCCCCTTACCCTAAATTTATTCAATGGTCGACGCTGTAGCCGGACATTAGTTTTTAAGCTTCATAGATGCCTACTTAGGCTACAATCAAATCCTTATGCATCCTCACGACTAAGAGAAGACAACCTTCATCACCAATAGAGGGATATATTGCTACAAGGTAATGGCATTCAGATTTAAGAATGCTAGGGATACATACCAGTGCCTCGTCAACAAGATATTTTCCCAACGGATAGAGAAGAAATGGAAGTGTATATCGACGACATGTTGGTTAATTCACTGAAAGTTTAACATCACCTAGAGCACTTGGGATAGGCTTTCAATCTAATGAGGAAGTATGAATTTGAATCCTACAAAGTGCACTTTTGGTGTCGTGTTTGGAAAATTCCTAGGCTAAGTGGTCACTCAGCGAGGAATATAAGCTAATCCAGATCAGATCAGGTCCATTCTCGATATCCCCTCCTCTATATGCCTGAAAGATGTCATATAACTTGTGGGGAGAATAGCAGCTCTGAAAAGGTTCATCTCCAAGTCCACAGATAAATGCTTCTCATTCTTCTACACCCTCAAAAAGAGAGGCTTTACGTTTATTTAGAGGTGTTTGAATGAGCTATCAGCACAGTCCTGGTCCGAGAAGAAGAATGAACTCAACTCCAAGTCTACTATGTGAGTAAAACCCTACTCGATGTAGAGACTCGTTATACTCAGATTGAGAAGTTGTTACTTGCTTTGATAATAGCGGCTCGTAAATTACTCCTCTACTTTCAAGGACATCCAATCATAGTCTACACCACATATCCAATGAGGAACATACTTCCCAAACTCGACCTCTACGTGAGACTAGTTGGGTGGGCAACAGAACTAGGGGAACGTGATATAATTTACCAGCCTCAGACCGCAATCAAGTCTCAAGCACCAGCAGACTTCATGATCGACTTTTCCTCCCAGTCTATAAGCCCGTGTTGACATGGAAATTCAGTGTGTCTAGCCGACGGAAACCTAGAAACTCAAGGTCGATGGGTCGAGTAGCAAGCGAGGATGCAGATTAGGGCTTGTAATCACCACCTCTGAAGAAGACACACTAGAATAATTAATCAAGTGTGGTTTCAAAGTCACCACCAAATAAGCCGAGTACGAAGTATTGATAATCAAACTAACATTGGTTAAAGACCTTGGATTAAAGAAATCGAAGTTCAGCCAGACTCTCAATTCATCGTAAACTAACTCCAAGGCTTATACCAGGCAAGGGATTCACAAATGGCCGTCTACCTACAAAAGTTAAAAGAGCTTCAGGCGACATTCGATAAATTTTCAATTGCACAAATCTCTAAAACCTAGAACTCCCATACGGATGCCCTAGCCACTCTCGGCTCAACTATGCAATGGGACAAGCCCCAGTCCATTCCAGTGGCGTACTTGTAATGGCCAATGATTTGGAAGGAATAAATCAAAGACATCGCCTCGGTTAGTCCAACCGACTCATGGATGACTCCTCTGTTGAAATATCTGAAAGATAAAACACTCATACACGACAAGGCCGAGGCTCAGAAAATTCAACGCCAAGATACAAGGTTCACACTGTATGATGAACATCTCCTAAAATGATAATATTCTAGGCCCTACCTCAAGTGCGTTACTCTTAGGGAAGCCCGATACGTGCTTGCCGAGTTGCATGAAAGTGAATGTGGGAACCACTTTGAGGGAAGAAGCTTGGCTTGCTGAGCCCACACAGCAAGGTATATTGGCCTACCATGTGAGCCGACGCAACAGATTTTTCCCGTAAATGTGAGAAATGCTAGAGGTTCACCCCAATCTCACACCTGCCATCCGAAAGACTCAATCCCATTATATCTCATTGGCCATTCATGAAATGAAGCATGGACATCGTAGGCAAACTGCCAACCGTTCCGGGTCAACGAGTCTAAATGCTTCATTTGGAAAAAACATCATCCGTCGGTTCAGACTGCCGATGGAGATAGTGAATGATAATGGTTCACAATTCATCAGCCATCACTTTCAAGACTTTTACATAAATTGGGGGATCAAACTCAACTTCTCAACACCATATTTTCCACAAGCTAATGGTTACGTTGAGTCTTCCAACAAGACTATTATTAGCACACTGAAGAAACTGTTAGAGAAAGCTAAATTGGCATGGGCAGACAAGCTCCCAGTTGTATTATGGTCTTATCGAACAACGATTCGCCCATCGATTGGCGAAACACCATTCTCACTAGTATTTGGAGCCGAAACAGTCATTCTTGCCGAAGAAAGTGTCCATCTCCACGTTACCAATGGCTCGAGGAGGAATCCAACAGACAGCACATGAGCCATAGCCTCGACATCATTGAAGAATTAAGGGAACATGCCTTGATACGACTTATAGCCGATTAGCAAATGATGGCTAAGCACTTCAATAAAAATGTCAGGTGTCGAACCTTCAAAGAATGAGAATGGGTCATACGCAAGGTCTTTCCAAAACCAAATAAACTGGAGATGGCAAGCTCAGACCCATATGGGAAAGTCCATACATCATTACAAGGTCGTTAGGCAATGGGCATACAAGTTAATAACAGATTCAGGAAAGTCTATCCAAAACAACTGGAACGCTTTACATCTCAAACAATTCTACAGGTAGATACAACTGACTAAGAGTCATAAAGTAGCCACTCGACAATGGAATACTCTCTGACTAGGGGACATGGAGACCACTTTGTAGTTTTTTAGAATTTCTTACTAAGCGTTTTTTTATTATTTTATGACTCAAGACCTAAGGCCAAACCCCTAATAAATTAAGGTTATTCAAGCGTCTACATCTTACATGACACCTAAAATAACCAAGACTTAGATCTGAAATGACTAACTCTGAGCGCCAAGTCTCGGTTTCAAATCATAGCCCGTCTTGAATCGGCCACTCCATTAAGACACTAGGAGTTGGCTTCTATCCGTCGGGTCCTCTTCGCAGATTTACGAGTTTCAAAATAACAAACCGGTCAAATAACTAAATGAGGTACGCATCAACAAAAAACACTTACAAATAAGATAGTACGTTCTCATTCATCAGTTAAAAAAATTAGATTACAAACTACAAATATTAGCTAGGTTAAAAACAAAAAATAAAAGTACAAGCTACTTAAGAAGAAAAAAAAAAAAAAAAAAGCCAATCCTCGAGCCCTTCGAAGGATGGGACTTCAGCAGAAGGGTCCGTCAGCAGCATGAGTATCTTGAATATGGGTAAAGGGATCAGCCACTACTTCAGCAGACTTCTCTTCCATCAAGCCAAACCCTTCTCCTACCTCTTCAACCATCTATGCGCACCTTGTGGGACCTCCTCCGTCTAAGAAATCTTCACTTCAGCCGCAGCCTTGCCCTCAATGACCTCATCTCTGCATACTTCTTTCGAAGTAGCCTCCTCTCTTCCTTTATCATCTTCGCCCTCAGTCGAAAGCGAAAGACCCACCTCTAGCCAGACATACTCCTTAATCCATTTTTCGTGGGTCCAGGTGTGGTGTTGCCTAGCCATAAATCGCTGTTTATCTCCTTCAGCATGGCTTCCAAAGAAACTCCCTCAAGCTGCTCAACCAACTCATTATTTTCCTTCCCCAAGCCATCCATGCTCTCCTTACAAGCCTCCTTCTCAGATTCTGCCACCTCCAGTTCCAACTTCAGTGTCGCCCAGGTCGATTTTGCTTCTTTTTCTACCTAATTCGCCCTCTTTTCGGAATTCTCGAGCATTGTTTTCAACTCGACATTCTCTTTCCTTACCACCGTGTTAGATTTTTCCAAATCTTTCATCCATCTCTGGATCGACTCCACGTACTCTTATTGGAATAAGCTGCATTCAAGCGTCTAAAGAACAAAAAGATGATGTTATGAAACTGTTAGACAAATGCCAATGAAAAAAAACTAGAAACGACTCTTACTTGGTAATTGAGAGCCACAACCTTCTTGATCGACTCCAAGGAGGCCAGGTCAGCCAATTTATTCTCATCTTCTTCGAGAAGTAGCCCCTGTATAAATTTTGAGAGGATGGAAGGATCAAAGATCACCGTCGGCCGTGGGGGATCTTGATAACCACGTTCTCTTAATCTTCCTCTAGCTCGACAACTACTTTACGCTTCATGGATGAGGTGATGGCCCCAATTGACGCCTTCAATACCAGTGTTTGTGGGTCACTGGGGGATGCCGTATGTGACTCCAAAAGGGCAGACTCTATTTCTCTTCCCTTCCCATTGGCCTTCCCTTTCCTCTTGGACATGATTTTTTCAAAAGAATGTAGCTTGACTCGACCTAACATAACTTCGGCTATACATAATATTTCCTCAGGGTTTAGCGGCTTTAAAAATATAAGCGTCGACACGACCAAATGCCCAATTTCACGGCCAATATAACCTTATTAAGGCTGATAAGTGCATAAAATTGTACTTAGAACACTGCTAACTTAGTTTTATTATCATATGTTACAATTTTAATTAGAGTCATTTTGTGCTTTGTTAATAGGAAGCAATGGATCAAGGAGAATGGAGCAATTGAACATGTTTCAGAGTCTAACAGACGTATCAGACGCACGCGGGAGAATCAGCCGCGCACTGAATTTAAAAAGGTTATAACTTTTGATCTAGAAAGAGTTATGAGACCCATAATTTATCGATTTATAAGTACTCGAGGAGATCTAGTCAATTGTAGTCACTTCCAAACTGGCCGCGAGTCACGACGCGCAATAAGACACGCGTCGCGACGCGCATGCGTATTCCAGGGTTTTGTTTTGTGCGTTTTTTAGCAAATCAATCAGGCCGCCAGGACTTTTCTATATAAACCCAACTTCGTCCAAAACCCTAAGGGGGAGAAAAGAGGGAAACACAAAGAGAAAGAAATAAGAGAAAACACATTAAAGAGCCACAAACACAAAATCAATGGAGGAGAACGAAGAACTTCAAGGAAATCATGACGTCTCTCCAATCTATTCAGGCTGCTCATCTTTTCTTCATGGAGAACTAATCTCATAGGCAAAGCTAAAGATGAACTCTTGTATTTTAATTTCTATATTTATGTTGTTGATTCCTTAAGAACCTTTTACCGTTTAATATAAATGATGGTTGTTATTTTCTATCATCTTTCGATTCTTGAATCCAGAAATTAGTTTTGTCAAACTCCCATATAGATCCAGTCATGCTTATTTTATGTGTGATTTGCGAACTTAGTTGTGACTGGTAAAAATTGTTTTACGTGTTGATCTTCTGCTGCAGTATTGCCTGAGGGTATATTGTCGACGTTAGATAACTCGTAACGATGACTTTTGCGTGCTGTTAACATAGAGAAAATAATAATTAATTACTTTCGAATTTGAATATGTGTAGAATTGAATATTTTCCGGTTGTTGGTTTGGGATGTGAAACTTTAAATTGTGTAATAAAAGGAATCAATAACTGAATATAGGATTTGATGCAAGGGGGATTCCTGATGCTTTGCCATATCTCTACTGTTATCTTTTATTATCTTTTCATTATTTTATTTATCTTTACTTTAATTACCAATTTCATTGTTTTATTTATTTAAGTTACTGTTAACGTTTTGTTTGAGTAAATTAGTTCATGTAACCATATCTCTGAGGAATCGACATCCCAGCTATACTGCGATAATCGCAAGTTATTTTTTGGCGTAATCAAAATTTGGCGTCGTTGCCGGGGAGACGGTTTACAAGAAAATGAGCAGGTTTGTTTAGTCAAACAAAAAAGCGGTAACTTCGTTACTTATTTTTTTTTAAATTTATTCTTTTTATATACTTATTTTAATTTTAGTTTTTTTTTTATATTTTAGTTTTTTTTATATATTTTAGTTTTTTTTTTATTTCTAGTCTTTTGTTTATTTATTTTATTTCAGTTCCTGTTTTAGTTTAGATTTTAATTTTAGTTTATCTATTATTTTAGTTTATTTTTTTTATTTTTTTATTTTTTTCTTGTTTCCCGTATTATGAGCTTTAATTGCAAGTCTAGACGTATGGATAGATTTGGTAGATTTGTTAGGGCCGTAGAAGAAGACTCAGACTCTGACCACATATTTGAAAATCTTTTTGCCACACCATCCGCGTCTAGCGCACATAATATGAGTGAATACGAGAGACCACCTAGGAGGACTCTTGAAGAGTACCTCCACCCCACTCGCACAGCTACACCATCGTGCATAATGTTTCCCCCTAATGCACCACATATAGACTTTAGGCCTGGAATGATACAATATCTTCCAACTTTTCACGGTTTAGAGAGCGAGAATCCTTACGTGCACATTAGGGAGTTTGAAGAAGTTGTAGCTACTTTCCATGACCGATTTGGGACTACTGACACAATTAGACTTAAGTTCTTCCCCTTTGCCCTTAAGGATAGAGCTAAGAGCTGGTTGTACTCTTTAAGACCTAGATCAATAGGATCATGGGGCGAGATGACGCAGGCATTTTTTGACAAATACTTCCCATACCATAAGACTAATGCCTTGAAAAGACAAATCTCCACTTTCTCTCAGAGAGACAGTGAGACTCTTTATCAAAATTGGGAGAGGTATAAGGAGTTGTTAGCTAGTTGCCCTCACCATGGATATGAGAGTTGGCGTTTAGTAAGTTATTTCTATGATGGAATGACCCCTAGGGAGCACCAATTTGTTGAGACAATGTGCAATGGTGAGTTCATCCGAAAGGACCCTGAAGAGGCATTCACGTATTTAGATAACCTAGCTAAGAAATCTCATACTTGGACTGGACCCAATGTCTTAGATAACACTGATATGAGACACACTTCTTTTAGAAAAAGCCTACACCACCTTAGGGAAGAGGATAATCTTAAGGCACAGGTTGAGCTATTAACTAGACAGATAGGAGTGTTACAAGCCAGAGATAGCAAGACCATGCATTTAGTCGCCCATCTAGAACCCCAAGAGTGTCCGATATATGATGAGATGAGAGGGACATATGAAGAACAATGTCATGCATTAGGGACGTACCAAAAGCCTTACGCACCTTACTCATACACCTATAATCCTAGTTGGAGGAACCATCCCAACCATAGTTGGAAGCAGGAGTCTCATCAGCCGACTCAAACACCACCACCTAGAGGTTATAGTGCTCCTCAGTATCACACACCTACCATTCCTAGGAATTTTTTAGAAGATACATTGCAAGCATTTGTGGAAGCCTAGAATAAAACCAATCAAAGGATTGAGTCATTGATAGCTCAGGTCGCTGAAGACCATAAGGAAATTAGGAGTCAGATCACTAAATTGACTAATGTCCTGAGTGTGCAAAAACAAGGAAAATTCCTATCCCAGACTCAACCTAATCCACTAGGTCATCACATGGCACAGGCTAACAATGAGGTATCCAATATAAGAGGTGTTAATGCCATAATCACTAGGAGCGGTAAGGAGGTAGGCTTGTAGGATACTCCAAAAATTGTAGGTGGCCCTAAGGATAATAGTGTTAATATCCCTCAAGAAGAACAAGTACCACATTTCCAAGTTATTGTACTTTTCCCACAAGCACTTAGGACCACAGTGAGAGTCCCAAATCTAAATGTTGAAAAACAATCACATGGTGAGGGTGAGTGTCATTATTCATACATGCTAGAAACAGTCCAGCCAGAAACATCGTCTCTACAACCTGAATCAAATCCTCCTGAACTGAAACTGGTCCCAAAGAACCGAAAAATGAGGAAATTGAGAGTTAATACTCAATTAAATATGATACCTGTGAGGTTAAAAATGAGATTGAGCCAATTTTTCCTTATAAGGAGCCCAAGATTTCAACAATCTTTGGACCCAGGAGGATCCATGGATCAACTGCCACAACTAGTCAAAAATCATGTCTCATGCCTTCATCAGTACGCTAGGTGGAAACCACCATGACAACCTGAGTGGTTACGTCTGGCTAAAGACGTTAAACTTAGCGCTAGAGGGAGACAACCCTTGCATCTGCATTTTATTTTATTTACTTTAATTTTATTTTATTGTGTGCTAATTGCATGTTTTATTTTCATTATTTGCATGAGTGTTTATAAAGGAGTTAGCACAACCTACACAGCCACACAACTAAAGTCTCGCCCGCAGGAACCTGATCAACTCCGCGCATGGTAGCGTTGTTCCTTAATCTTTTTCCTTTATTTTATCTTACATTGGGGACAATGCAAGTTTTAAGTGTGGGGGTGTATGCATGCGCATGATAATACCTGTCATAAATATATTTTATTAAAAAAAATTAATTAATTATTATTTGTTTGTCTTATTTTGTTTTTAGTCTTTGATAGTTAAGCATAAGTCCAATGATGATATTGTTTATTTTAGGGTGAAATCTTAGAAACGATAAGTCATTTAATGCACTTTTACTTGATGCTTTGAGTAGTTTATCTATGTTAGACTCGTAAGCGCTTAATTATAGGTTTTTAGCAGTGAAAACTTGAGTAGTTGGCAAGGTAACTAGTTGAAGAAATTGCATGTCGATGAATGATGGTTTGCTTAGATGTCTATCCTGATTTGCTTGTGTTATGATGTGTGGTATGGTTAAAAATAAAAGAAAAAGTCTCTAACGTAAGAAATTAAACCACCTATAACCGATAAGAGTGAAGCTACCCATGGGCGAGTATTAGGACCACCATGAGGAGAAATGCTACCTTAAAGGGTAGGTGTGTTGAAAAGAAAAAAAAAGAAAAGAAAAATTCAAAAAGAAAAAGCAAAAAGGAGAGACAAAAGAAAAGAAAAATATTAATCATACCATATTGAGCACAGAAAAGTAATTACAGAGCTTAATCGAGATATCTAGGTTAGTTTGACCCATCGATCCCAATTTTTAAACGAAATCATTGAGTTGGCTTACCTAGGAATCAAGCTGTGAATAAACCTTTACACACACACACTATGAGTCTGGCTTAGATGATTTATTCAAGGCCTTAGATTTGAATTACGTTGAGTACTTTGAAGGTTCTCTCGTTTCATTACTAGGCATTCTTTGAGGACAAAATTATGTGAAACTATTGGGACTATTTAATTTTTGTTTTTGCATGATTGTGTGTTTTGAATGACGTTTGTCGGTGTCGTCGCTGTAAGCCCTCACGAGACTATAACTCGTCCACTAGGGACACCTGGGGGTTTAAAGGCTTGTTGCATACGCTAAATGCAATCGTGATCCCTACGAAAGTGGCTTAGATAGTTTTTATTTATTTATTTTACGCTTGAATTGCTAGAGACTAGCAATAAGCTGGTCGGGGGTTGTGATAAGTGCACAAAAGTGTACTTCGAACACTGCTAACTCAGTTTTATTGTCATATGTTTTAATATTAATTAGATTCATTTTGTTCTTTTGTTAATAGGAAGCAATGGATTAAGGAGAATGGAGCAATTGAATATGTTTCAGAACCTAACAGACGTATCGGACGCACGCGGCAGCATCAGCCGCGCACTGAATTTAAAAAGGCTATAACTTTTGATCTAGAAAGAGTTACGAGACCAATAACATATGGATTTACATGTACTCGAGGAGATATAGTCAATTATAGTCACTGCAAAACTAGCCGCGAGTCGTGACGCGCAAAAGGCCACACGTCGCGATGCGCATGCGTATTACAGGGTTTTGTTTTGTGCGTTTTTTGAGCAAATCAGGCCGCCAGGACTTTTCTATATAAACCTAACTTCGTCCAAAACCCTAAGGGGGAGAAAAGAGGAGAAAAACAAGATAGAAACAAGAGAAAAACACATTAAAGAGCCACAAACACAAAATCAAGGGAGGAGAACGAAGAACTTCAAGGAAATCATGACGTCTCTCCAATCTATTCAGGCTGCATCTCTTTCTGGCATGGAGAACTAATCTTCTAGGCAACTGTAGGACACAGAAATTGACGACGATGTCTCAGGCTCGCGGCCCGGTTGGGAGTACGGAATAGCCCCCGGGGGAACTAAACCGGAGAAATAACATGGAGTCGCCACCCGGTGTGAACCGGGAAAATGATTTAAGGCCGCATTCACCCCTCACAAGGGAAGACCTCAAACCGTTGGGTTCGGAATGGTCCCTTACTTATGCCACTTGTAATGTTATGATTTTTGCAATAATCTAACCAAGCCTAAGCAACACATATTTCCAAGGATAATCTATTCCTAAGTTCGCATGTATAAAATAAATCATCATGACGGCAAACATACGATATCACACAATAATCTCATGAACATGTTGAATCATCAAACACGAAAAAATAAATAACAACCTCAACATAAACCTAAATTGAACGCCTATTGCGAAAGAAGATAACCAATTCATGCATAGAGGAATAACGTACTAACGGCTAAATCATGCTTGAGAAACAAGTAACATCCTAACGACCTAATCATGCTTAAGAAACAAGTAGCATACTAACGACCTAATCATGCTTGAACACAATCTCACGAACACATCAAATAAATAAATGCGAGAATACAAATAGATGACAACAGTAAAAGTGTCAATAATGGAATGATATGATTATTACATAATGCAAGAGAAATCACCCAAGAAGCAATCATGCATGAAATGTGATGAAAAGGAATCGGTTCACTGTATATTCGTTCGTGTAGCGTTCGAGAACGCGTTCGAATGGGACAAGACCTGATGCATGATAAAACAAAAAAATGCATGCGCGTTCGAGTAGCGTTCGTAAACGCGTTCGAACGGTAAACAGAAGGTTCGCGTTCGTATAGCGTTTGAGAACGCGTTCGAACGGGACAATACCTGATGCACGATAAAACAAAGAAAACACATGCGCGTTCGAGTATCATTCGTAAACGCATTCGAACGATAAACAGAAGGTTCGCGTTCGTATAGCGTTCAAGAATGCGTTCGAACGGGACAAGACCTGATGCAGGATAAAACAAAAAAACACATGCGCGTTTGAGTAGCGTTCGTAAACGCGTTCGAACGGTAAACAGAAGGTTCGTGTTCGTATAGCGTTCGAGAACGAGTTCGAACGGGACAAAACCTGATGCATGATAGATGACGCAAACACATACATAAATAAGCAAATGCACAATGTAGGACCTGTGTGTCCGATTGAACATATTTCGCATTCAATCGAGTGTACCTCATCCGGCGCGGCAAAACATCAGGGTAAAGGTAGCCCTTTAGACATTTTCCCTCGAATGGAGGACCTTTAATCCACCCTAGTTAGCCCATGCGCACTAGAATATAATACATGCGTAAATAGAACAATGATATGCAAAAGGTGAATGACATGATAAAAGGTGCGGCAAAACATCGTGGTAAAGGTAGCCCTTAGGCTTTTATCCCTCAAATAGAGGACTTTAAATCCACCTTAGTTAGCCCATACGCATTACATTACAATGCATATAAAATAAAAGACAACAATATAGGACTTCGTATGCTCGATTAAACATATCTCACGTTCAACCAAACATACTTCGTCCGGCGCGGCAAAACGTCGTGGCAAAGGTAGCCCTTAGGCTTTTATCCCTCAAATAGAGGACCTTTAATCCAACTTGATTTGCCCATGCGCACTATATCATCAACACATAAACACACGACGTACGTAAAGTAAATGGCGGAATAAAAAAATGCGAATAACAAACGAATAAGATACAAAAGCAAGTGAAACATGTGCCGTTTGCTCAAGTGGTACGTGAAGTTGTTTCCCAAGTACAGACCGCACTACCGTCCATTCGGATTCGGCTACGAATTTACGTATGGGTTTCCATCTTTTATATCATAAGAGACGACACATTTTCCCATTCATTCAAAGGCCACAACATGCATCCACAAACGACTCTCATGCGAAGAAAATAAATAAAATAATTAAAAGATGAATGAAAATAAATAGGAAAAGTGCCCTCAGGTCTAACCTTTTAAAATCATCTCTCGGAAGTGCGTTACCACGGCCGTCGGAAGGATTGATGCTCCACAACTCCTCCGGTTCACTGGTCCACTGCTTATTTTCGCTGTTTCGCTGCTTCGCTGCTTGGGACTGATATTTTTACTCCATTTTACTACTGTTGTCACTATATTTTCTGGTCACTGTTTTCCGTATTCGGTTACTATTTTTGGTGTATTTGGGCTGCTGTTTGGGTGTGATTTTTGGTGGTGTTATGGTGTGGTTTCGGGACTATTTCGGTGACGTAAAGGGGCTGAGTTTATGCAGCAATGGAGGGGGTCTTGAGGGATTAGTATTCGGCTATTGCAGAGAGAGGAGAGGAGAATTATTTGTTTGTTGTTTCTTGTGTTGGACGTGAGATACTAGGAGAGTTTTGGGTGCTAATGCTTTGCATAATTTTTTTTTTTTGGTTTGTATGTATGTGCTAGGGTTTTGGGTGTGTGATGAAGGGTTCTTTTATAGGAAAATGGATGGGGTTTACCTTGTTTGAATAGGAAAGGATTTGTGTAATTAAGGGGATATCTTTTAATTAGTATTTCACAAGGAAAAATCTTCTTAAATTAGGGAGGAGATTTGGTTTCATTGGGAAGGTGATATATTTGACTTGTTTTTATTTAGGTATGTGAATTATTTAGATTGGATTTATTTTATTTAATTTAGGAAGAATATTATTTTAATTTGTGACATGTGTTTTAAATGTTTTAATTATTTTTGGGTGGGTTTTGGTGGGCTAAATGGGCTTGGGCGTGAGGCTAGCAACAAAACCAGAAGTATCGACACCGTTTGAACGCCTATTCGAATGCTACAACGAACGCCCGCAATTTTCTTGACGTTCGAACATGTTCACAAATGCAACACGAACGAAAGCAGTGAACATGTGAATTGAATCTGATGAGATACTTATTCTGAATTTCCCTTTCCGACATTCGTTTCCCGCGACTTCCGCAACCTAAAGAGTAGTGCCTTTGTACGAGACTCATCATCGGGACTTATATGCAAAAATGCAGTGCCTACAACAACGCTAAGGATGAACTATTGTATTTAATTTCTATATTTATGTTGTTGATTTCTTAAGAACCTTTTAACATTTAATATAATTTATGGTTGTTAATTTCTATTATCTTTCGATTCTTGAATCCAGAAATTATATTTTGTCAAACTCCTATATAGATCCAGTCATGCTTATTCTATGTGTGATTTGCGAACTTAGTTGTGACTGGTAAAAGTTATTTTACGTGTTGATCTTCTGCTGCAGTATTTCATGAGGGTATATTATCGACGTTAGATAACTCGTAACGATGACTTTTGTGTGCTGTTAACATAGAGAAAATAATCATTAATTATTTTAGAATTTGAATATGTGTAGAATTGAATATCTTCCGGTTGTTGGTTTGGGATGTGAAACCTTCAATTGTGTAATAAAAGGAATCAATAACTGAATATAGGAATTTGATGCAAGAAGGATTCCTGATGCTTTGCCACATCTCTCTAATGTTATATTTTATTATCTTTTCATTATTTTATTTATCTTTACTTTAATTACCAATTTCATTGTTTTATTTATTTAAGTTAATGTTAACGTTTTGTTTGAGTAAATTAGTTCATGTAACTATCTCTCTAAGGAATCGACACCCCAACTATACTGCGATAACCGCAAGTTATTTTTGGGCGTAATCAAGGGCCAATGGGGTACCTTCAATATCAAAAATTCCCTTCCACAACTGAGTTAATCTTGGTCTCTTCTTCTCTAAAATGGACCTCCAATTCCATTCAGGGGAAGGCAGGCTAAGGATGAATTTCATGTTTGAGACGAAGCATTTGGTTATGTCGAAATCTTTGTTGCGTAAAAAGCCTGCAAAACATAAACAAATAAGCTTCAGTCAACAAAAGTAATTATTAGGACTTATAAAGAACAACACTCACTCGACGGATTCCAGTGCTCAGGGATTTAGCCAGATCCAGCCGACCTAAAAACACTTTCCTCCTTCACGAAGAAATATAATTTTTGCCAGTCTCCCCTATCATTGGTCGTAAGCCCCAGCACTAGGTGTTCTTTCTTCTGGAGTAGATATATATGGTATCTCCCCTTCTCCGTCAGGTGTTCATTCAGATAATAGATGTATAACAGATCCTTCACCCTAAATTCGATCCCAAACTCAAATTCCATACACTCAATCGATAATAAAATCCTCCATGTATTAGGCATCAGCTGTGAATGGGCCAACTTGTAATGATCTAGCATCTTCCAAACTAACCTACGCCCTTAATCCATCAGCGAAGGGACGCTCGTAGAACCATATCCACCCGGGTATTTTATCAGACATAGCTAACCTAGTTTCAACCGACTTTGGGAATCTACACCTCAATCTCATTTCCCTCATGGATTTCTCAGTCACTCGACTAGAAAGGTTTAAATGTTAGTTGGTTCGCTTTTGCTCAGAGTCTCACTCAACTCCCTAGTGGCAGGTAAGGTCATGAATTGCCTAACATCTTTAGGCACTCTTAAAGGTGGTTCGACTACCGTAATATCCCATCCTCACCAGGATTTTCATACGACCATTTGAAATCATCTCCTCCCTCAGATGATTTAATGGACCTCTCGAACTCCTATCAGGTGATCTGGTATACATATCTAAAGGAGTGATACTTGACCCTTATGAACTTTCACTCGACATTATGTCAGCCGACTCACAAAGCTATGGCTTATGAACAGATATAGGTCTGAATTTTATGCCCTAAAGATTAAACAACCCTAATTCCTCAAATATAATTTCTCTTATATAGCCAAGTCCTAAAGGATCAAACTACTAAAAAACCTTAAGAACGCTATGAAGATAACGAATACAATTAGGATATGCTAATGAACAAGAGAGATGGTTGAAGGAATATCTTGAAAGTTGAGAGCTCCTCCAATTGAAATACTTGGAGAGATTTCTTAGAATGAGAGCGAATGAGCCTCCAAAATCCTCTTATGCTCGCTTCGCATTTGGCGCCTCTTTTCCTGTCGAAAGCCAAATTGGAACATCCTCTAGGGATACAGTAGCGAGCAGCGATGGGTCTTAAATCTTCGAGGCCTGCCTTGGGAACCCAACTGGTTACTACGCTTAGAGATAGACGAACCTCATTGTCGCGCTGGCACAATCCATCCTTCGTAGATAATATCATGTAGTTTGGGGAAGATTAACCTTATACACTTGGAACTATGGTCAGAGACATCCATGATCCCCAAACGACATGGAAGGGTACCTATCTAGCTTAGACAATACGAAGGGTAGACTATCTCTCTCAGTCGACACAATAACATAATCCATGACTCCGATAACCCCAAGCGATCGGGAGGCATAGTCTGTATGTGCCATCTTCCATAAACCACGTAAAATTACTATCACCATCTTCAGTCAACCCAAAAAGGTGTTTGATGACATCAGAGGCTTCTTCTGGTAATAACGCTTTGAAAAAGATCATCAGATTCTCCAGAAAACATCAAAAAAAAATTCACTTCTAGTCCAGACGACATAGCACGATTCTTACTCTATATAGAGCCGCCAACATGCTCACGAGCAATATCATACGACCTAGTGATTCCAGTCGACACGATAATACAAGTCAACAAAGTGAGATCAACCAGCGTCATCCCTTTTGTTGTGCTGGGAATTGATGAGCATTAAAAAGTGTACACTTAATAAAAGAGAAACTAATCATTTTACACTTATAATTTCATTAGTCCCCTTAATTTAGCACATTTGTTAAATAAGAATTATATTTATGTTTTATTATAATTTTTATTTATTTTGTAGGTAAAATACTTCTTCGGACTTGGAAAATAATTTTTTATAGCTCAACAGGAAAAATGGATATAAGATCTGAATTCCCGGACTCAGAAAACCCAAAAAAAGCATGACAGCTAGATTCAATTCGGACTTGGAAAACATTCACCGTATTTAGATTGGCAATAAAACGAGCTTATGATGTATTTACCCACACATGTAATTATTATTATTATTATTATTATTATTATTATTATTATTATTATTATTATTTATATAATATATTTTGGAGGACCCACCAAGATTTTATATATAAAATCTTATTATATATATAGATATATATATATATATATATATATATATTATATATATCTATATTATACTGGAGGTCCCATCAATATTATATATATATATATATTAATATATTGATTAAATAAAAAGTAATAATAATTGCTTTCGACATTTCGGTAGAAAGCAATTGCATGCTTGCAAATTACAAGCTCAGCTTGCAATTTGCAATCAAGAGATGTCGATCACCTCTATAATAGAGGTGATCGGTGTCTCTTCTCTTCAGCTTCCTCCATATAATTATCTCTGAGATTTTGTAGAGGGCCCTAGCTCTTGTGTGTTTTACTTTAGAAGATTTTTTGTAATTTCTTTTTCTTTCAATAATAAAATTATTGTGTTTTGACCGGTGCGTAATCACACGCGTATAACGCAAGCGCACGTATCGTTCAAGTAGTATAAAAAGTATCGATCCCACGAGGACTTAATACCTAATCTATTAATTTTATTAGGTCAAATGATTACTAGTATCTAACAGGTTGATTGATTGATTTGAAATGGTGATGATTTTAAATTTAAAAACAAGTAAATAAAATTGCACGAAAGTAGGTTTAAGAAATTCAATATTAGGAAACTATCTAGGGTTGTGAATCTTTCCAATATCTTTTAAAAGATGAAGTGGTTATTTCATGTTTGTGTAATATATCGGTTTACTAACCTGGAACACTAAATTATGCGAAAGCCTCTGTCGATGGTCAGACGCAAATACCCAGTATAACCCAATTGAACCATATGTCTATGTCAACCAAATTACATGGATTCATTAAGTTTAAGTTCAAATTATGGCTACCCCCGCCCAACAGGTATATGTCTATCCTGTAAGGAAATCTATTAAAGGGTTATCTATCCTCAAGGAAGATCGTGGGCTATTAAGTCTAAGGCTGAAACCTAAAATTCCTTTGTCAAGTTTATTTTAGATTTACCAAATCAATCTTATTAGTGGCCATTAACAAGACGCATTAAGCTTAAGACTTAATAAGTAAACATTTAAATTACCCAAACTATAAAATAACCTCTTATAAACCGGTGATATTAGAAGTCATCACAACCCCATATACTAACTTAGTTACGACACATAACTAGGGCTAGTAAAAACTTAAAAGTAAAATACATAAAGTAAAATACTGAAAGTAAAATGCTGGAAAGTAAATAAAGAAATTACAATAAAAGAAATGCTAGAGTAAAAGGATCCACTTTTATCACTACTAATTTAGATATCTCCCTTAATATAATATATTAACTTGTGATGATTTTACCAACCAGCCATATAGGCGATAACCTGATTAAGTCAAATTAAGTCCAACCAGCCATAAAGGCGGAACCAAAATAAACCTGCCATATAGGCGGTAAGAAAATTTAATTTCCAACCGACCAATCTGGCGGTATCCTTGCTTAGTCAGGTTTAAACCAGTTTAAAATGAATTACCAACCGACCAATATAGCGGTATCCTTATTAAGTCAAATTTTAAATAGTGAATATATTATAATTAAGGGAGATTAATCTAAATAGAAATAGTAAAAGAATTACATTTCACCATAGTAGGGGGAAGTTACCTCCTCATGGTTGAATAGTAAAAACTATAAAAGTTAAAAAAGGTAAATTACTATTACAAAAGTAAATTACAATTACAGAACGTAATTAAAATTAATTACAAAACTGAAATTAAAAAGAAATTTGGTAGAAAACTCCCTATTTACATCAGAGAACTCAGAGAGGAAGGTACATATGAAACTGAAATTTCGAGCTCAATTTATAGGCCTCGATAACCCTCTCGCATCGCGACGCGCAAGTTTCTTCTCGGATTCGTCTACTTTAGATTCTTATTTACCACGTGGCATTATGGATAAGGTGATAAAGTGACACGTGGCAAGGCGGCTGGCAACTCAATGATTATGCTGACATGGCGACACGTGGCGATAGTGATTGTCGGCACCATTGAATGATGACACGTGGCACGATGTGATTGGTTGATGATGACGTGGCATGTTGACTCGGTCAACTGGTGATGTGGACGATGACGTGGCTGACACATGGAGTGACACATGGCGACATGTGGCGATGGCAATTGTCAGCACCATAGGATGATGACACATTGCACGGCGCACGTTAGCTGATCGGCTATGATGGTGACCCGTGGCACGATGCACGTTAGCAAAGTCAAACTTCTCAGATTCTGACACGTGTCTCCGGCGCATGTTAGCATTGACCGGTGCATGTTAGGCGTCGTGACTCGTCAAATGACCATTTTGCCTTTTTGTGTCCTTTTTTTCTTTTTGGTCCCAAATCAGTTCCAGAGAGTGCTGAAACTTTATTTATCTACAAAATAACACAAAACACATCAAAATATTCACAAAACTCAAGAAACTATACAAAATATTAAGTTAAATGAGTGGAAAATAGTGATATAATTACCACTCATCACACCCCCAAACCTAATATTTTACTAGTCCTCGAGAAAAACACAGAATAAAATAACATAAACATCTTTAAAAAAAAATTTAAATAAGCCATTTTTGTAGGGATCACGGTTGCATTTAGCATATGCAACAAGCCTTTAAACCCGTAGGTGTCCCTAGTGGACGAGTTGTAGTTTCGTGAGGGTTTACATCAATGATACCCACAAACATTTTACAAAAGTAAAAAGGTAGTGAAACTAATGCACACAAAAGCAAAAAGACAAGAGAAAATAGAATAAATAAGTTAGTGACTAATCAGGTGAAACTTCTACTCCAAGTCACTAGTTGTTTTCTTTCTTTCTAAATTACCGAATAAGTAAATTCTCCGATTATATTTACCATTCTCCATATGCACAACCGACAAAATATTAATCAGCTCATTTTTGCCCACAACAGTCACAAGTGCAGTTGATAAGAGAGTAATATTTTTGTCCTAAAGTTTTATCAGAATTCACACCTTTTTGCAGCAATGGAATAATTTTTCTGATTTTTCTGATTTTTTTTCTTTGATTTTTGATTTTTTTATTTATTTATATACAATATCTTTCATCTATGTAGCGAGTGTTGGGTCGGTGGCTCCCAAACCAGTTGGCTTTAGGGCACCAGATGTTAAGACACCCCTACAGACTTAATTACTCAGACTTCAGATATATATATTTTTGCAACATCCTTGATCCATGTAGCGAGCTTTGGGCCAGTACTCCCAAACCTGTTGGCTTTAGGGCACTAGGTGTAAAACACCCATACGGACTTAATAACTCGGATCTCAAATTTTTTTTTTACTCCAATGCTTTTCATATATGCTTCCTCCAATTAAACTAGAGCACTGAATATTACAATTTTTTCAATTACAACTCATGTCTGTATGTTACCATGCATGTTGATAATACCTGCCAACTGAGCATATGAAGATCAATTTTAGTAAATTTTATGAAGAATTCACAAATTAAATAATTCAAAAGGAAATAAACAAAAATTAACTTGTTTTGAAATAGGTTTGAGATACGTCTCAGGAGTGGAAACTCCTTACATAGTTATCTCTCACCAATTCCACCTTTTTAGTCAAAATAAAAACAAAAACGCAAAATATTTTTGTAATTTTTGAAAAAAATTCAATTTTTTTATATTTTTCGAAAAATTTTGGACTAAAAAAAAAACACACACAACTAAAAACAAGATACTGATCAACTAATTCCCTCCCCCAAACCTAAATGAGACATTGTCCCCTAATGTCTTAAACAGTAGAAGAAGAGCTTAGAAGATAGTACCTGGTTAACTGAAATTCTACACGAAAAGTCAAAGGTTAAGATCCAGATTAATCAGACGCCTCTTACCACGATCGTCCTCAGGAGCAATTTATCTTTGAAAGGATAGGGTCAATTTGCGGTTCATAGGTTAAGATTTGGTCAATTAGATTCAGAGCAGTTCTGGTAGTGAAGATGAGTTCTTTTAAAAGTTTTGACACGAACCCATTTCTCCGGGCATCATCAAGAAACACACAAAGAAAATCATAAAATCCTTCAACGTTGTACAGTCCAAGCGGTTTTTGGTGTATGTTCAGGTTCGCCCAAGATAACACTGTAAAAATTTACTCCATTGTACCCAAGCCACCTAGCAAAGCAATAAAAGCATCAGCACAGTTAATCATTTCTACTAGTCGTTCAGACATACCTGGCACGATTAGTTCTTCTCCGTTTGATGATCCAATAAGATTTGCTTCTGCCAAGGGTTTTTGGATGATTCCCAAAACGTGACTGCCTCACTCCTGTACAGCTTTTGAAACGATCCCCATAAGTCCAAGATTGCCTCTGCCATATACTAAGTGCATATTCCTTGCAGTTAAGACTCGACCCAATTCCTGTGCTGCTTCTACGTATTGTGGCTTAACATCAACACTAGTACCGCAAAACACACAGATGTTTTTAACTCGTCTTCTTGAAGTGGCTTCCATGTTTTACTCTGGATGTCTTCAAAAGTACAATGATGAATTGAATTTATAACACCTGAAAATGGTGAGTAAAATAATAGCACTAGTACCTGCCAAATGACAATTATTAGTTAACAGTAAAATAAATCGTGATAGTCAAAAAGGTCTAGATCTTGTCGGAGAAAATAAAAGAAAACAACAAAACAAATCACAATTATTAGGAAAAGACAAAGAGATATAATATGTACAATAAATGTAGCCGCTTGATTGACGTCTATGCGTCAGGGACAAGCTTCCCATCCAATTTTCTTATAAATTGGCAAACAAGGTCTTTTTGAGTCAGATTCTCGAGACTTAACTGTTCTACATACTCCTTACTCAAGCCATCCCTAATGAATTTAATTTTGTCTTCGCGATTATCAGACACCATTCCTAAAGAACGGCAACGAGTATTGCAATTCCAGCGTGCACATTTGTAACAAACACCCATTTTCTTAGCTCTACGTTTCTTTGCATAGGTGCTTCTTGCAAAACCAGGCAGATGTGAAATAAAAGAGTCAGAAGACTCACTTGCCAATCAGACCCGTGCTTCAATTACCCAACGAATGTCATTAGGAACACCATGGATCGTTAGTAATCTCATCTGTTCCAAGCGAGCTTTGTAAACTTTCATCAGAGATTTTTGAGGGAGAGAAGGAAATTGCTTGCGAAGATTTGCGAGAGCTTCTTCCACCGTGAAATGACTTTACCTGCAAAAATTAAACACACAAAAATAAAACACACCAGATCACAATATATACACAAATTGCATGGGTTGCCTCCCTCCGAGCGCTAAGTTTAACGTCGTCAGCTAGACGTGACTTCTCGAATGTTAGGCTGGATCTGAAAGTGTGACACTTTCTTTTTGTCGCTCAAATGATTCTCCCCAGTAGTGCTTGACACGCTGACTGTTAACCTTGAATGTTTCGTTCTGAGTGATCACAAAAGAACCTGGCCATCTTGATTTCAACTTTCCAGGGAAAAGTTTCAACCGTGAATTGTACAACAACACTTGCTACCTTGGTTCCAACTGTCTGTGCACTATTTTTCGATCATGCCATTTCTTGGTATTTTCTTTGTACAATCTGGCATTCTTATAAGCCTGTAAGCGAAATTTCTCCAATTCATTGAGTTGGTGGAGTCTTTTCTCTCCTGCAGCTTGTGGATCAAGATTCAACTTCTTTAGTGCCCATACGCCTTATGTTCAAGCTCAACTGGCAGATGACATGCTTTCCCAAACACCAATCGATATATGGACATACCAATGTGTGTCTTGTAAGCTGTTCGATAGGCCCATAATGCGTCATCCAGTTTTGTTGACCAGTCCATCCTTGTTGATCCAACAGTTCTCTCCAAGATTCTTTTGATTTCTCTCTTTGAAACTTCGACCTGTCCATTTGACTGTGGATGATAAGCAGTGGCAACCTTGTGAGTAACTCCGTATTTGGATAGGAGTGCATCAAAATATCTGTTGCAGAAGTGTGAGCCACCATCACCGATAATTGCCCGAGGTGTTCCGAACCGAGTGAAAATGTTTTTTTTCAGGAATTTGATCACCATTTTTGAATCATTGGATGGTAGTGTAATTTCTTCAACCCATTTGGAGACGTAGTCTACAACAACCAGGATGTACAGGTTTCTGAATGATGGAACAAAGGGTCCTATGAAATCTATACCCCACACATCGAATATCTCCACTTCCATAATGTTTTGCAATGGTCCTTCATTTCTCCTCGAAATATTCCCCGTTCTCTGGCACCTGTCACATTGAAGAGCAAATAGGTAAGAATCTTTAAAAAAGAGTGGGCCAGAACAAACCTAATTGTAGGACTTTGGCTGCAGTTTTGTTTCCACTGAAGTGTCCGCCATATGGTGAAGAATGACAATGTTGCAAAACACTGTTGACTTTCTCATATGGAACACAACGCCTCAGTAATTGATCAGCACAGCGTTTGAACATGTACGGCTCATCCCAGACATAGTGCTTGACTTCTTTGAAGAATTTCTTCCTTTGCTAAGTTTTCCATTCCAACGGCCATTTTCCTGATACAATAAAGTTGACATAGTCAGCATACCAAGGGACATCCTGCTGTTTCATGGCAAATAGCTGTTCATCTGGAAAAGTTTCTTTGATTGTCAGTTCTTTGCCAGCTGTTTCTCCATTCTCAAGCCTCGATAGATGATCTGCCACTTGGTTATCTGTCCCTTTCCTGTCTCTGATCTCCATGTCAAATTCTTACAGAAGAAGTATCCAACAGATCAATTTGGGTTTGGCATCTTTCTTCATGATCAGTTATTTGATTGCTGAATGATCTGTGTAGACCACCACTTTGGGACCAAGCAGATAGGAGCGGAATTTGTCAAAAGCATACACAACTGCGAGCAACTCCTTTTCAGTGGTTGTGTAGTTGAGTTGAGCTTCATTCAAAGTTCTGCTAGAGTATTAAATGGTGTGGAAAATCTTTGCTTTGCGTTGTCCCAAAACTGCACCTACAGTAAAATCCCTAGCATCGCACATCACCTCAAATGGAAGGGTCCAGTATGGTGTTACAATGATGGGGACAGAAACCGGCTTCTATTTTAAGATCTCAAAAGCTTCATGGCATTCTTTGGTGAAGTTGAAAGACACATCCTTTTCCAGAAGATTGCATAGAGGTTTAGCAATCTTGGAAAAGTCTTTGATAAATCTCCTGTAAAAACCTGCATGTCCAAGAAAACTCCGAATCCCTTTGACTGATATTGGTGGAGGTAATTTCTCAATTGTTTCGATCTTTGCTTTGTCTACCTCGATTCCCTTTTGTGAGATCCGGTGTCCAAGAACAATACCTTCATGCACCATGAAGTGGCATTTCTCTCAGTTGAGTACCAGGTTGGTATCTTCACATCTTTGTAATACCTGTTTCAAATTTTGCAAGCAGTGGTCAAAAGAGTCTCCAAACACAGAAAAATCATCCATGAATACCTTCATACTCTGCTTCAGCATGTCTGAGAAGATGGCCATCATGCAACGCTGAAAGTGGCAGGGGCATTACATAATCCAAATGGCATCCTACGGAAAACAAAAGTACCCGATCTTCTAGGACGATAGCAATCTGATTGTACCCTGAATATCCGTCCAGAAAGCAATAGAACTCATGTCCCGCCAATCTGTCCAGCATTTGATCAATGAATGGCAGCGGAAAATGGTCATTCCTCGTGGCTTTGTTCAGCTTTCGGTAGTCCATGCATAATCTCCATCCAGTCACTGTTCTTATTGGAATTAGCTCGTTCTTTTCATTTGTGACTACAATGATTCCTCATTTCTTTGGCACACATTGCATAGGACTCACCTAAGTGTTGTCTGAGATAGGGTAAATGATGCCAGCATCCAACCATTTGATGATTTCTTTCTTCACGACTTCCTTCATGATTGGATTGAGTCTCCATTGATGCTTCACTGTGGGTTTGTACTCATCGTTCATCAGGATCTTGTGCATGCAAAATGATGGACTAATGCCTCGAATGTCTGCTATAGTCCAGCCAATGGCTCTTTTGTGTTCTCGTAACACTCTCAGTAACTTTTCTTCCTACTCCAATGTTAGTGAAGAAGAAATAATAACAGGTAATTCAGAAGAGTTTCCAAGAAATGCATATCTGAGATGGCTCGGTAGTAACTTCAGCTCCAGCTATGGTGGTTCTTCAATCGAAGGCTTGATTCGATCTTTCTTTGGCAGTTCCAGGCTTTCCACTTGTGGTGTCGATTTGAATCGAAATGGTTTGTCAATGTAGTTGATACATTCCAGGATTTCAGCATCTAGCTCGCTGTCAGTCATGTTGGTGATGCAAGCTTCAAGTTTTTCCGTGGGGGTTGTATTAGTATCCTAAACGATACTATCAACAACATCAATTCTGAAACATTCTTCTTCTTTTTCATCGCTCGGGAATTTCATGGCTTTGAAAACATTGAAAGTAACTTCTTGGTCCTGAACTTTCATAGTTAGTTCTCCTTTTTGTACATCAATCACAGTTTGTCCTATCGCCAAGAATGGTCTTCCAAGGATGATAGATACATCTTTGTCTTCTTCCATGTCAAGGATAATGAAATCTGCTGGAAGAATGAGTTTATCGACTTTGACCAGCACATCTTCAACAACACCTTTTGGAAATGTGAGCGTTCGATCAGCAAGTTGTAGTGAGACTGAGGTAGGCTTTGCTTCTCCAATTTGTAGTTTCCTGTAAATAGAAAAAGACTTCAAATTAACACTTGCACCTAAGTCACATAAAGCCTTACCGATATAGTGTTCTCCAATGGTGCATGGGATAGTGAAACTGCCAGGATCTTTCAACTTTGGGGGAAGTTTCCTCATAATGATGGCACTGCATTCTTCCGTCAATGCTACTATCTCTTAATCTCCCAATCTCTGTTTTCGTGAAAGAATGTCTTTCATGAATTTTACATAGCTGGGCATTTCTTCCAAGGCTTCTGCAAATGAAATGTTGATGTGTAGCTTTTTGAACACCTCTAGGAATCGAGCAAACTGCTTGTCCAGTTTGTTTTTCTGAAGTCGCTGTGGAAAATGTGGAGGTGGAGTGATCTGATCTTTTTCTTTTTCATTTGCTTCTTTTTCCTCCATCTGTGGAACTGCATCTTTTGGAACTTCCTCAATTGTTGCATTGATTCCAACATCTTTGTTGATCTCAGTACTGCTTTTCAAGGTGATGGCTTGACATTGCTCATTCTCTCGGTTCATTGGATTTGGTTCTGTGTTGCTGGGAAGTTACCTGGCGGTCTGTAACTCTGAGCATTGGCCAGTTGTCCGATTTGATTCTCCAATGCTTTGATGGAAGCAGATTGGCTCTGAAACATAGCATCGTACTTTTTTAACTGAGCCATCACTTCTGCTATTCCTGGTTCATTTGCATGTTCCTGGCCTTTGTTCTGTTGCTGGAATCCATGTGGTGGATAGTTCTGCTGTTGGAATCCAGGTGGTGGATTGTTCTTTTGCCCTGAATTGTTGCTCCATGAAAAATTCGGATGATTCCTCCACCCTGGGTTGTAGGTGTTGGAATATGGATTGTTCCTCTGTCTGTTGAAATTGTTGACATAATTCACCGTCTCTTCAAGTTGGTTTGGTTCTGGTGCTCCTCTATATAGTGAACTTGTGGATCCAATGGTAATAGTCTCCATAAATTTGTATATCTGATCCAGCTTGGCGTTGACTACTGTATTGGCTCCACTTTCATAAATTCCTGCAATTATTTGGATCATACTCCTTTCTGTTTGCCACAAGGAATTGTTTTTGGTCATTTCTTCGATTAGTTCCAAGGCTTGATCTTCTCCTTTTTCCATCAAAGCTCCTCCAACGGCAGCATCGATTGTGGTTCCCATCAGTCCAGAAAGTCCATTATAGAAAGTTTGGACTTGAAGCCATTTTGGAATCTCATGGTGAGGACATTTCCTGAGAAAATATTTGTACCTTTCCCAAGCTTCGTAGAGAGTTTCTGAGTCTTGTTGTACAAAGAATGTGATGTTATTCCTCAGCTTTCTAGTTCTGGCTGGTGGGAAGTACTTTGCAAGAAATTTGGTGGCTAAAGTGTTCCAAGTTGTGATGGAACCTGCTGGTAGTGAATGTAGCCAAGCTTTAGCTCTGTCTTTCAAGGAGTATGGAAAAAAACGCAATCTCATTGCTTTTTCAACTTCTCGGTTGTAATTGAAAGTGCCGAAAACTTCCAGAAAGTTGCTGATGTGGGTATTAGGATCTTCAGTTGTTTTCCCCCCAAACTGCACTGACTGTTGAATCATCTGAATGCATGTTTTGATGTCATACGCATTTGCTGGTAAAAGAGGAAGTACAATACAGGAAATGAAGCCGTCGACCACCGGAATGGTTCTGTCTCGAATGGGTATTGGTGGTGCAACTTCCAAAGGTTCAGGTTCCATGTTGACTAAAGCTTCTTGGCCTTCTCGCATTTCCCTTCTCAACTGTCTGATGGTTCTTTCAATTTCTGGATCAAGCGGTCGGAGTTCAAAGCTTCTGGTTCGTCTCATGTAGTTTCTGAGAACCTGAAACACAAGAAAACAAAAACAATAAGTAAAAAGAAATTACATACAAGTAAAGGTATCTAACCTCAAAACTAATAGTGAAAGATAAATAAGTCTACAGCAACGGCGCCAAAAACTTGACTGGTGCGTAATCACACGCGTATAACGCAAGCGCACGTATCGTTCAAGTAGTATAAAAAGTATCGATCCCATAAGGACTTAATACCTAATCTATTAATTTTATTAGGTCAAATGATTACTAGTATCTAACCGGTTGATTGATTGATTTGAAATGGTGATGATTTTAAATTTAAAAACAAGTAAATAAAATTGCACGAAAGTAGGTTTAAGAAAATTTAATATTAGGAAACTATCTAGGGTTGTGAATCTTTCCAATATCTTTTAAAAGATGAAGTGGTTATTTCATGTTTGTGTAATATATCGGTTTACTAACCTGGAACACTAAATTATGTGAAAGCCTCTGTCGATGGTCAGACACAAATACCCAGTATAACCCAATTGAACCATATGTCTATGTCAACCAAATTACCTGGATACAATAAGTTTAACTTCAAATTATGGCTACCCCCACCCGACAGGTATATGTCTATCCTGTAAGGAAATCTATTAAAGGGTTTTCTATCCTCAAGGAAGATCGTGGGCTATTAAGTCTTAGGCTGAAACCTAAAATTCCTTTGTCAAGTTTATTTTAGATTTACCAGATCAATCTTATTAGTGCCAATTAACAAGACGCATTAAGCTTAAGACTTAATAAGTTAACCTTTAAATTACCCAAACTATAAAATAACCCCTTTATAAACCGGTGATATTAGAAGTCATCACAGCCTCAGATAACTAACTTAGTTACGACACATAACTAGGGCTAGTAAAAACTTAAAAGTAAAAGACATAAAGTAAAATACTGAAAAGTAAAATGCTGGAAAGTAAATAAAGAAAATTACAATAAAAGAAAATGTTAGAGTAAAAGGATCCACTTTTATCATTACTAATTTAGATACTCTCTTACTATAATATATTAATTTGTGATAATTTTACCAACCAGCCATATAAGCGGTAACCTGATTAAGTCAAATTAAGTCCAACCAGCCATAAAGGCGGAACCAAAATAAACATGCCATATAGGCGGTAAGAAAATTTAATTACCAACCGACCAATCTGGCGGTATCCTTGCTTAGTCAGGTTTAAACCAGTTTAAAATGAATTACCAACCGACCAATATAGCGGTATCCTTATTAAGTCAAATTTTAAATAGTGATATATTATAATTAAGGGAGATTAATCTAAATAGTAATAGTAAAAGAATTACCTTTCACTCTAGCAGGGGGAAGTTACCTCCTCATGGTTGAATAATAAAAACTGTAAAAGTTAAAAAGGTAAATTACTATTACAAAAGTAAATTACTATTACATAACGTAATTAAAATTAATTACAAAACTGAAATTAAAAAGAAACTAGGTAGAAAACTCCATATTTACATCAGAGAATTCAGAGAGGAAAGTACATCTGAAACTGAAATTTCGAGCTCAATTTATAGGCTTCGGTAACCCTCTCGCGTCGCGACGCGCAAGTTTTTACTTGCGTTGCGACGCGATGACGTGTCGCTCTCTGATTCGTCGGCTTCAGATTCTTATCTACCATGTGGAATTATGGATAAGGTGATAAGGTGACACGTGGCAAGGCGCTTGGCAACTCAATGATTATACTGATGTGGCGCTGACGTGGCGACACGTGGCGATAGTGATTGTCGGCACCATAGAATGATGACATGTGGCACGCTGTGATTGGCTGATGATGACGTGGCGATGACATGGCATGTTGACTCGGTCAACTGGTGATTTGGACGATGACGTGGATGACACATGGAGTGACATGTGGCGATGGCGATTGTCGGCACCATAGGATGATGACACGTGGCACGTCATACGTTAGCATATCGGCTGTGATGGTGACACGTGGCATGGCGCACGTTAGCAAAGTCAAACTTCTCAGATTCTAACACGTGTCTCCGGCGCATGTTAGCATTGACCGGTGCATGTTAGGTGTCGTGATGCAGCCTAAGCGTCGCGATGCGCCAAATAACCATTTTGCCTTTTTGTGTCATTTTTCACTGTTTTGGTCCTAAATCACCTCCAGAGAGTCCTGAAACTTTATTTATCTACAAAATAACACAAAACACATCAAAATATTCACAAAACGCAAGAAACTACACAAAATATTAAGTTAAATGAGTGGGAAATAGTGATATAATTACCACTCATCATGTTTTTATTCAAATCATGAGTAGCTAATTTCATTCTACTGTGGTAAAGGGTGAAGCTTTTAATATGGAAATATAGATTAATCTTATTTATTTTATAATGTATGAATTTTAATCTAAAGACTAATGTTTAATTTAAATCTGGATTAATTATTGACAAACTTTGTTACCGTCGATATGGCTAGTTCTATTTATTTGGCATAATTGAGTACCTAACTGGACTTGTTATAGAAAAATGTTATTATCACCTTTATGGCTGATTTTATATGTTTTGGCATAATTAATTCCTGAAATAAATTAACCGGTTAATAATGACAATTTAAATATTATAAAAGTAAGATTTCTAAATTTGAAATATAAAAAGTGGATCCCCTTACCTCCCATCATTTGATTTTATTGTTGCAGTTTAATTTAAAAATTTTAATCATTTCAAACAATTCACTCTTTTTATTTTTTACTCGAATTATTATTTTATTTCATTAAATCTATTCCTTGTGGATCAATCCCGGACTTACCGAGTTATTTTATTACTTCGACACTCTTATACTTGGGAGTAAAGAACCACTTTGTGAGCGTGTCATGTTTTTAGCGTCGTTGTCGGGGAATATAATTTAGTAGATAGAATAATAATTTAACATCTTCGTATTTTTTTCTTTTTATTTTTTTATTTTGTATTTCCTTTCTTTTCTTTATTTTCTGCATCTTTTTTTCATTTGTATATATCCAAGATGTCCTAATTGATCCTAAATATATCTTGAACCCAGACACCTCACATATAGACAAACCCTATACTTGATTCTTCAAGGTTACAAAAGATAGAAAACTCAATTAAAATAGAGCATGCATTTTGCCAAAGAATTTATTGAACCTTCCTCATATAGAGATTCCTCCACAATTTTTTGTGAGAACCTAATTTGAGAAATTGAGACAACTGAACGAGAAATTCAATTGAGATCTGAATTGACAAGAATCAGATGATATTTTTAAATCTAATTACTATATTTGTATTTTTTTTCTTTTCCTTCTTTTCTCTTGTCATTTATTTTTACTTGTTTATTATGTGTTTCTTTTTGTAAATATTGCATTTGGATAATTAAATTTTAGTATATAGTCTACATTTAGGTTGCATGAGACATTGGTCTCGATCATCTAGTGGTAGATAAAATAGAGAGTCTCAATCACATTCATCGTCAGTCAAAATAGCTAAGAACCAAAATGAAAACCCACATGCCCAAGATGAAAATCCAAATGATTAGGTAGAACATGGTCTCAGCATGGTGATCTTAATCATCCTAGGACACTCAGACAATTCATGAATCTCACTAGGACATGATCACCATCTTGGATTGTTTTCCCCTCAGATGCATCACGTTTCAATTTTAAACCATGTGTTATCCAAATTTTACCTATATTCCACAGTATAGAATCAGAAAATCCTTATCAGTACTTAAGGGAATTTGAAGAGGTATGTAACACTTCAAAGACAAAAATTGCAGCATAAATATAATTCGACTGAAGTTTTTTCCTTTTTCTTTAAAGGATAAAACTGAAATTTGGCTACAGAATCTTAGGTCATGATCCATCAGAACATGTGATAATTTGCAATAGCAGTTTCTGGAAAAAAAAATTTCCCCCCTCATAGGACAAATTCTTTAAGAGGAGAATCGTAACTTTCACACAAGAGTCGGGGGAAACACTTAACCAATATTGAGAGAGATTTAAAGAGATGTTAAATGTTTGTCCACATAACGGGTTTAAAACATGGAGGCTGGTTTCCTACTTCTACGATGGTTTAACACCCAAAGGTAGACAAGTAGAGGAAATGATGTGTAAGGTTAGGGATAAAAATCCCGAAGATGCACTAGATTACCTAGAACACATAGCAGAGAATGCACAATGATGGGACACAATTGGCAGTTTTGATTCATCTACAAAATTACAGTCATTTGGTAGAGATATGTTTAACCTTGAGAAAGACCATGACCTTTCTACTAAATATGCATCTCTAACTAAAAACGTCGAGGCATTAGAAATGAGGAAGAGTGATCATGTCAAGTCAGTTCAAGAAGTCACATGTCAAATCTGTAATTCAAATGAATATGTCACACAAGTTTGCCCAACCTTGCCAACCCTGCAAGAATGTCTGCATGAAAAATAGATCCATAAACACCTTCAAGAGACCAAATCCAAATCCATACTCTCAAACCTACAATTCTGGTTGGAGAAACCATCCAAACTTCAATTGGAGGAATGATAACCAAGCACAACCCTCGCAACAACCTCCCAAGGTACACCAGAATTTTCAAAACTCCCAGAATTATACACCAGATGTCCCACCACCTAGATAAACCCTTGAGGATACCTTGCATGCATTCATTGAGAAATAAGAAGCCATCAATAACAAAAATATGCAAACATTGATTGATTTGAAATATATTTTTTTTCCAAAATCACATCTGAATTGACCATTAATTAGGAATGAAAGTTTCATGCACAACCACAGCCAAACCCCAAGAGTCATCAAAACCCTCAAGATGGTAGTTCTGGTAGTCAACACATAGACCTAGTCAGATCTGTGTTTAGTCTTTGCAGTGATAAGGTCATCCACATACCTATACTTGAACCTCATGAAGTTGAAGATAAATCAGATTCAGAAGGTAAGGAAGGGGTTGATGAACCATTACCTATCGTAATAATAATTTTTCTCATGCACCTCTATTTCCTTAAACATTAAAAATAAAGAAATTAAACCATTCCTGAGAAATATATGAAATATTTAAAGAGGTAAAAGTTAATATTCCTTTGTTAGATGTCATCAAATAGATACCATCTTATGCCAAATTTCTGAAAGATTTGTGCATCGTTAAAAGAAAACATCAGGTAAGAAAAAAAATCTTTTCTAATTGAACATGTAAGTTTCATTCTCTCAACCGATAATGCATTGAGGACCCTGATTATCCAACTATTTCATATATGATTGGAAATGAAAAAATTGAACATGCTTTGCTTGATCTTAGAGCCAGTGTCAATTTGCTTCCATTTTCGGTTTACCAACAACTTAATATTAGCAAGTTAAAACCAACACCAACTACTGTTTTACTAGCTGATAGATCAATTAAGGCACCGAAAGGAATTATGGAAGTCGTGTTATTACAAGTCGATAAATTCATATATCATGTGGATTTTATTATCTTAGAAACACAACTTATAGCAGACAATTACAAATCAATTCATGTAATACTTGGTCGTCAATTTTTAGCAACAGCTAAGGCCTTAATAAATTACAGGCATGGAATCATGAATTTGTCCTTTGGCAATATGATGTTGAAGCTTAATGATTTCAACATGTGTAAAAAACCATACGATGAAGATAGTGAAAACGAGAGCATGAAACTAATTGAACCAATTGTGGAGAAATATATTCAGGGGAATTTATCTGATCCTATGGAAATTTGTACAACTAATTTTCTTGAATCAAGTTTTTAATTAGATTCGGATATTCCTAATGTTGTTTTACTTGATTCTACACAAGTATTGGCAAACAATGGAGAGAAACATAATTTCGAGGAACTAGGAACACTGAAAGAAGAAAAACATGTGAAAATACCCAAATTGGAATTAAAGACTTTGCCAGAAGAATTGAAGTATGCATTTCTAGGAGATGAACAAACATACCATGTGGTAATTTCTTCTTCCCTCACAAGCAACCAAGAAATGAAGTTGTTACATGTGTTGAGAGAACATAAACATGGAATTAGATGGACTTTAAAAGATATAAAAGGCATTAATTCTTTAAAATGCACAAACATAATACATTTCAAAATAATGTAAGGACACGTTGATCAGCCAAAAAAATGTTAAGCTTTTCCTAGAAAGAAGTGGTTAAAACATGAGTCTTTAAATTTATTAATTTATTCATCTCTTACATACTTGGTTTGGAGAAAAATACCTATGCTAAGAAACATAGAGCTAAACAACTATGTGTTTGTTATAAATGCGCACGTTTGACGTGCAACATTCATTGTCGTTCTTTAGGAATGATGTCTAATAATCACGAAGAAAAAAATCAATCCATTAGAGATCGCTTGAGTAAGGATAATATATCATTGACTCTTGAGACGCATGCTAGTGGATTTGATATATTGATTTGCAACTTAAATAAATAATTTCAAAAAGAAAGACCACAATACAGTCTCAGGAATCTGACTTTAAAAGACAATGTTTGCCAATTTATAAGAAATTTGGATGGGAAGTATATCCTCGACCCATAGAGGGCGTTCAAGCCGTTACTGGACGTAAAACCAGAGGAATATGTGAGCCACAATCACAACTACTAGTACATATTGTTTCAATTTATTGTTTTGATTTCCTTTACTTTAAATTACTATTTTGATTTGTTGGGAAGCGGCCGCGAGTGCGCAGCGGAAATCAAAATTATTATGCTGCTTTCCCTTTGCCCAAGACCCATTTGTTTTGATTATTCTACAAGCCTAGGCATGTTACTATATATTCTAAGCATAAAACTCATAAAACATGCAAAGAACATAAACCTAAACATGATAACTATCATAAGAACTCTAATTAAAATAAAGAAAGAAAAAGACTTACTTGAACCGAAGATTCCTCCAGTCCTCCCTCAAATCTACAAGCTTTTCTCGAACTCAGCAAGCTCCTCCACGTTCCAAAGAGCCACCCAAGTGTGTGGCCTCCAAAGATGCACACACCAAAGCCAAAACTCAACGGTAAGACTACGCCTTGAGTGCACGGATATTTTGCCATTGGTGCTAGCCTAGGCAAATACCTCAAAACTTTTAACTCGAGGTTCCTCTAGTCAATTAGACTTAAGGATCCTCAAAATCAGTGGCTTACTCTTAAACTTTAGAGTTGCTCACTTATATAAACCCAAGATATGAAAGGTTTTGGTGTAAAAAAAATTGTGAAGAATTCTTTGGGCTTATATAGTGCTCCAAAGACAACAAAATTAATTAAGAATCTGATGTAGGATAAAAGCTAATTTAATCTTAGCCATTGGATCTTAATTTAGTGGTTTAATGAGATTATAAAACCCTAATTAGAGTTTGGGCCGAATTGGAATTCAAAACAAATAACAAATTTTTTTTACTATTCACGTGAATAGTAATTTTTTTTAATTCCAATTCCCAAAGTGCCCCTATCGTCATTCACCAATCCCTAAGCCACTATGGAACCTCATAAATGATCTGTTCAATAATTAAACACATTGAACCATTTATGAACAATTCATATAGCAATCATATATGCTGTTATATTTTTACTGTGCACTATTAACCATTGATTTCGACTTTGTTGTGTGTGACCTTTTGGGTTCCCCTCAAGTTGGACATGAAATGAATCGTGATAATTTAATCGAACATAAATTATCCTCCGATCAGATGGTCGTTCGATTTCAATGACCAAGGTTGACATCTAGCAACATGCCAAGGCCCCCAAATGAGAAGGAAATATATATATACCAATTCTGTATGCGATTTACATATGATACGGTCTCTCGCCTCACTGTATCCCCACCTATTGACCTAGGGTACGAAAAGTGTCTACCCATATGGTCAAAGGTATGATGTTGATAGTGTCATGAATCGTGCTAACCCAAGAATCTCACATGATTCTTCCGTTGTGGCCACAGTCTCAAGCACATATCACACTTATCAACCCACGAACTGAAATACTACTCTTATAAGAAAATATTATCCGAGAGAGTGGTGATTCTATGTTGTATCTTTACAAATTTCATATGTTTCAACAAATGACCCAATCATACCCTTATGACCGGATCTTTTGAACCGGGGAAGGAGAATGTCAAAGTTATTTGATCCACACATAAGATTGTAAAGACCTCAAGTCTAAGGACTAGTCATATAATCGATACATGAAAGTTCTCATAGACACATGGGATAAACACTCCATATGAAAACTTTCGGCGGTCAGTTCGATGGACACGAGCAACTCATGCATCCATGTGATACACCAAGCGGACGGATCTCCTCTAGTAGCCTATGAGATCGGCTACCCCACTTAAGGGCGGATCATATCATCATGCTAGTCTCTCCGCTTTGTGAACGCCTAGATTATTCACAAAACTATGACTAGGAACATTTAAGAGTAATGATTCTCATAAGGCGTGGAAGCCATCTTCTTATTACTCCAAGGGCTTTATTACAGTGTTGTTGATTCATATAAGTTATGTAAGACACGTATAATAAAGATTGTCATTTTATTAATTAATGAAAATATTACAAATACATGTACATATAGCCCATCCACAAGTTGGGTATAGGGCATATCCCTAACAATCTCCCACTTGCATTATAGCCAACTAGTATGAATCTGGACACCATACTCTCAAGTGTGCCTATCATGCTTTTGTTGAGTCAGCCCTTTAGTCAGAGAATCTGCAAGATTATCTTCTGTGGGTATTTTCTCTATAATAACTTCTTTTCTCTCAATAATCTCCCTGATGAGATGAAATCGCCTGAGTACATGCTTGGATTTCTGGTGGGACCTTGGTTCATTTGATTGAGCAATGACGCCCGTGTTGTCACAGTACATCGTGATGCCATTCTTTATCGCGAGAAGCACTTCCAGCTCCGTGATGAACTTCTTTATCCAGACTGCTTCTTTAGCAGCCTCAGATGCTGCAATATACTCGGCTTCAGTGGTGGAGTCCGCTGTAGTTAACTGCTTTGAGCTTTTCCAATTGACAGCACCGTCATTCAAAGTAAACGTATATCCTGTTTGCGATCTATTGTCATCCCTATTGGTCTGAAAGCTCGCATCACAATAACCAATGAATTTCATCTCATAACAATCTCTGTATGTCAAAAACACATCCTTAGTTCTTCTCAGATACTTGAGGATTATTTTGACAGCTGCCCAGTATTGCTCACCAGGATTTGCCTCATACATGCTCATTATGCTAAGAACATAAGAGACATCAGGTCTTGTACATAGCATGGCGTACATGATCGATCCTATTGCTGAAGTATAAGGGATCATACTCATACGCTCTCTTTCTAAAGGAGTATGTGTACATTGCTCCTTAGATAATTTGATTCCATGACAAGTAGGTAAATTACCTATTTTGGAATCTTCTTTTTTGAATCTTTTCAAAACTTTATCTATGTACGTAGATTGAGAAAGTCCTAACAACCTTTTAGATCTATTACGGTAGATCTTAATACCGAGGATGTAGGCTGCTTCTCCCAAATCTTTCATGGAGAAATTCTGAGATAACCATTGTTTGGTGGCTTGCATCATGGGAATATCATTCCCGATGATTAATATGTCAACGACATATAATACAAGAAATAAAACACTCCCACTACTTTTCCTGTAAACACAAGGCTCGTCTACATTTTTGATGAAGTCAAATTCTTTGCCTGTCTCATCAAATCGTATATTTCAACTTCTGGAGGCTTTCTTGAGTCCATAAATGGATCGTTTAAGCTTGCATACTTTATTATGATCATCTTTAGATGCAAACCCCTCAGGTTGTGTCATATAGACTTCCTCTACGAGGTTCCCATTAAGGAAAGCTGTTTTGACATCCATCTGCCAAATCTCATAATCAAAGTGTGCAGATAGTGCCGGTAAAATTCGAATGGACTTTATCATTGCAACAAGCGAGAAGGTTTCGTCATAGTCAATTTCTTGGATTTTTCTATAACCTTTCGCCACCAACCTAGCCCTATAGGTTTGGATGTTGCCTTCTACATCAGTTTTACGCTTGTAAATCCACTTGCAGCCTATGGGTTTTATCCCTTCAGGTGCATCTACCAAGTCCCAGACTTGATTCTGATACATATAGTCTATTTCGGATTTCATGGCCTCAAGCCACTTGACTGAATCAATGCCACGCATTGCTTCGTCATAACTGGTGGGATCGTCATTATCAATGACATGATCATGTTCCTCATCAATATAGAAACCATATCTTCCAGGCTCATGTCTTTCCCTACCAGACCTTCTGAATTCATAACCTTGTGGTTGTTCCGTCGCTGCCCTTTTGAGGGGCCTGAGGTTTAGTTCTATGTTAGTTTGTTCTTCTCGTACCTCATCGAGGTCAAGTCTACTCCCACTATATTTCTTGAGAAGGAATTCATTCTCTAGAAATTTAGCATTTCGTGAGACAAATATTCTTTGTTCATTTGAGACGTAGAACATGTATGCTATTGAGTTCAAGGAATATCCTACAAACTTACATTTAACTACCCTATCATCCAATTTGTTAGTTTGTGTGAGCTTGACATATGTGTCACATCCCCAAACTCTTAGATAACTAAGACTAGGACGTTTCCCAGACCATAACTTTTATGGTGTTTGACAAACAGTCTTGGAAGGAACTTGGTTTAGTAGTAGTGTTGCAGTTTCTAAAGCAAGACCCCAAAATGAAAGAGGTAGATCTGTGCCTGGCATCATTGATCGGACCATATCTAATAATGTCTGATTTCTCTTTTCGGAGACCCCATTATACTATGGAGTTCCCGGAGGAGTCCACTGGGAAACAATGCCATTTTCTCTCAAGTAATCTTGAAATTCGTTGCTTAAGTATTCACCACCTCGGTCAGACCTTAGTGACTTAATACTTTTATTAAGCTGGTTTTTTACTTCAGCCTTGAAGTCTTTGAATTTCTCAAAGGCTTCAGATTTGTACCGCATAAGATAGACATACCCATATCGCGAATGATAATCGATAAAGGTATTGAAGTATGAGAATCCACCTCTAGCGGTGACTAACATTGGTCCGCATACATCAGAGTGTATGAGTTCTAATATCTCCGCTGCACGCTGTATTTTACCTTTGAAGGGTAATTTGGTCATTTTACCAAGTAAACAAGACTCACAAGTTCCATAAGGTTTATATTTGAAGGGTTTGAAATACCCATCCTTATGTAGCTTAGTTAATCTTGTTTCATTGATATGACCTAAGCGACTGTGCCATAGTAGTGATTCATTGAGATTATTCGAGTTAACTTTGTATATATTGGAGGTTGAACATTCTTTGTTAGTTTGTAAGACATAGATACCATTATTCAAAATACCATCTCCATATTTTATTTCATTGAAATAAATAGAACATTCATTACAACTTATTAGGCATGAAAAGCCTTTATTACATAAAGAATAAATTGAAATGATGTTCTTTACTAGAGAATGTACATAAACACAATCTTCTAAGTCTAAAACTAAACCATTCGGAAAAACTAATAAAAAAGTCCACACGCACAATGCAACCAGTTTTGCTCAATTACCCATGCGTAAGTCAACCTCCCCATGACGGAGTCTCCTACTGTTTCTCAAGCCCTGCACATTGTTACACAAGTGAGTCCCACAACCGGTGTCAAGCACCCAAGTAGAAGTTCAGAGTTTTGAGAATATAGTTCAATCATATACAACATACTTGAAGCATTGGGCTTCTTGGCCTCTTGGGCTTCCCTAGCTTCCTTGGCTTTCAAGGATCTGCAGTATTTCTTCCAATGACCATTCTTTCCACGAAAGAAACATTTCCCATTTCCCATTTTCTTCTCCACCTTACCATAAGGCTTTAGGTGATCTGGAGCCTTGGCCTTGCCCTTATTTTTCTTTGGACCTCGTGGCTTCAGGTCCGTACCCGTAAGCATGACAGAGGTTTTAAGCTCTGGTTTCAAGTCATTCTCTGCTTGCTTTATCAGATTGTGTAATTCTGCTAAAGTAGCTTCTTAATCAGACAAATGAAACTGCATGATGAAGTTAGAGAATTCTTTTGGTAAGGACTGAAGAATTAGATCGTGACTTATCTCATGATCCATGATGAACCCGAGGTTGGCTAATCATCTTAAGCACATGTCCACTAACAGATCATTCCTTATACCTTGTTTGGAATAAGGCACATGACACTTGGAATCTCACGGTATGAACGGAAGTTGCATACAACTCCTTCAAGTGAAAGATGATGGTTTGAGCATCCATATCTTCGTGACCTTTCTGAAGTTCATCCGACATAGAGCCAAGCATTATTTAAACTGCTTGCTCATCAACATTGACGTGTTTCTTCCAAGCATCAAATGTATCTTGGTTAGCATCTTCTGCGGGTTCAGGGGGAAATGGTCTTTCAAGAACATATAAAATATTTTCTTGTTGTAAGACAATTTTAAGGTTTCTAAACCAGTCATTGTAGTTGTCCCCTTTGAGCTTATGCTCATCAAGGATGGAACGAAGTGATACTCTGTTAACCATTTGAATGTTTGTGAAATATTTTAACCCATCTGTTAAGAGAGAATGTTAAAATTAGGAATATGTTTTCATTAATGTTTCATAATAACATGGGTTTCTAAACCAAGGTTGACATCTAGCAACATGCCAAGGCCTCCAAATGAGAAGGAAAGATATATATACCCATTTTGTATGCGATTTACATATGATACGGTCCCTCGCCTCACTTTATCCCCACCTATTGACCTAGGGTACGGAAAGTGTCTACTCATATGGTCAAAGGTATGATATTGATAGTGTCATGAATCGTGCTAACCCAAGAATCTCATATGATTCTTCCGTTGTGGCCACAGTCTCAAGTACTGATCCCACATATCAACCCGCGAACTGGAATACTACTCTTATAAGAAAATATTATCCGAGAGAGTGGCGATTCTCTTTTGTATCCTTACAAACTTCATGTGTTTCAACAAATGACCCAATCATACCCTTATGAACGGATCTTTTGAACCGGGGAAGGAGAATGTCAAAGTTATTTGATCCACACATAAGATTGTAAAGACCTCAAGTCTAAGGACTAGTCATATAATCGATACATGAAATTTCTCATAGATACATGGGATAAACACTCCATATGAAAACTTTCGGCGGTCAGTTCGATAGACACGAGCAACTCATGCATCCATGTGATACACCAAGCGGACAGATCTCATTTAGTAGTCTATGAGATCAACTACCCCACTTAAGGGCGGATCATATCATCATGCTAGTCTCTCCGCTTTGTGAACGCCCAGATTATTCACAAAACTATGACTATGAACATTTAAGAGTAATGATTCTCATAAGGCGTGGAAGCCATCGTCTTATTACTCCAAGGGTTTTATTACAATGTTATTGATTTATATAAGTTATGTAAGACACGTATAATAAAGATTGCCATTTTATTAATTAATGAAAATATTACAAATACATGTACATATAGCCCATCCACAAGTTGGGAATAGGGCATATCCCTAACATGATTTACTTTAATTTATTGTTTTTATTTCATTTACTTTAATTTTGCCGAAAGTATCTAAACTTTTTGACTTTCATGATCTATTTTATTGTGCATCTGACAATTATCATTTTACAGGTACTAATGCTTTTATTACTCACCATTTTTTAAGATCTATAAATACAGCTCGTCATTTCTCTCTTCAACACATCCAGATAAAAGAGAGAACAAAAATGGAGAAAACTTCAAGATGACGAGTCACAAATATCTGTGTGTTTTGAGGAACTAGCTCTGGAACTAAACCAGAATTTGTTGAAGCTGTAAAAGAATTGGATAGAGTTATGACGGAAAGAAACATGTACTTAGTATATGAAGGTGGCGATCTTGGATTGATGGGATCTGTTTCAAAGACTGTGCAAGAAGGTGGCAGTCAAGTTTTGGGGATCATTCCAAAATCTTTGGAAGATGAAAACCTCATCAGAAAATCAATTGGAGAAAATTACATTATCTCAGGTATGTGTGAAAGACTTACTGAAATGATTAATCATGATGATGCTTTTATTACTTTACCTGGTGGGCTAGACACATTGGAAGAAATATTCATAGTTGCGTCATGGGCGAACTTGAACATTCACCGAAAATCCATTGGACTACTTAATGTTGATCACTTTTTTGATTTTCTTTTAGTATTTTTTGAAGATGCCAAAAAATATGGGTTCATTTCGAAATCGGAAAAAGATATCGTCCTTACTGTAAGAAAAGCTGATGATTAATTGACCAACTCTTAGCTTATAAACCAAAAATCAACCTCATTCTTTCCAAGTTGAATTGGTCTGATAATGATCATGGCAAGAAGCATAGAGTGAACTGGAATCTTAATCTGTAATTTTTTTCTTTTAAATAAATTGTATATTCAATTGTCAATTCCACATTAACCAGGTGATGTCTTCTAAACTCTACTTCTTCTTATTCAGACATTGGGGACAATATCTCAATTTGGTTGGGGCGATAGTAGACTAGATAGTTTTCATTTTTATCTGTTCATTGTTGTGTTTTACTTTCAAAAAAATATTTTCGTTTTTGTGTTGTTGTTTCATGTAAAAAATAATAATTATGTTGTTTTTGCTTTGTTGTTATTTTATGTGTAAAAAAAATATTTTGTGCTAATTTTCTCTTGTGCTTTTCAAAAAAAAATTACACGCAAACCAATAATAAATTTTTGACTAATCAAGTGGAATTGTTGTTCAGAGATGGCGGTAAAATGAGTTTTCGCTCCTGACACGTATTTCAATATTTGTAACAAGTTATTTTTTTTCCTTTCTTTTTGAATCATTTAAATTTATGAATTCTCCATAATATTGATTAAATTTGATCTCCATATGCTCATTTGACAGGTATTATCAATATACACAGTAACATATGATCATGGGTTGTAAGTGAAAATTTTATAAGATTCAGTTCTCAAGTTTGTTGGAGGCAACACCTAAAAGCGGTGGAATTTATCTTTATATTCAAAAAAATTAATCATGCTTTTACTTAGTAATCGGATATGCCTCAGCAAGCAGTGATTGTTCGCGTAAAACGATAGAGCTTGAGTTTGTAAAAAAAAATGTGTGCGAATAAGTTCAATTTCGTAACCTCTCTAACTCGAGTAATTAAGTCCGTACGAGTGTTTTAACACTTAGTGCCCTAAGGCCAACTGGTCTGGGAGTCACTAGCCCAAAGCTCGTTAGGTTAAAGAGAAAACTTAAGGAAATCAGACACTTTTTTTTTCAACAACTGAGATTCGAGCAATTAAGTTTGTAGGGTGGTTTAACACCTAGTGCCCTAAAGCCCACTGGTTTGGGAATTACTGGCCCAAAGCTCATTACAAGGATTGAAGATGTATAATTATTATTTTTTAAAAAAAAACTATTTTTGTATTTAAAAATAAACTTCCATTATCAAAAAGGTGTGAACTCTAATATAATTTTAGCACAAAAATATTACTCTCTTTTCAACAAGGCCTATGAATATTGTGGGCACATTGAATCTTGTCGAGTAAGGTATAAGACCTGCACCTTCATCTGGTCCAAACGACATAGAAGTTCCCATGGACCTTCTTCAGGTCCAGTCGACTGGAGATTGTCCTGGACCTTCGTCTGGTTCATTCGACGGGAACATTCCTTATGACTCTTGTCAAGTCAATTTGAAAATATAGACCTTCATCTAGTCTAGACGACATATAAGACTCCCCTGGAACTTCTTCAGGTCCAGTTGGCTAGAGATTGTCCTAGACCTTCATCTGGTACAGTCGACAGGAACATTCCTCATGATTCTTTTCGAGGTAGGTTGAAGACCTAGACCTTCATCTGGTCCAGATGACATAGAAGACTCCATTGGACCTTATTTAGGTCCAATCGGCTGGAGAGTATCTTGGACCTTCATTTGGTCCAATCGACGGGAACATTCCCCATAACTCTTGTCGAGTCAGGTAAAGACCTGGATTTTTATCTGGTCCAGATAACATAAAAAACTCCCATGGACCTTTTTCAAGTCCAGTCGACTAGGTTATCATGAACATTCGATCTAATCTAGTCGACTGAAGACTTTCCCGGACCCTCAGCAAGACTGGTTGATTACAGGTTATCCTGGACCATCATTAAGTCCAATCAATAATACATTCTCCGTGACCCTTGTCTGGTCAGACTGACTCCTGGGCTTTTATTTGGTCTAGTCGACTGAAGACTCTCCCAGACCATCATCAGGTTTGGTCGACTGAGGATTATCCTGAATCTTTATTTGGTTTGGTCAAACATGATATGACCTCGTTTGGTCCAAACGGCAATAAAGACTAGATAAGCTTGCATTTTTAATCAAACTCCAAATGACATACTCGTGGAATACTCTCCAAGCCAATGACTCATTGACTTAGAAAGTAGAGGATAAATTGTACGACCAAATTTAGGACAATGACCCAAAAATAATTAAATCTTCGGTCCATGGATCAGACAAGACCCTGATTGGCATTAAACGGCCCTAAACCGAGTCATAGGAGTGATCCACAAGCCCTTAGGTTCTCGTAGGAAAAAACCCATATGTCCTTGAGGCTTCTGAGAGCCCATACTGTTGGACAATTATGACCAATAGCATCACTATTTGTACAGAACATGGCGTTGTTGTACAAATTAACTATGTGACAAAGGAAAATGCTCTTTTATCATTTGTAATTGGATTACCGGGATATATAAATGATAAAAGTCCATATGATTAGTACCAGATTAATAAGATATGATACAGTATTAATCCACGTAAGGTTTAATCATTAAATATCCCTAGTCGTAAGATATGATACACTAGTATTACACTTGTGCGCGTTATGGAAGCGTAATGGCATAGTTCTCGTATATTTGGGTATTGGATACTCATGCAAGTGTAATATGAGGTTCTGTTTACCGATGGTACGGAAACAGCTTCGCTCTGGATAGAACCCTCGGAATCCCATTGGTAGTATGACTATGTGTCTATGGGAATCCGAATCAGGGTAGATGTATTTGGTCTTAACCTGAGACTTGCATTGCTAATACTTGCGACAATCAGTATACTTTGGTTTTGGTCGTCCGGGGCTTTAACAGGTAATGTGTACGCCTCTTCTGGGTATACTGAGAATCGTAGTGTATTGGGTGTGATGTCAAGATGGAAGTATCACTTCAGTCATATGGAGATGATGATCACGCAGGATACGGAACTGATACTCTTGTATACTGCAGCTATCGGGATAATATGACTAGGTCATGATTATCCGATTATAGAGACTAGTTACCAGTGATCTGATATATGCTTCGTACGGGGCAGACACAATTCCAGCCCCAGGCCTAGCAAGTGACATTCGATACTGGATCGTAATACGCAATACTATGTATGTTACGCCTAACAAAGATCTTGTATTCCACAGAAGAATATTTCTGGAGAATTGGGTAGGCAAGGTGTTTTGCTAGAAGCCAACCATGTCTTGTAAATCGGTAAGAACGTGGTACCGGGTACGCACGTATTCAGATAGTCCGATAATCGTATTTACTGCCAATATATCCAGGGATCTCTTGGGTCGCTTCCCGAAGATTCACCGTTGAGATTTGACTCGAACAGAAAATTAATCTGGGATTAATTATAAAAGAGAAAGAATTAATCTGGGATTAATTGCGACAAGAATTTATCTGGGATTAAATTCATCGAGAAGAGAGAACGCGATTAATTTAGAATTAATCGGTAAAGTAAATTTAATAGTGAAATTAGATTTTACTATTTAATTTGGTCTAAAATAATATATCGGATATATTAATTGAAATTAGATTTCAACGCGGAATTAAATTGGATTTTAATTCTAGCGAACGAATTAATTTGGAATTAATTCGTAAGCGACTTTAATAATAATTTTGCTAAGCATTATTATTTAATTAAATCGGATTTAATTAAGTCGCGACGAAAAATTCTTTTAATCGGATTAAACGAACCCGAGCCCGAAGTGTGTTGAGGAAGCCACTTGATTTTTGAATTTAAAGTGGGTCTCACCAACTTACATCACTAGTCACTTTTGTGATGGACATCTTGTCACATTTTTGTTGATGGAAGTGGTTGAGTGTAATTATGGTAACTTACAAAACATACTTTGCTTTATCGTTTTTGAAAAAGATATACACCATTTGGTAGTTGATTTTTTGAGATAGGTTTTTAGAAAACCAAAATATCAAAAATGCTCTCTCTCTCTCCCTCATTGACCTTGGCCGAATGGCCTTGAAGCACTTGGCCGAATGTCCATTGATCTTGGACGATTAGATTGCTTCTTGGACGAATGGCCATCGTCCTTGGCCGATTGGATTGGTTCTTGGCCGAATGGCCTTGTCTCGCCAAGTCCGATTGGATCCATTTCTCTTAGTCGAATCTTATTTCTCTTGAAGGGAGATTTTTGGTTCGTTTTTGTTCAAGATAGCACTTAAAGGAGTGAATCAAGGTGATAGGGAAACTCACCCGAGAGTTTGGAACTCGACTTCAAGCTCCGGAGCTTCCACCGAAATGCATAAAAAGTTTTGAACTCATCCGATCAATGTGAGTATTTTCCGCAACTCTTTTGATTTTATTCACACACAAATCACTCTTATAAGATCTTGGCATGTTCTAGGAACACTTACACATACGACTTATAAAGGTTTAAGTAAAATCCTAATCATGTTATTTGATGTCCCATTAGATAATAACGGGCTAGTCTATGTCATAGCCTCTCCTTAATAAGGAAACTGAGTCCTTGGATTATGAAGAACTACCTACAAACACGGTAATGTAATCCAAATGTCATAAGGATTACACCTTATCCTGAATATATAGGAACTCCCAATAAAATCCCAACTCTACTACCCTCTCCTAAAAGGATTGAAATTCAATTATTCCAAGCAATCCTAATCTAACTTGAAGGCTACTTCATAGCCTATAAAATGAGAGTGGGTCCAAGGGTTTGAGGCATTCAAGTTTTGGCACTCATACTGAAGTACTCAAAGCATACAATACCCCTTAAACACTAGCTTACAGCCCTCACAGCAATCAGACTGCAAAGTTCAAGGTAACCCTAAACATTGTTCTTCCATCTCTTTCCGCTCGTCTACCCCACTGACTTGAGCGTCGGAGTACCTACAGAATACACCCACCGCTGGGTAGATACTCTGCACTCACTTTAGCTTTGTATTATAGGTCGAATGTCAAATTCAACGTCTACAATTTGGCACCCATCGTGGGGCCCCGACGATTTTTAAGAAAGCAAAGATCTATCAATCTACGAGGCGCGTAAACAGACCAACGCATATGGCTTTAAGCAGCGAAAACACACCAGACTCAGTTGTTGGATAGTTGGCTGCCTTTCAAGAATGCAAAGCACCAACACCAACCTTCAGAAGTAATTAGCAGCGGCGCGAAAACCAAGATCACCCCAACGGCACCATCATCCAGAGTAACCTCTTAGGGGCATTCGATGACGCGGCTGGCGACGTCCACCACCAGACGACCACCCTTAGAGCCGCCAGACAGATCACTATATCCCTCATATGATTCCAACACAGCAAGTCACCTCCATCATGCGCAAAGAGATGCAGGACTTCAAAGAAGCAATTCTCACCAACCAACCTGAGGTGAGGCTACCGGTGACGAAGAGTCGGGCTGAGATAATTTTGGACATTTTTTTCCTAGAGACCGTCACTTCTGTAGAACTCCCACGAAATTTTAGCCCCTCAGACATGAGGTTATATGATGGATCCATGGAACCAAATGACCATGTTATCCATTACAAGTATAAGATGATGTCTACAGCCTTGGATCCACACCAATGGGAATCTCGAATGCGTATATGGTTCGGAGATACATTAGTAGGCACAACCGTCACTTGGTTTATTAACCTCCCTTACCGGTCTATCAGATCATATCAAGAGTTAGTAGATAAGTTCGTGGAGCACTTTGCAAGCTCCTATAAGCTTGAGAAGACTACGGACGACCTCAACGTAATCTAACAGTGGAAGGGAAAACCTCTATGAAGCTACGTAGCTTGCTTCAACAAGGAAAGGATATCAGTACTAGATCTCTACCAGCCAACTTCCGTAAAAGCCTTCAGTAACGGTCTACTCGTAGATAGTGGGCTTTATAAGAAGCTAACAAAGTTTCGATGCTACACCATGGACCAGGCTTTGACCCAAGCTCAAATTGAGATTAGATGGGAGGATGACAAAAGGAATAGAAAGCCAGAGAGTTCCACTAGCCATCATGGAGTGAAAATCCAAAATCCCACCAAACGGCCTAGAGACCTTGTTGGTAGGGCTCCACAGCCAGCAGACATGAGGGCTCTGTAAATGAGAGAGCATCGTCCACCTAATCAGAATTACGAGCGTCGGCCCTTGTCCTACGGGGTTCATAACCGGTCATCTCCAAATAGGCCAAGGCTCCCAGACTACAACTTTAACATTCGTTATCACGTTCGAACGTGGTTTGCATAACAATACGCGTTCGTCACATGTTTGACTGGCATTCGAACGTCCATATATATTCTGCTTATTTTGAACTCGTTTTAAAAGGCTTTTTGGAGACTTGGAAACCCTACTTATATAAATAAATCCTTAGCCACTTTACCTAAGTTGGAAACATAATATTCAAAGCCTCCACATCTTTATTTTCATCTTCTTTAAAAGATCACCATTGAAGATTCCATTAATCTTATGTCTTTTTTGTTCTTAGTCAGCACCTTTCTTTGGTAACCATCATAACTCCAAATCTTATCAACCATACTCTAAATGCAACCGACACTACAAAAAAAAAAAAAAGAAAAAAGAAACAAACTATTGGGATTAAATATGTTTTTTGTCTTTACTAAAAATCATATCAAACATATACTTAGTTTGAGAGTGTTACACAAGTAGCGCCTTTGTCTCTTGTGCAAGGTTTATTCACAAAATTAACTCGTCTAGTGTTTATTCACAAAATCAATTAAATTTTAATTTTGAATAATAAAAAGTACTTTTAGCTTTAATATATAAATAATGTTTAGACGTTTTTCAAAAAGTTTCTTATTAATAAAACTAATTAATATAGATTTTTTATTATTTAACAATAGTTAAACTTAAAAAATTTACATTTACTCTTAATAAAGGTAGGAAACACTGAGAGAATCATAACTTTCAAAAGTTTTGGGATTGATTTCACATAGTCCAATTGTAATTGGGTTGGAGATTAGTCATCAGAGTTCCAGCAAGAGCGAGTTCGCTATTGGATTTACTATAAGAGACTTCAGATGTTCTGGAGAAAGATGTTTGGTGCAGATTCGAAGAATTTCCTTGGGTTATTATAGTTGAGCTAATTGAGTCAGCGAAGGTTTTTCTATATGTCTTTTAACCATCACTATAAGTTTCTCTTCATAGTGAATTTGGGTGGTAACCTATAACCGGGTGATTTTTTCTGTAAAGAATTTTTCACTTTGTAAACAAATCTAGTGTTATTTATTTATTTATTGTTGTTTACTTTTCAGATCATTATTTATTGTTTAGATTAAGAATGTGGCTTTTGGTTAGATTTAAGGATATATGTTCTTGGTCGTGGAAATATTAATTTAGGACTTGTCTTATTTATCGTAGTTAGATTTTAATTTTCGCAGTTCATCCCCGGGTGTAAAAGAGTGTACAAGGGTCAGAATCATTATCGTAATTTCAGTTTGGATCTCTTTTGTTCTGAAATTTAAATCAATCCAAAATTATTGGATTGAACTGAGGTCAAATCGTTCCCCGCCAATCACTTTCATACCGAATCGATCCAACCTTAAAATAAAAAACACTCAGGATTTTTTTGTTTTTAGATGTGTTTCAAAATGACAAAATTGTAGTCTTTCCTGGAATTAAGAACAATTACATCAACCCAGAAGAAAACAGTAAACGTCAGTACTAGAATTTTATAATTGAGATTATGAGTTCCACCAATCAGAAATCTAGAAGTTCGTATGTAGCACAATGCAAAGCCTCGACTCTCACAAGACATCCTGGCTGTTGGGGTGCGTTTAAAGTTCCATTTTTGTTGATAAACAACATTAAAGCTAAATGTATTTTGATCCTGATCTATTCTCTGAAGCTCAGTTACATGAATCAGTTTCAAAGAACAAGTGAGATATGATTACAATCATTCATTATCCTTAACAATTGAGACAAGACAAAAATATGGATCACATCACATTAACCAGAAATGCTCCAGCACCAGCAGTGTAGACGCTGAATTTCATTTTCGGCCTATAATCAAGAATTTATATGATGGAGGCACTAGCAATCTGGCAAAACAAAGGCAAAGTGAACGTGTAGCAACTACCCACCGGTGTGGTATCTTAGATAATGAAAGAAAGTCTTGAATTCACTCTATATTATATTTACAATGGTATGACTTTTATATAGGCTACATAAAGTAGAAAATGAATCATATAATTATGTACAATAATAATGAATTTAGGAAATTTTCATAAAATATGGAAATATAATAAAATCACAAATCCTAAGGATGCTAGGAATTCTATCTTGTAGATTGATTCCACAATATAGGGATATTATTTCTTGACTATTGTTTCCATAATAATATTTCCTTAACACCCCCCCCCCCAAACTCAAACCGGTGACGAAGGAACAAGCTTGAGGTTGCATCTTGAAATCGGAGAGCAGAATCCTCAAATTGGAACTCTTGAAACTTGGAGGCTGTAAACTTTGAGATAATTTATAAGCTTTAACCTACGAAGTCCTAAGGGGCTCCGTTAGTGTCCTAGACATGCCACGGGATCTCTAAGCATGATTATTGTGTGAATTAATCAAGAAAGTTGCGGAATACTTACATTGATTTGGATGAGAAGTTTCAAAAATTTCTTTGAAGATGGAAGCTCCAAACCCTCTTTTAGTGTTTCCAACACTTGGGTGAATCTCCCTATCACCTTGATCAACTCCAAAAGTGCTAGCTTTGATCAATTTTGAGAAACAAAATTCTTCCCTAGGAAGCTTGAAAATCTCGGTCATGAGAGAAAAGGAGAGAAGAGAAAGTTTTTGGTTGCTGTGAATAGTAACCCATGTCTTACTTCCAAAGTTCACTTGGTTTAAATATTAAGGTGGAGTGTTGAATTTGGTTTGAGTGTATTATAAGTGAAGCCAAGCTTTCTTTCAATAAATCAAATCCATGAAATAAGCCTAACCTCTTCCATCACCTGTCTAACATGTTGATGTAAGTGAAGTGGGTCCCACTACTTTTAAATTCGAAATTTAAGTCGGCTAACTCAACACGCACCTTCGCTCGGGCCCGGGTACGTTTAATTCCGAATAAACGAATTTTCCGTTGCGACGCAATTAAATCCAATTTAATTAAATAATAATGCCAAGCAAAATTATTATAAAAGTCGCTTGCGAATTAATTCTAAATTAATTCGTTTGCCGGAATTAAAATCCAATTTTAATTCTGCTTTGAAATCCGATTTCAATTAATATATCTAATATATTATTTAATCGATTAATTCCAAATTAATCGTTCTCTCTCTTCTATTCGAATTTTATCCCAGATAAATTCTTGCCGCAATTAATCCTAGATTAATTTTCTCTCTCTCATAATTAATCCCAGATTAATTCTGTTCGCGTCAATTGTCATCGGTGAATCTTTGGGAGGCGACCCAAGAGATCCCTGGATATGTTGGCAGTGAATACGGTCATCAGACAATCTGAACACGTGCATACCTAGTACCACGTTCTTACCGATTTACAAGACATGGTTGGCTTCTAGCAAAGCACCATGCCTACCCAATTCTCCAGAAATATTCTTTTAAGGAATACAAGATATTTACCAAGCGTAGTATATATAGTATTGCGTATTACGATCCAGTATCGGATATCACATGCTAGGCCTGGAGTTGGAGTTGTGTCTGCCCTGTACGAAGCATATATCGGATCACTAGCAACTAGTCTCTTTATGATCGGAAAGTCATGACCTAGTCATACTTTCCCGATGGCTATAGCACTATAGAGTACCAGTTCTGTAGCCCTTTGTGATCATCATCTCCATATGACTGAAGTGATACTTCCATCTTGACATCACACCCAATACACTACGATTCTCAGTATACCCAAAAGAGACGTACACATAACCTGTTTATGCCCCGGATGACCAAAACCAAATTATACTGATTGTCGCAAGTATTAGTGATGCAAGTCTCAAGTTAAGACCATATACACCTACCCTGATTCGGATTCCCATAGACACATAGTCATACTACCAATGAGATTTCGAGGGGTCTATCCAGAGTGAAGTTATTCCCGTACCATCGGCAAACAGAACCTCCTATCATACTTGCATGAGTATCCAATACCCAAATATATGAGAACTATGTCGTTAAGCTTCCATAACGCGCACAAGTGTAATACTAGCTTATTCCGCATTATCGATGTCCAGTCTCGATAATACTACGATTAGGGATATTTAATGATTAAACCTTACGTGGATTAATATTGTCTCATATCTTATTAATCTAGTACTAATCATATGGAATTTTATCATTTATATATCCAGGTAATACAATTAAAAATGATAAAAGAGCAATTTCCTTTGTCACATAGTTAATTTGTACAAAGAACACCATGTCTTTACAAACAGTGATGTTATGGGTCATAATTGTCCAACAATCTCCCACTTGGCCTATAGCCAATCACTCAAGTGTCCAACACATGAACTATGTACGGGTCGCTTATATTTATGCTGAGATATCGCTTTCATCAGCGAATATCCAAGGTTATCGTCTGAAACGATCTTTTGATCTTGACATCGCCACGATGTATGATCTCACGAATCAGATGAAACCATTTGAAGTACACACTTGGATCATTGATGAGACCGTAACTCCTTAGCCTGTGCTGCAGCCCAGTTCAGCTGTTAACAGAATTACTCCTAATCCAATTAAGAATTTTGTAGATCCAAAATGCTTCTTTTGCTGCCTCAGCCGCAGCAATATAATCCACTTTTTTTGTTGAATTGGCAACAGTATCTTGCTTGGACGATTTCCAGCTCACTGTTCCGTTATTCAAACAAAATATGTACCCTTATTGCGACTTACAGTCGTCATTATCGGTTAGGAAACTTGCGTCGGTGAACCTAGTCACTTCAAGTTCTCCTTCTCCATAGATTAAGAATGCATCCTTAGTTCTTCTAAGATACTTAAGAATGTTCTTGAATAATGTATATCGAATGGATATTAGATGGGTGGGGGTAATTTTGGAAATTATTGTAATAAATTTAGAATTTTTTAAATTGGACCTGCGTGTCCAGCCTATTATCTCTTTTCTCATTGTATTTCTCTTCTCACCAATTCCCCTCAATGTAAATGAGGTTTCTTTTAGTGTTATGTAATTGGGTAGAAGTTTGTGCTAGCGGGAGAGAGGAAATTGAGAGATTTGTTCTAGGAACAATTTGTTATATATTCATCCGCATATCATTATTAAATTTTATCGTGCCTTATTATGCTTTTAGAATGCATGTTTAAGGGTGTATGATGAGACCTAATCAAAGATAATAAATTGGTTGCCAATTTACGCGAAAAAACCCTCAATACAATATTAAGCGTTTTTCCTTCCATTGAGTGGTTCTCTTTCAAGATCCAAGATTGGCAATGGTTTGTTGGTCAAAGTCAACACCTTTGTCCATCGCGGATGTGTTTGAACCGCATAAGCTTTGTTCCATATCGTATGTCTTGGGCGGTTGTGACTTGTTGGCCAAAGTCAAGGTCACTTCTTGTTCATCGACTTCGATTACGAAGCTTTCCCACTATCAATGGGTCACGCTTAACTAGAATCATTAAGCTTGTTGAGCCAAAGCCCAGGCTTAGTTGATTTAGAGGAAAAGGTTAGGAAATATATTGGATATATTTACATATATTGGATATATGTTTTGGACTTGGAGGTCCACCTACTGGATCTAGGAATTGGATGAGATCTAATTGATCTTAGAGATCTACCTAGTTAAGTTTCATACAGCTTGTTGGCCAAAATCAAGGTTGTGTGCTATTTAATGGGATTCTAGCCCACTAGGAAACTAGGTTTCCCGAATACTCCACAGAGGGTTAGAGGCTCGCCGAAAAATAGTGGGAAGCAAGTATTAAATTTGCAATTTCGTTTAGATACTTGCCAATACGCGCTCATTTTATTTTTTCGTCATTAAAATATATATATATATATTAGTTGGACTAATATTCAATTGTTGTTTTAATTGAACAGTTGGACTATATTCAAACTGCTTCATTTGTAGTTGGTTATATAGGTAAACTATAGTAATCAATACATTTGAATTTAACCAATCATTTATAGTTGGTTATATAGTTAGACTATAATAATCATTACATTTGATTGTACCCGAAATCGTTGATTGGATAGTTGGACTATAGCAATCAAGATGACCTGAAAGATTAGCGTCAAATGACATAATCCTGGGTGAAAATGTCTTTAACGGCTTTAATTTTCCAGATTGGGAAAAGGATCTCAGGATAGTCCTGGGAGCTGAGAAGTTACTTTATTTGATAGAGAAACCTCTAGGGCCTGAGCCCGGAGTTGAGCAAATAGTAGAGCATGAGCTTTGGAAGACTCATCGTGATGATAAATTTAGTGCTCAATCCGTTATGCTTGCTGCAATGACTCTTTAATTTCGTCGTCAAAACTAATGATTAGATCATTAAACCATGATGTTGAAATTAAAGGATCTTCATAGATCTAACCTTAGATCTTAGAAGTATGAATTGCAAAAGAAGCTCTTACGCTCGCGTATGTCAAGGGGTACATCTGTCAAACACTAGGTGTTGCAGATGATTACTGACATCAAACAGCTAGGTTAGCTGGGCATTACCTACGAGGCCGAGACTTCCATAGATTTGATCTTAAAGTCTCTGCCCGAATGCTGGGGTGGGTTCATGATGAACCAAGAGAGAACTCTTGGAGAGTTAATGGCTATGCTCAAGGAAGCACAGCCAGAGCTTCTAAAAGGGCAAGAAGTGCAAGGCGCATTTTACTTCGACATCCCAGAAGGCCAAGGCTTGGCTGAAGGCTTATGGGGTGTGAAGCAAAAAGGCAAGGCTAAATCGTCACAGTCTTCTGGGAAGACAAATGACATATCCCAAGATGTCTACCTAAACTATGGTAAACGGGGTCACTGGAATCGTGACAGCTGTATGGATAAGGCAGACATGAAGGAAGTGAAGGTGGGGCAAGGCTCCGGCTTCAAGTATGTTTGTTATAAACATGTCCACTACTAGTTTTAAGAGTTAGATTTTGATACTGGATGTGGTACATAAATATATGTACTGATGTGCAAAATCTGCTGATTAGCAGAGACTGGCTTCAGATGAGATCGACCTGCGAGTCGGAAACGGGACGAGAGTCACTGTTTTGACCGTAGGAACCTAAGTTTTGGAACTGCCATTGGGGCATGTACTTAAATTAAGAGACTGTTATAATGTACCTAGTTTGACTAAGAATATTATTTTTGTATCTAGTTTAACCCGTTGGGGGTATACTGTTATGTTCTGAAACACCAGTTGTTTTGTTTATAAAGATGATATTGAGATATACACATTAGATGTGAATAACCGTCTTTATATTTTGAATATAAATGAATCTCAAACATATAACATGACAAACAAAAGGCTCAAACTGAGTAAATCAGATGAGACTTATTTGTGGCATTGTGGTCTGAGACACATTAACAAGACTCATGTATCCACACTTTCGAAGAGTGGATACTAAGACGAATTTGATCTTAATTCAAATGATGTCTACGAATCTTGCTTATTAGGCAAAATGCCTAAAAACCTTTTACATGGTAAAGGTGCACGAGCCACCGATTTGTTAGCCCTCGTTCATAGTGACGTAAGTGGGCCCATATCTAGCTAGGCTAGAAGTGGATATGAATACTTCGTAACCTTTACGGATGTGGCATCGCGTTACGTTTATGTGTATCTTATGAAACACAAGTCAGAAACCTTTGAGTAATTCAAAGAGTTTCGACACGAAGTATAAAAAACAGACTGGCAAAGTATTAAAACATTACGGTTGGACCATGGTGGATAATACTTAAACATATGAGTTTCAAGATTACTCGAAAGAGTATGGTATTCTTTCACAGTGGACTCCTCCCGGAACACGTCAATTAGACGGTGTGTCTGAACAGAGAAACCAAACTTTATTGGACACGATATAGTTAATGATGAGTCGCTCTAAGCTACCAATTTCCTTATGAGGATACGCATTAAACATTGCAATACTTATTTTGAATAAGGTTCCATGAAAAATCTGTTAGACAGACTTCATATTAGATATGAACAGGAAAGAAACTGGGTTTCTCATTCCTGAAGATTTGGGAATGCTGGGCATACTCTAAACGTTTGGATGATACCAAACTAGAACCCAAATCGGATAAGTGCCTATTTGTAGGTTATCCTAGGGAAACCAACGTATAGTACTTATACAACTCACAAGAGAACAATGTATTTGTTGCTCTCCATGCGGTTTTCCTCGAAAAGGAATTCCTAAATGCAGTGGTAAGTGGGAGGAAAGTAGAACTCGATGAAAATCATAGTGATACTATTCCAGGCACCGATCCCTTACGGAACATGAACAGTTCATCAGGGATGAAATTGTATCACAATCTTCGAATACACAAGAACTACGTATGTCGGAGAGAGTCAGAAAACAACCTGGGAGGTATGGGTTTTTGATCTCACCTCATGTAGATATTAATCTTATTGAGGAAGATGGACCGACTACGTATGAGGAAGTGATACAAGGTATCGACTCCTTTTATGGAAAAGTCCCATATAGTCCGAAATGGATTCCATGTAAACCAACCAAGTTTGGATACTGGTTGATGTACGAGAAGGCGTTGTGCTTATTGGTACTAAAAGGCTCTTCAAGGAAGACAGACATGGATGGAAACATACAAATGTACGCAGCTAGGCTTGTACAGAAAGGGTATCGTAAACGACATAGTGTCGACTACGATGAAACTTTTTCACCTGTTGCCATGATTAAATCCATTCAGATAGTGCTTGCTATTGCTGCATATTTCGTTTATGAAATATTACAGCTGGACTCCAAAACCGCTTTCCTTAACGGAAACATTTTGGAGGATGTTTGTATGCAAAATCCTGACGGTTTTGTCGTGGCAAAACATGCAAACAAGGCTTGCAAGTTAAATCAATCCATTTATGGATTCAAGCAAGCATTGCGTTATTTGAACCAGCATTTTGATGTAATCATAATGGTATATGATTTAATTCAAAACGAAGATGATTCTTGTGTATATAAGAGGGTTAGTGGGAGCACACTGACAATCATTATCCTAAATATTGATGATGTATTGCTTCTCGGCAATGACATTCCCATGCTATAATCGGTGAAAGCTTGGCTTTCATAAAATTCTCCATGAAATACTTGGGAGAGGCAACCTTTATTCTAGGAATAAGGATCTACTAGGATAGATCTAAAAGTTGTTGGCACTCTCTAAGAACCCGTACTATGTTAGACATGTACACGACATGGTGTCTCATATGCTTTGAGCATCTGAAGTCACAATCAGGCTGATCCAATAGATGTCACTGGATTGATATAAAGAACATTCTTAAGTATCTTAGACGAACTAAGAATGCATACATAATCTATGGAGAAGAAAACTTGAAGTGACTAGGTTCACCGACGCAAGTTTTCTAACCGATAATGATGACTGTAAGTCGCAATAAGGGTACATATTTTGTTTGAATAACGGAACAGTGAGCTGGAAATCTTCCAAGCAAGATATTGTTGCCAATTCAACAACAAAAGATGATTATATTGATACGGCTGAGGCAGCAAAAGAAGCATTTTGGATCTACAAAATTCTTAATTGGATTATGAGTAATTCTGTTAACAGCTGAGCTGGGCTGCAGCACATGCTAAGGAGTTACGGTCTCATCAATAATCCAAGTGTGTACTTCGAATGGTTTCATCTGATACGTGAGATCATACATCGTGGCGATGTCAAGATCAAAAGATCGTTTCAGATGATAACCTTGGATATCCGCTGATGAAAGTGATATCTCAGCATAAGTATGAGCGACCTATACATAGTTCATGTGTTGGACACTTGAGTGATTGGCTATAGGCCAAGTGAGAGATTGTTGGACAATTATGACTCATAGCATCACTGTTTGTAAAAAGACATGGTGTTCTTTGTACAAATTAACTATGTGACAAAAGAAATTGCTCTTTTATCATTTGTAATTGGATTACCTGGATATATAAATGATAAAAGTCAATATGATTAGTACCAGATTAATAAGATATGAGACAATATTAATCCACGTAAGGTTTAATCATTAAATATCCCTAGTCGTAGTATTATCGAGATTGGACATCGATAATGTGTAATAAGCTAGTATTATACTTGTGCGCGTTATGGAAGCTTAACATCATAGTTTTCATATATTTGGGTATTGGATACTCATGCAAGTGTGATAGGAGGTTCTGTTTGCCGATGGTAGGGAACAGCTTCACTCTAGATAGACCCTTCGGAATTCGATTGGTAGTATGACTATGTGTCTATGGGAATCCGAATCAGGGTAGGTGTATATGGTCTTAACCTGAGACTTGCATCGCTAATACTTGCGAAAATCAGTATAATTTGGTTTTGGTCGTCCGGGGATTTAACAGGTTCTGTGTACGCCTCTTCTGGGTATACTGAAAATCGTAGTGTATTGGGTGTGATGTCAAGATGGAAGTATCACTTTAGTCATATGGAGATGATGATCACATATGGATACAGAACTGGTACTCTATAGTGCTATAGCTATCGGGAAAGTATGACTAGGTCATGACTTTCCGATCATAAAGAGACTAGTTGATAGTGATCCCATATATGCTTCGTACGGGACAGACACAACTTCAGCCTTAGGCCTAGCATATGATATCCGATATTGGATCGTAATACGCAATACTATGTATACTACGTTTGATAAAGATCTTGTATTCCATAAAAGAATATTTCTGGAGAATTGGGTAGGTACGGTGCTCTGCTAGAAGCTAACCATGTCTTGTAAATCTGTAAGAACGTGGTACGAGGTACGCACGTGTTCGGATAGTCCGATGACCGTATTCACTGCCAACATATCCAGGGATCTCTTGGGTAGGCACGGTGCTCTGCTAGAAGAGAGAGAACGATTAATTTGGAATTAATCTATTAAATAGTATATTAGATATATTAATTGTAATCGGATTTCAAAGAGGAATTAAAATTGGATTTTAATTCGGGCAAACGAATTAATTTAGAATTAATTCGCAAGCGACTTTTATAATAATTTTGCTAGGCATTATTATTTAATTAAATTGGATTTAATTGCGTCGCAACAGAAAATTCATTTATTCGAAATTAAAAGCACCCGGGCCCGAGCGAAGTTGCGTGTTGTGTTAGCCGACTTAAATTTTAATTTAAAACTGATGGGACTCACTTCACTTACATCAACATGTTAGACATGTGATGGAAGTGGTTAGGCTTATTTCATGGATTTGATTTATTGAAAGAAAGCTTGGCTTTACTTATAATACACTCAACCTTAATATTTAAACCAAGTCAACTTTGAAAGTAAGACATGGGTTACTATTCACAGCAACCAAAAACTTTCTCTTCTCTATTTTTCTCTCATGGCCGAGAGTTTCAAGCTTCCTAGGGAAGAATTTTGTTTCTCAAAATTGATCAAAGCTAGCACTTTTAGAGTTTATCAAGGTGATAGGGAGACTCACCCAAGTGTTGGAAACACTAAAAGAGGGCTTGGAGCTTCCATGAAACTTCTCATCCAAATCAATGTAAGTATTACGTAACTTTCTTGATTAATTCACACAATAATCACGCTTAGAGATCCCGTGGCATGTCTATGACACTAACAGAGCCGAAGCCCATGAGGGAGATTCAACCTATGAAGCCCAAAGGAGGAGACGAAGCCCGAGAGGGGTGCCGAAGCCTGAAAGAGCCGAAGCTCGAGAAAGCCGAAGCCATAAAGGGAGCGAAATCCCAACAGATAGCCGAAACCCGAGAGGGAGCAAAAGCTCGACAAAGAGTCGAATCCCGAGAGAATCGAAACCAGAGAGGGAGAGAAATCCGGAAAGAGTGTTGAAGCCCGACAGAGATCCAAAGCCAAAGAGGGATTGAAATCCCGACAAATAGCCAAAGCCTGATAGGGAGCGAAATCCCGATAGAGAGCCGAATGTCAAGAGGGAACGAAATCCCGACAGAGAGCCGAAGGTCGAGAGGGAGAGAAATCCCAACAGAGGGACAAAGCCCGAGAGGGAATGAAATCCCGACAGATTGCTGAAGCCCGAGAGAGAGCCGAAGTCCAAGACGGAGTGAAATCCCGACAGATAGCTGAATTTCGAGAAGGAGTGAAATCCCGACATACTGCTGAAGCCTGAGAGATAGTGAAATCCCAAGAGCACTTGTGAATGGGTGGCGCGGGCTTGGTGTCGGGGAAAGCAGATGAATCATCTTCATATGCAAGGTGGTGATTGGCAACGGGGGAAGCGTGAGGGTCACGCAATAATGGTAGTCATGATCCCCCACACAGCGATGAGAATCAGAGAGAGTGAAACTAGAAAAATCAGAACCTGGTGTCTGATACCATGTTAGATAATGAAAGAAAGACTTGAATTCACTCTATATTATATTTACAATGGCATGAGCCTTTATATAGCTACATAGAAAATCAAAATAGAAAAGGAATCCTATAATTATGTACAATAATAATAAATATAGAAAATCTTCATATAAAATGGAAATATAATAAAATTGCAAATCCTTAGGATACTAGGAATTCTATCTTAGAGATTGATTCCATAATATAGGGATATTATTTCCTTAATATTTTTCCATACTAATATTTCCTTAACATGGTGGATGCCTTAATAGGCATTTCGACGCTTAAGTCGGTGATATAGACGAGCGGAATGAATGGAAATAGCAAGGTTAATGGTTACCTTGTTCTTCGTAGATTGAGATGAGGGTGGTAGGTTGGTGTTTAAAGAGTAGTGTATGCTTTGAAAACTTGAGTATGGGAGTCAAAGCTTGAATGAATCAATCTTTTGTACATTCTCTCCTTTTATAGGCTGTGTAGTAGCCTTTTAGTAGGTTTAGGATTCCTTGGAAAATCCGTATTTCATTCCTATTTAAGAAAGGGTAGTAGAGTAAGGACTGAATTCAGAGTGCCTATATATCAAGGATTAGGTATAATTCCTATTATACTTGGAGTATACCACCGTATTTATAGATAGTTTGTCTATATCTCAATACTTAGTTTCCTTATTAAGAAGAAATTAATTGTGTGTAGACTAGCAGACGATGTCTACTGGAATATTATATAATATGGGGTAATATTTACTGGGACATTGTTTATGTGTTGTCATCTGGGACGTTAAGTAGCACGATTAGGGTCTGTTGGAGACCTTTTTGTTGTGGTTTTGGGCAAAGGGCGCGACAGAAGCGCTATTCGGGCGAAATCGTAATTTTAAAACTTTTAAAATTACTGAATAAATTATTCAATATCCAATATCAATAATTCATTCATATTTCACCTAAACATATTTATTCGATATCAAATAATGACATAAATAGTTAAGAAACGTCGCGAAACTTTTACGAAAATGTTTTTCCGCAAAATGGCATAAAACACATTTTTTTACCGAACCGACTACCCAATACACATGAAAGCTGCCCAGGTCAACCACAATAGTATTAGGGCAGTTCATGGGTTGCCCGGCCAGTGACCAATTCACTGTTTGGGCAGCCGTCACCCGGTTGGCTCAAAAATCACCCGGTAACGCCGTTTTTCACCGTTTTCGCTTATTTCAACTCCGAAAAATTTCCAACAATTGTTCCAACACCCAAAACACATCCAATATATTCAAATGACATATTTTTCATCACCATATGAACAGTTTTTCCAGATCTGATCCAGAAGCAAAAAATATCAATTTTTCATGCTTAAAATCCAATTTTCCAACATTAATCTAATTAATCTTAACACCAACCAAAGTCACCACAAATAAATCACCCAAGAACAATTATAGGTATTACAAGAGTGGTCATAACACTATAGAATTGAAACATATCATTAAATTATCAAATTGAACAAATATTACAATAATATCATTCAATATTACTTCACACATGCAACAAGCCTTCAAATCCACTCTCCAAATCAAAACGCCACAATTTCTAAGAAGTAAGTAAACCCTAGAACCATTCTAGTAAATCAATAACAAGAAACATGCTTTACAAGCTTAGGGATATAAAGAATTACCTATAATTCTCCTTGTTTCCTTAAGCTTTTCTTGATTTTCTTCACTTTCTTCTTTTGTTTCTTCATACAAAAATTTGAGAGTTTTTGATGGAGTTGGTTCGGCCATGGATAGCCAAGCTAAGGAGAAAAACAAAATTTTATAACCTAAAAGGCAAGCCTAACCGACTTTCTCAATGGTATTTTGGTCAATTTAACTATATTAATCTAATTAATAATAATAAGCTTTAATTTGACAAATCAAATTTGTACACTTAAAGCTTAATAAAATCATGCCATTTGTAACCAATAATAATCAAACATTTTTCATAATAATTATGAAAAAGTATATTATTTAATTATTTTAAATATTTAACATTTAAATAGTTAAATAAATAATTAATATAATTATTATTATATATGTATTTTTATTTATATTAAATAACAAATACATATATTAATGGCATGTGTCAAAGTCTCACTTGACAATTAATTAATGTGTATTTAATCAAATTATGTATCAAATACAAATACACAATAATTACGATTGACCAAAATCTCATAAAGCATGTGTTTTCGTTCAACCATTTAAACGATACGAATTAACTCATTTAATCCAGTGAAGTATTATGAGTAATCTGTATTATTCATAACGCGTTGCCCAAGTGCTCAACGAGTACACTTCATATTGTGGGACACTCTAAGTTTAGGTTTATCCGTCACGAAATCCAATTCCATGTCCATAATTCACCCACTCATGAATTATGACCACCACGGATAATCTCGGTAAACTATGCAAGTCGAGGTCATTGCATACGTATAATCCCTCCGTCACAAGCTATCCATATTATACCTGGGATATAGATTAGAACGTCAAATCCTTATGGTATAATATATTCGACTTTCAAATTTATGATCTCTAAATAACACTCGGAACTTGATTCCGAAGTTATACCACGGCCATGGATTTACTAGATCGCAAACACGTGTAGGATACCTATGCCCTGTACACAGGACTGACAGATTCTATCTTGATATGCACAGGATATCATGAGCATCAGTCCACAACCAACGACCAGGCGAAGGTCTGATCTAAATAGATCGGTGACGTGACTATCATCAAAGTGTGGAGGATAACTCATATATCCACAGTGGTATCTCAAGTCGAAGGACCATTATGCTCGCTCAACTCGAGAAGATTCCTATTGACGTTGGTGTACCATCTATTAGGAAATCTTCAGTGATTTGATCAATATTGATCAAATAAACATCTACATGTCTATACGAGTCTCTTGAGACTCATGGTTCATTGGGATAAATCATTGGACCAAGTCATGATATACGACATGTAATGGTCTCAGCAGATTTTACTAACTGACCCGTGTTAGTAAATCTTGACCATGAACTTTATTTAAGGATATACAACTTATGGTGACGCTTCCCAATGTCAATTACAAACTACGTTGTAATTGCGCACCACATTATAAATCATAGGGTCTTTGTCTAATATACACGTATCACTAAATCAGATTTAGTTTCAATCTAATCATAATTAGATATCTAATCGTAATTAGATCGAATATGTGTATAAAAGAAAAGAGGTGCCACCATTAAATAAGTAATATTATGGAAAAAAGAATTGTTCGTATTTATGAATCGGACATAAATATGATCCGGATTGGCACTCTGAGCACCAACCTTAACAATTTTGAGTCATGTGGACTCTATCCCTTGATGGGATGTATTATAAACTAATGGGCCCATATGCGAGCCTTGAGCATAGGCTTGATTATCTAGTGGCTGGAACCCACTTTGATTGGCATTGGACAATAGTCTAAGATGCCTCTGATATAAGCCTGATGTGTGGGCCTGAGATATAATGATATTTTGGTCCTTAGCCCAAATTTTGCTCGTATAAACAGTTGTTTTTCTCTAGTTAATGTTAAATGATCTTGTTTGTGATACATCTTAAATATGTCCAAGAAAACAGCTAATAACTAGGTAAATGAAAGTTCAAGAGTAACCAGAAGTGTTACTGCATGAAGTATAATGTAGAGATGATAAATTATCAAATATTGGAATTCCTTATTTCTATACAACAGCGGGTGAATAGTTTTTTGATTTTGCAAAAGTGCCATTTCACCAGGTGCAAAAGTGTGGGTGTTTTGTATTAATAAATCAAAGATGGATTCTAATTATATCGCGTTATTTAAAAACATATCTTGTGAATGCTCTATGGACTATAGGTATCATTATGAAGGTACAAACAAAAAAAATATGAAATCTTAGAAATATACAAAGGTTGAACCCCTTATCTAGTCAGAGGCTTTTTTGACAAGCTTGTGCTCATGTTAAAAATAAACCCCTAAGGGATTAAGGTTTCAAATTTGAGTCATCTAAACTGCTAATGTTAACAATATCTGACAAGTGAAGGCGATTCGTCAGAAATGGTATTAGAGACACTGAAACAACTAACCCAACAGGAACTGTGCCAACGAGGACGATAGGGCTCAATGGAGTACATTGTAATATCTGTTAGGGGATCATGAGCTGAAGATGGCACATATGTAAAGTGAAATTGAAAATAATTGTTAGTTCATGAGGCGTTGCCTATCATATAATAGTACAATAATAATTAGGAGACTTAGCCTACCATAAATCTTAACAATAAAATAAAGTAATGAGATACAGATTTAACGTGGTAAAACCCTCAATATGAGGGAAACATCCACAGACAAAAGTAAAAGGATTTTACTATAGTGGAAAGAATTTTATAACCTCTCTATAAACACAATGAGTGAACCAGCTCACATTCTCTTAGAATATAAGAATTACAACTCTCTCACAAACTCTTAAGAATAAATAATATTTTTTTTCTCTCTTAGAATACATATGATTTGGTTGAGAATGGAATGAAGAAAAATATAAAATGAAGCCTCTATTTATAGGTATGAGATTCAATGTGTAAATAGTGAATTTTAATTTTTTATTGTTTTCTTTTTTTACATATGGGTCCCACCCATATTTTTAATTTATTTATTTTCTTCTCACCTTTCGGTGTCTGTCGAGTTCTTTGATTTTAACAATTCTCCCACTTGGAACCTTGATTGAGAACCAATCAATTTCCACACTATCCATTCTACTTTATCGTCTTCAAGTTGTTTACATTTCTGCTAAGTTATAAGAGGATCTACATCATACAAACTTGTCTTTATTGATAGGCTTGATCATTACGTATGCAAGGATCTCATTGGTGTGTACCTTCAACAAGTCCACATTGTCGTTTCCCACTACTTCACGAATAAAGAAATATTGTAACTCCAATATGTTTTGTTCTTAAATATTGGATTCTTTACAACATACAAAGTGCTCTGACTGTCATAAAATAATGGAATGTTCTCTTATTTGTATCTGAGCTCCTCCAAAAACCTTTGAAACTAAATAGCTTCTTACAGGCTTGTGTAGCTGTCATGTATTCAGATTTTATTGTAGACAAAGCCACAACACTCTGTAACTTGGATACACAGGTCACTGTTCCTCCTACAAGTACAAACACATAACCTGTATTGGATTTTATTTTGTCAATTTCTCCTGTAAAATCTGAATCCACGGAGCCACTGATAACTAATTCTGTCTCGGTGTATTTGCATCCTTAGAATCTTGTTTCCTAGTCCCAGATCCTTCATGTCAAACTCCCTAACTAACCGTGCCTTTAATTCTTGGACTCAATCTTTGTTAGGACATGCTATTAACATGTATTCTACATACAACAATAAAAATAATAAAGTCATTATTTCCAAACCGTTTGTAATATGTACAATGATATGAACTGTACCCAAGGCAAATAATAAAGGAATCAAATCTCTTATTCCAACATTCTGGCGCATGTTTGAGACCATATAGAGATTTTTTCAACCTGCAATCCAAGTTCTCATTGCCTATTTCAGCAAAACCTTCTTGTTAGAGCATATAAATTTCTGCTTCAAGTTCTCTATGAAGAAATACATTTTTTGCATCCAACTATTCCAGATGTAGGTCAAAAGTAGCATACATAGCCAGGACTATACCGTATGTTAACAGTCTCTGTGAATAGTCTTCGTGAACAGTAACCCCGAACCTGAAGCGCTGATACAACTGTTAAGGGATTGTGGGCTGAAATTAACACATAAATAAAGTGAAATTGAGAATAATTGTTAGTTCAGGAGGCGTTGCCTACCATATAACAGTACAATAATAATTAAGAGGCTTAGCCTATCATAAATCTTAACAATAAAATAAAGTAATGAACACAGATTTAACGTGGTAAAACCCTCAATGTGATTGAAATATCCACGGACAAAAGCAGAAGGATTTCACTATAGTAGAAAGAATTTTACAACCTCTCTCTAAACATAAGGAGTGAACAATCTTACACTCTCTTAGAATAGAAGAATTACAACTCTCTCACAAACTCTTAAGAAGAAATAATATTTTTCCCTCGTGGAATGCATAGGACGTGATTGAGAATAGAATGAAAAAAATTATGAAATAAAGCCTCTATTTATAGGCATAAGATTCATTGTGCAAATAATGAATTTTGATTGCTTATTATTTTCTTTTTTTGCATGTGTGTCACACCCATATTTTTAATTTATTTATTTCCTTCCCACCCTTCGGTGTCTATCAAGTTCTTTGACTTTAACAATATCCCTCATTATTGGGAAGGGTGCTATAATGATGTACTTATAAGTATGGGAATTCTTTTGAAAAAATTGAGATCTTGCTAAAAATAAAACCGTTAGCCAAATCTTCGGAATTGGGCCATCCTCGTCCACCAAAGCAGATAATATCTCACTTAGGTGAGTCGGACCGTCACAATGTGATATGATTGCATCGCTTGTCAAGATATCATATCGTTGTAGCAACTGATCTATCTCAAGTTACGTTGTTTATTCCTGGACAAAATTCAGATTTACCAAAAGAAAAAGCAAGAATAAAATCTTTCCCTTTTTTCCCATTCACTCTTTGGGTAACAGTCAATATAAAAAAAAATTATCCCATGTTATGTATAAAAGTTAAAAATGGTATCAAGTAAGGAAGCGAACCTCATCATTTGTCTCAAATATGTTTCAATCTTTACCTATAAATAGGCCAACAAATATTGAATCAAAATAAAAGCAAACCACATCTGCTTCATTCAGTAAATTACTTATTTGCATTGTGTATAGTTCAACATGGCTCAATGGCCAGGCCACGGTGGTAGCCAGCAGCAACTCATCAGGAGTGACCGAAGCATGGTGTCAATGTCCGATGACAATATGATGATGAAGCAAATTCAGGCCACCCATGCTCCTGATGGAAGAGAGGTTGATGTCAAACCTCTTTTCAATCTCGTTCAGGATATCCTCAATCGCGCCACGTTTCAATCCATTATTGATGAGACGGTATATTTTCTATATGTTTATTTATCGACATGAGACCGGAAGTATACTCCCACTAATATTCGAAACTCGTGTCCTCAGCAAATGTTAAGGACAGGGCTTCAATCCCAAGTGGCAATTCTATATGTTTGTTATTATCAAATTCCTGAAGCAAAACACATATGTAGAGCCTGCTAGCTAATATTTCCATCGCTTGTGTGTTATTGCAGGATGCCCAAGCTCAACTTGAAATCGAGGACAAGGCTGAGCAAGCTGGTTTATTTGCCATGATTGATGCAATATCATATACAATTGACAGAATTTCATGCGAGGTTATTTGAAAAGTTATATATTTTTATATATAGAAAATTACACCCAACTACTCTTAGATTATCATAATGATACTTTAATCCTTACCGTTTTAAAAATACAAATTTTAATCTCTGCTGTAAAATATTTTTCAATTTTCAATTTTCAGATAGCATACAAGGCTTTGAGTGGATCAGATGCTCATGCAACAACACTCTCCCTGTTCAACATGCTATCAATTACTCATGGGATACTAAGCTGGTGGTGACACTAGCAGCTTTTGCTCTCCACTATGGAGAATTCTGGCTGCTTGCCCAGATTTACACATCAAATCAGCTAGCCAAATCAATGGCAATCCTGAAACAATTGCCTTCCATATTGGAGCATGCAGGTCCACTGAAATCAAGAGTTGATGCTCTTAACAATCTTATCAAGGCTATGTTGGATGTGACCAGGTGCATTATTGAGTTCAGGGACTTGCCATCAATTTACATTTCACAGGATGTTCCGGAATTCGCCACAGCCATGGCTCATGTCCCAATTGCCGTGTACTGGACCATAAGGAGTGTCGTGGCTTGCGCTACTCAGATCACTACTCTCACTAGCATGGGCCACGAGTACGTTCCTTTATAGTTGTTTCTTAAATTTTGTTATCTAAAGATTAAAAGAGAAACCCGAAGTTTCTGAAGCCATAATTATAGTTAACTAGAATTATAAACTAACCGTAATAACTTAAACGTGGCCGCCCTAAAATTTATGGGTCTTATTGAATCAAATTAATGTTTTTTCGGATGAACCTCCAAGTTCGAACGCCAAATGAGCCTCTGATTGGATCGTTCGAACGAGAAGCAGTTACATCAAGAGCTAGCTATGGAATGATCATTTTAATCTCTCCCCTGTATATAGGTTTCTAATATCAACCTCTGAGGCGTGGGAGCTATCCACCTTGGCTCATAAACTCAAAAGCATACAAGAATCTCTGAAGAATCTAATGGCTACATGCTACCGTCACATAGGTGATTACACTTTTGACCAAGATTACTCTAAAAGACGTATAAATTGTGCATGTTTAATGACCATTTCTGTTAAATGCAGAGGAAAAGAAGAGTCATGAAGCCTATCAGATGCTAATCAAGCTCTTTGACTCAACCCACATTGATAACATGAAAATTCTTAAGGCCTTGATTTATGCAAAGGATGACTTGCTGCCACTAGTTGATGGTTCTACTAAGAGAAGGGTTTGCTTCTCTAACATTACCAAAACTAATACTCTTCAAGTTTTAGCCAAAGCTCTAATGAAAACTTTTTGATTCTCATGGCATGAACAGGTTAGCATTGATGTGCTGCGGAGGAAAAATGTGTTGCTGCTAATTTCTGGTCTAGACATTTCCCAGGAAGAGCTATCGATTCTTGACCAGATTTACAATGAGTCGAGGCAAAATTTAGCAAAGCTAGGGAACCAATATGAGGTTGTATGGATTCCAATTGTGGACCATTTTGCCAATTGGGAAGAGTCAAGGCAGAAACAATTTGAGACTCTACAGTCTTCAATGCCATGGTACTCAGTGTATCATCCAACTTTGATTGACAGAGCAGTGATCAGGTATGTGAAGGATGTGTGGCGGTTCAAGAACAGGCCAATCCTGGTAGTGCTAGATCCTCAAGGAAGAGTAGTATCACCCAATGCTCTCCACATGATGTGGATTTGGGGAAGCAGTGCTTTCCCTTTTACCAGCTTGAGAGAGGAAGCTCTTTGGAAAGAAGAAACTTGGAGGCTTGAGCTTCTTGTTGATGGCATTGACCGTCTTGTTCTCAACTGGGTAATTTGCACTTGTTAAAAATTTCATTCTGTCCACATAAATGATGAAAAATTGATAATTTGCACCCAAAAAAATAATAATGAGTATAAAATGTCTATTTTTCGTAACTTGAGTAGAGATGAATAGTTTCAAAAGCCTAATATATTTTCCGACTTTAGGTTGGGTGGTGTTAATTTTTATAAATTCAAACAGTCCTATCTTCATTTTATGTCAAAAAGTTTATGCTAATTTTGAAATGGGATTGTTCTGTTTTTGTCTCAGATCAAAGAAGAGAAGTACATTTTCTTGTACGGAGGTGATGATGTTGAATGGGTGCGGAGATTCACAACCGCGGCACGATCAGTAGCAAATGCTGCACAGATTCCTTTAGAGATGGTGTATGTGGGGAAGAGCAGCAAAAGAGAGCAAGTGCAGCAAGTAATGGCGACCATTGAAGTCGAAAAGCTTGGTAACTACTGGCGAGACTTAACAATGGTATGGTTTTTCTGGACTCGTCTAGAGAGCATGTTATTCTCCAAGATCCAATTAGGACTCGCGGATGATCACCGCGATACAATGATGCAGCAGATCAAGAAACTGCTAAGTTATGACAGAGATGGCGGATGGGCTGTGCTGAGCAAAGGGTCTAATGTTTTAGTCAATGGACATGGAACCACAATCCTGCCAACATTATTGGAGTATGATATTTGGAGAGAGCATGTGCCCATTAAAGGATTTGATGTGTCATTTATCGAGCATTATCAGAGGCTTCATGGAATTGCACATCCATGTTGCCGATTTGATTTCTCTGCTCATTCCGGAAGGATTCCGGCGAGCATGAACTGTCCTGAATGCAATCAGTTTATGGAGAAATTCACAACTTTCAGCTGCTGCCATGATGATCATGTTCCAGGCTCACTGTTTTAAGCCTGTGACATTTTCTTTTACAGTAATTATATATATGTTGGGTCTTGCCATGATGCTTGCGTATGTTTTTATTTCATGTTTCTTATAGTATGTAATAAGATTCGTGTGTGAGGTGTGATGCCAATGGCCACAGTGTGGGCTAATTGGAAATTGATGCTATTAATAAACTTACGACTGTGTGTAATTATTCAATAATTTAGCAATAATGATACCCTTTCTATTTTTCAATTATCGTAAAATGATATATTCTCAGTTACGGAATTAGGACTTTAATTAATTCGATGGGACCTAATGCATGAAATTACCTACAAGCAATCTCTATACCCAGGAGGGGGTGAATTGAGTTATCGCTATAAATGCGGAATTAATAAATTTTTACCGATTTTTAGCTCTTATTACCAAATGGGCACTTAGGTCGACTTTCTCTATTTCGATTAATAACCTATATGCAAGTTCTCTAATCAATAAATATAAATGTAAATAAACTTGCAAATAGTAAAAGTATAGGGAAAGAGAAATACGACACCGCGATTTATAGCGGTTCGGCCAAACGTGCCTACGTCCACTCCCCCAAGCCTCGCTTGAAGATTTCCACTAAAATCGAGTTTCCGTGGTTCACCCGCAACCAAGAGTTTTCCGCAAAGGCGCACTCCGAACCTTTTACAATTTTGAGTTTTGTTCGTAGGCTCACTCACAAACCTTTACAACTACCCAAACTAATGGGATTTCACAACCACAAGTGTTTTTGTTTAAGAAGGTTTGAAACACACTTGGGCACTCATAAATAATAAGAAGATTGTGTGAGTTGCAAACCCAAGTGTTCTAATCTCACTACTAAATGTATGAAGGTGTAGTGTGTGTGAGCTTGTATGAGTGTTTAAGTATATGAATGTTTAAGACACTATTGTATTTGCCTTGATAGAATATGTATGAAGGTTTTCTAAGTCTCTAACTTTTGCTGCGACCGGTATGGGGACCGGTATGCCGGTCTGGGGTTCCAACGGATACTAACGGCTATATTACCGTTGGGCAAGTATACGTTAGACCGGTATAGTAACCGGTATGAGGACCGGTATGGTCCGTGCCGGTTCCAGAATGTGTGCACAAAGAAGAGCTAGACCAGAATGGATCTCACTGGTTCCAGAAAGCATGCATAAGGCTTTCCTTAACCGATATGGTCACCGGAATGACACCGGTATGCCAGTCTCAGACCAAAATGCAGAGTAATGAAGGTTTTAAGGCATTTTGTCATGATCCTAATGCATCTAAGTGATTGTTCATGCAATCTTATGAGCTTAGACACTTGAATATTACAATTCACATTACAATTTAAATCCTAAGCTAAGACTTCGCAATATATTCTTCAATTTACCGCAAGTCTTCAAATTATCGCTCTTCACCCCATATGCTTCGACACTTTTTGTACTGCTTCGTGTTTGCACGTCTAAGTCCTCTTTCGCGTTGACGTCATCAAAATCCACTTATGCAACCAAGTCGCCAACAATCTCCCCCTTTTTGATGATGGCAACCTCTTAAAACTTGTTGATACTTGTGAGCTTCTATGAGTCCAAATATTGACGATTTTCCTCCCCCTCAATATAAGCTCCCTCTCAATGTGTGATTGTCTTCAAGATAGCTCTATAAGACTTGACAAACACATTAGTACAATTACTCCCCCTTAAACCAAGGGTGATGGTAAAGCAAGTTTTAATCTCATTCTAATGATTTCTCCCCCTTTGACATTATCAAAAAGTGGAGAAGTAATAATTTAAAATCAAATGAGATACCAAATACATATGTGCATAAGATAATGATACCAAAAACTAAAAAAAAAAATGCACATTTTGGCATTTCCCCCTTTTTGACATAAGATGTAAAAATCATGAATAATGCAATTTTCAAAAGTTAGATTCCAATGAATACCATTTGAAATATAATATCATCTTAAGCATGATTTCACCCAAATTTGATATCAAATAAAATAAGTCATTACATATCATGATACCAACTAAAATCAATGAATTCAATTCAATGCATTTTAATGATCGTCTTCTTATAAATATCTTACCAATTAATAAACAATCAAAATCCATGTTTTTCATTATCAATGGGAACCTTATGTCAATATACATGCATTTCATTTTTATTCAATTATGTTACATGGAAAAATCATATTCAATGCAAAAATCAATTAAATGATCACATACATGTAATTTAACTTAATAAATTCAATGTGATACTAATTGATATGAAAAGGGGTTTAAATGTATGATTTAGGCATTTAATGATATCAAATTAACAATTGATACCAATAGAAAGTTAAGTACATTGCCTAATCACTTTGGATGCTTAAAAAAATATTAACCAATTTAAAATATGCATACATACACTAAGAGGAAACGGTACTAATGTTTCCGTGAATACGGATTTTACTTTTACCGTTGCGATTCCTCATCTCTTTGAGCCTTTGGGATCAATTTTGCAATTCTCTTTAAAGATCCATTCCCAAAGCTCCCCCTACAAATTTATCAATTGCACTTTGGTACCCAAACTTTCTGGGGTCCATTAGGGTTAATTTTGATTCCTTGAGGAATCCATACATTCTTGTTCATGCATTCAAAAATTTTATGTCCCTTTTTATTACATGCATGACATGTGACATTTTCATTTATAACATTCTTAGCATGAGAATCAGATGCCTTAACAAAATAATTTTTTAAAAATTTTCTCTTAATGTAAGGCCTATATCCTAATCATTCTCTTTTAAATGCACATTTTTGGGATCCAATAAGCATGTTAAAATTTTTATGTCCCAATGTGAATTTGCTAAGTATGTTTTGCAAATCTATAACATTTGTGTTTAATAAGACATTTTCATTCAAAATCGATTCGCAATCACATGTCTTAGAGTTAGATGGCATATTAGATGTGACATTTTCATGTTCTAGCTTTTTAGCCTTTAAACATTCATTTTCATCATTTAAGCATGCAATTTCTTTTTCATGTTTGGCCTTTAAGCAAATAATTTCATTATTTAAAACATGAATTTTATCCATACAACATACATGATCATTTTTAAGTATAGCATGCTCATTTTTAACTAATTTCAATTTCTTTTTAAGCACATCACACAATTCTTTTAAGCTATTAAAAGCATTAAGTAAATCATTATAGTCTTGAGAATTGTGTACCTCTCCTTCTTCACTTTCTTCTTCACTTTCAAAGTGGAAGTCCTCATTCGTGATAGCCATGAATGCTAGATTTGTTCTTTCTTTGGTTTGGACCTCCTCTTCCTCCTCAGATGAGCTAGAATCGCTATCGCTCCAAGTTGAAGTAGCTTTCATTGCCTTTTTCTTTGATTTTCCTTTCTGTTGGACAATTATGACCCATAGCGTCACTATTTGTACAGATCACGGTGTTGTTGTATAAATTAACTATGTGACAGAGGAGATTGCACTCTTATCATTTGTGATTAGATCATCTAGATGTATAAATGATGAGAGGTCCCTATGATTTATTCCTGGACGGAGAATGATATGAGACAGTATCAATCCACGAAGGATAAATCGTTAAATATCCCTAGTCAGAGTATTATCGAGATTGGACATCGATAAATACGTAAAAGACTAGTATTACACTTGTGCACGTTTGTGAGGGCACAACGGCATAGTTCTCATATATTTGGGTATAGGATACTCATGCAAGTGTAATATGAGGTTGTGTTTCACCAATGGTACGGGAAATAGCTTCGCTCTGGATAGACCCCCGTGGAATCCCATTGGTACTATGACTATGTGTCTATGGGAGTCTGCAATCAGGTAGGTGTATTTGGTCTTAACTTGAGACTTGCACCGCTAATACTTACGACAATCGATATACTTTAGTTGAGGTCGTCCATGGCTTTAACCGGTTCTGTGTACGCCAATTCTGGGTATATTGAGAATCGTAGTGTGTTGGGTGTGATGTCAAGACGGAAGTATCACTCCAGTCATAGTGGAGATGACGGTCACGTAGGATACGGAACTCGTTCTCTTAAATGCTCGAGCTATCGGGATATTATGACTAGGTCATGTTTATCCGATTATGGAGACTAGTTACCAGACATCTGATATGTGCTTCGTATGGGGCAGACACAATTCCAGCCCCAGGCCTAGCACGTGATCATCCGATACTGGACAGAAATACGTAATACTACGGTATACTACGCTTGATATAGATCATATATTCCTGTAAGGATATTTCCGGAGAATTGGGTAGGCATGGCGCTTTGCTAGAAGCCAACCTTGTCTTGTGAATCGATAAAACGTAGTACGAGGTACTTACGTGTTAGGATAGTCCGATGACCGCATTTACTGCCAACATATCCGGAGGTCTCATGGGTCGCTCCCCGAGGATTCACCGATGACGTATAACTCGCACTTTAATTAATCTGGGATTAATTAGAAGAGAGAGAAAATTAATCTGGGATTAATTACGGAGATATTTTATCTAGGATAAAATATTAATAAAAGAGAGAGAACGATTAATTTGGAATTAATCGATAAAATAATATATTCGATATATTATATGAAATTGGATTTCGACGCAGAATTAAAATTGGATTTTAATTCGGGCGAACGAATTAATTTAGAATTAATTCGTTAGCGACGTGAATAGTGATTTCGCTAGGCGTAATCATTTAATTACGACGCGATGGAAAATTCGTTAATTTGGAATTAGCGAACCCGAGCCCGAGAGTGATTGCGAGTGCATTCGCATTTCGAATTCGAGCGCGGCACGCAAGTCACATCAAGCGTCAAATCGCTAGTCGCATCAATTGTCAAATCACTTGTCACTTTGAGTGATGTGATGTGACATGACATGTTGTCACTTTATTAAAGTGACTTGATGTGAATAGTAATATGTGATGGGAATAAAGTTGAAAAGACTTGTCTTTTGCTTTTTGACTTTTTGGAATAAAGAAAATGTTTAATATATTTATTTATTTGTTTTTGGAAAATAAATAAAAGATATATGTATTACATTTTCTTTTCCCTCCAATATAAGATTCGATCTTCTCTCTCCTAGGGCATATTCATTCACGTTTTTTTGCCTTCTTCTCTCTTCTCTCACGGCTTCAAGCCATTTTCTTCTCCAAGAATTTTGGTTGGACCGAATTTATGGATGAAGAAAGAGTGCTAGCACACACATGGGTTTATACTATGGTGATAGAGAAGTGTCTTCATGAGCATGGAATCTTGTTTGGAGCTTGAAGCTTGGAGCTTCAATGGTGCCCATCCATGGCCGATTCTAGGGTTTACAAGGAGCATCAAAACCGTGCAGTCCACTCCATGAAGAAGCCATTGCCGAGCTTGAACAAAGAGGAAAATGGGTTTTATTCTTCCTAGCATCAAACCAATCATTGTGAGTATATGTTTCCGCCATTATTCCTTGATGTATTCATGCTTTTTCTTGCTTGAATTTCATGATCTTGGGACCCATATTAGAAACCAACACTTTCATCCTCTTCAATGGGCAATCCATAGCTATATGACCCGGTTTGTCGCATTCATAACAAATAATTTTTGTTTTCTTCCGCGGCCATTTTTCTTCTTTCTTTTCATCCGTCTTTGATTTTCCCTTTTGCTTTACGGATTTAAGAAGCTTCTTGAAGTTCTTTTTTATTTGAGCCAACTCATCATCACTGTCACTATCACTTGAGCTTGAGTCGTCTCTTTTTCTTGCTTTTAAGGCCAATAACTTTCTTGTCCTTTTCTCATCTTCCTCCTTTTTATCCATCTTGATCTCCATTTCATACTCAAGAAATTTACCGACCAAATCATTCATCTTTGATGTGTTTATGTCGTTTGCTTCTCTAATGGAGGAGGTATAGCTTCTAAATTCCATTGGGAGTGATCTTAAAATTTTCTTCACTTGATCGGATGTCCCGATGACTTTTCCCAAGGCTCCCAAATGATTGATGATGACCGTAAACCTCAAAATAATGTGATCAATTTCTTCCCCGGATTCCATCTTGAAATTATCCAATTTACACATGAACCGGTTGATCTTCGATTCCTTCACTTGGATTGTGCCCTCATTGACCATTTCCAAAGACTTCCACAAATCATAAGCATTTCCACACTCCGGAAGTTTGTTTATTTGTTCCCGATCAATGGCACATAGAAGTTGGTTGAGTGCCTTAGCATTTTGTGAGGCTAGTTTTACATCCTCACTATCCCATTCTAAGCTCGGTTTTGGAATATCAACCACATTGCTATCTTTCTTCATTGGTACTTTTACACCCCGTGTAATCACCAAATAGGATTGCGGATCAACGGCAAGGGGATAATTCAACATCCTCTGTAAAGGTGCACTCCGAACCTTTTACAATTTTGAGTTTTGTTCGTAGGCTCACTCACAAACCTTTACAACTACCCAAACTAATGGGATTACACAACCACAAGTGTTTTTGTTTAAGAAGGTTTGAAACACACTTGGGCACTCACAAATAATAAGAAGATTGTGTGAGTTGCAAACCCAAGTGTTCTAAGCTCACTACTAAATGTATGAAAGTGTAGTGTATGTGTGAGCTTGTATGAGTGTTTAAGTATATGAAGGTTCAAGACACTCTTGTATTTGCCTTGGTAGAATATGTATGAAGGTTTTCTAAGTCTCTAACCAAGCACAAAAGAGTTGGGGTCCTATATATAATAAAATGAGAAGCAGTCCCAACTTTCTGCTGCGACCGGTATGGTCACCGGTGTAGGAAACAGAAACTGACGACGCTGTTCTAGGCTCGCGACCTAGATGGGAGTACGGAATAGCCCGCAGGGGGAACTAAACCGGAGAAATAACATGGAGTCGCCACCCAGTGTGAACTGGGACAAAGATTTAAGGCCGCACTCACCCCTCGCAAGGGAAGACCTCAAACCGTTAGGTTCGGAATGGTCTCTTACTTATGTCACTTGTGATAATACGATTTGTGCAATAAACTAACCGAATCCACGCAACATATATGCTCAAAGGTGACTTATATCTAATATGCATTCATCAAAGTAACTCCTAATCTAAGTTTGCATGCTTGAAAAGTAAGTCATTAAACGGCAAACACACAATATAACACAACAAACATTGAACCATTAGACCAAAATAAACAAATAACCATTGAAACATAAACATAAACTAAACAAAATATCATGCATAAAAATAACATAATCATGCTTAAAAATAAATAATAAACTAGGCTAAATCATGCTTAAATAACAAATAAATAACCTACGAACTACATCATGCCCAAATACAAGTTTGGATGAAACGAAATACGTGTCTCTCAAGTGGTACGTGGTGTTGTATCCCGAGTACAAACCGCACTACCGTCCATTCGGATTCGGCTACGAAATTTACGTCCGGGTTTCCATCCGATATACCATAAGAGGGAACACATATTCCGCTCATCCAAAATTCACATCATGCCTCAACAAACGACTCTTATGCGATAATATTTTAAAATAAATAAAAATAAACGAAAGGTAATAAATAAAAAGTGCCCTCAGGTCTAACCTCTTTTTTCGTCTCTTGAAAGCGCGTCACACGACCGTCGGAAGGGTTGATACTCCGCAACATTTCCGGTTCACTAATCCAACAATTTTCCTCGCTGTTTCGCTGTTTCGGACAGTTGTTTTCACTTCGTTTCGTTGCTGTTTTTGTTGTATTTTCGGGTCACTGTTTTAAGGTAATTTAGGGACTATTTTTGGGGTTATTTTGGCTTGTTTGGAGGGGTACTGTTTTGTGGTAGTTTGAAGGGCTTATGGTTCGGCTAAACTAGGCAGTGAGGGGGGTTGTGGCGTGTGTGCTGAGCAGAGGCTGCTTGCGTGGGTTTAAGGTGGCTCGTGAGTAGGGCTGGCGTGAGCAGTCGAAGTGTGGGAGATGAGTGCAGGCTGTGAGTGGGTGTGTTGATGCGTGGGGATTGTGGGCTCGACACTGAGTCAGCGTGAGTGAAGGGGCATTCAACGTGAGCGTGGGGTATGTGGCTAGTTGATGCGTGAAGTTGGTATTTGATTAGTGGACTATGGGCTTACGGTACGCAGTGGGCTACGTGAATGAATCTAGGTGAGGGACGTGAACGTGTTGGCTTTGAGTGTAGGTGTGAGGGGATAGTGAGGGCATGTGGCGTTGAGTGTAGGTGAGGCAGTAATGTGATTGTGAGTGGAGGGCTTATGTGCGTAAGAGCAAAGAGAGGCAAGTGGCATTGGATGCTTGATGAAGTGAGGGGCCGTGAGTGATAAGCTAGGGTTTATTTCTTTGTGTTTTTCCGTGAGAGTGAGTCGGGGTTTAATGTGTCGGTGAAGGGTTCTTTTATAGGTAAATGGATGACGGTTATCCTTGTTTGGGAAGGAGAAGGATTTGTGCATTAATTGAGAGATATTTTTAATTATTGTGTGATAAGGAAATCTTTTAATTAGGGAAGTGATTTGATTTAATTTGATTTATTCTTTTTAGTTAGGGATATGATTTGATTTAATTAGGAAGGTGAATTATTTAGATTTATTTAATTTAGGCATTTGATTTATTTAAATTAGGAAGGTGATTTAATTTGATTTATGGATGTGATTTATTTAAATTTAATTTGATTGATTTAATTTGTGACATGTGTTTTAAATGTTTTAATTAAGGATTTGATTTAATGGGTTTGGGCTTAGGATGTGTTTTAAAACGGAGGTCCAACAAACGAACCCGCAGCTACTCCAGCGAATTAAATCCAACAATGTGTCAATTCTTGACTCTTCCCTTCCAACGTCTGTTTCCCGCGGCTTTCACAATTAAAGAGGTAGCATCTCCATACGAGACTCATCATCGGGACTTATATGCAAAAATGCAGTGCCTACAGTCGCCCCTACTTTGATGAGACTTGTGCAGTGTGCAGCAGTGACAATCCTATCAAAGTTATTTGCAATGCATTTTCACTTACCTGGCTCGCCATCTGTCACATTGTTTGCCTGTTGCTCTTAACTGAATTTGATGATGTGTCATTCCTGGCGTGCTAAACCCCACACCTAGGGTGTCGCAGTAGTCCACAATAGTCATCGATAGTCCACAATACTCCACGGTAGTCCATATAGTCCACGGTAGTCCACAAAACTTTACGATAGTCTACGGTAGTCCACATAATCCACGATAGTCCTTGGTAGTCCACATAATCCACGGTAGTCCTCGGTAGTCCACATAATCCACGATAGTCCACACTATCCTCATAGTCCACGGTAGTCCTCGGTAGTCCACATAATCTACATAGTCCACGGTAGTCCTCGGTAGTCCATATAGTCCACGGTAGTCCACGATAGTCCACACAATCCTCATAGTCCATAGTAGTCCACGGTAGTCCTCGGTAGTCCACGGTAGTCCTCGGTAGTCCACACAATCCTCATAGTATACGGTAGTCCTCGGTAGTCCACATAATCCACATAGTCCACGGTAGTCTTCGGTAGTCCACGGTAGTCCTCGGTAGTCCACATAGTCCACGGTAGTCCACACAATCCTCATAGTCCATATAGTCCACGGTAGTCCTCGGTAGTCCACGGTAGTCCTCGGTAGTCCACATAATCCACATAGTCCACGGTAGTCGTCGGTAGTCCACGGTAGTCCACAACACTTCACTATAGTCCACGGTAGTCCACATAATCCACATAGTCCTCAGTAGTCCACGGTAGTCCACATAATCCACATAGTCCATATGCCGTACCTGGCGTGCTAAACCCCGTACCTATGGTGTCGCGGTTGCGTCTCCATACCTAGAGTGCCACAGTGATGTCTCCATACCCTGAGTGTCGTACTCCATACCCGGAGTATCGTACCTGGCGAGCTAAACCTCATACCCAAGGTGTCGCTGAAATATCTCCATACCTGGAGTGCCATACCCGGCATGATTCATACTGATGCTGATATCCGATGTGGGCCTCGCCCCCAGAATGCCATACCCGGCAAGATTCATAGTGATGCTGATATCTGATGTGGGCATCGCCCCCAGAGTGCCATACCCGGAAAAACTGAAACTGATATCTGATGTGGGCCTCGCCCCCAGAGTGCCATACCCGGCCAAACTTCTATTAATGCTGATGTGGGCCTCGCCCCAAGAGTGCCATACCTAGCAAGACTAATACTGATGCTGATGATTCATTCTCGAACCATACTGTGAGATGGTCCATTCCCGAACCATTTACTGTGTAAGGTGGTCCATTCCCGAACCGTTACTGTGAGGTGGTCCATTCCCGAACCATTACTGTGATGTGGTCCATTCTCGAACCTTGCTCCATTCTCGGAGTGACATTCCAGGCTTGTTCATTGCCGAACCGTGCTCCATTCTCGGAGTGCCATTCTCGGTTTTGTTCATTCTCGAACCGTGCTCCATTCTCGGAGTGCCATTCTTGGCTTTGTTCATTCCCGAACCTTGCTCCATTCTCGGAGCGTCATTCATGGCTTGTTCATTCCCGAACCTTGCTCCATTCTCAGAGTGACATTTCTGCCTTGTTCATTCTCGAACTGTGCACTATTCTCGAAGTGCCATTCCCGGTTTGTTCATTCCTGAACTGTGCTGATGATGCAGTGAGCCCTCGACCCTGGGACGCATCCGGGAACTGCAACCGATAATGGGGGCCCTCGACCATGGGACGCATCCCAATACCGCTGACAATGTGGGCCTCGCCCTCGAATTGATGATGTAGTGGGTCCTCGACCCTGGGACGCATCCCGGAACTACAACTGATGATGCAGTGGGCCCTCGACCCTGGGACGCATCCCGGAACTATAACTGACAACGGGGGCACCTCGACCTTGGGACGCATCCCAATACCGCTGACAAAGTGGGCATCGCCCTCAAACTGATGATGTAGTGGGTCCTCGACCCTGAGACGCATCCCAAAACTACAACTGATGATGCAGTGGGCCCTCGACCCTGGGACGCATCCCGGAACTACAACCGACAACGGGGGCACCTCGACCCTGGGACGCATCCCAATACCGCTGACAAAGTGGGCCTCGCCCTCAAATTGATGATAGTGGGTCCTCGACCCTGGGACGCATCCCGGAACTACAACAGATGATGCAGTGGGCCCTCGACCCTGGGACGCATCCTGGAACTGCAACCAACAACGGGGGTACCTCGACCCTGGGACGGATCCAATACCGCTGACAAAGTGGGCCTCCCCCTCAAACTGATACTGACGTGGGCCTCGCCCCTAACTGATACTGATGTGGGCCTCGCCCCTAGACTGATACTGATATGGGCCTCGCCCAAAACTGATACTGATGCGGGCCTCGACCCTATGACTCATATTGATATGGCTCTCGCCCCCATACTGATATTGATATGGGCCTCGCCCCAAACTAATACGGATGTGGGCCTCGACCCAAACTGATACTGATGTGGACCTCACCCTAAACTGATATGGGCTTCACCCAAAACTGATACTGATGTGGGCCTCGCCCCCAAACTGATACTGATGCGAGCCTCGCCCCAAACTGATACTGATGTGGGCCTCGACCTAGGACCCATCCAAAAAACTGATACTAATGTGGGCCTCGACTCTGGGACTCATCCCCAAAACTTTGACGATGTGGGCCTCGACCCCGGGATTCACTCCCGGATTCATTCCAAAACTCTGTCGATGTGGGCCTCGACCCTGCGATTCATTCTCGGATTCATTCCAAAACTCTGACGATGTGGACCTCGACCCTGGGATTCATTCCCCAAACTGCTGATAGTGTGGGCCTCGGCCCTGGGATTCATTCCCGAAACTGATGATGCTATGTTGATGTTTCTGGTTGGCTTGCATTTGCCACTTTCTCATTTTCTTTAAAACCTGCGAACAAAAACAAGACAAAGATTGCGTGTATATGACGTGTACGCATGAATGCATGAATGTGTTTCCTATTCCGATGGGTTAGGTCTTCCTTGTGCTCCTCGGTGCTTCTTGCCTTCAAATGTCTTCGGTTACCCCCTGGGTCTGCTTACAATTTCCTTCTGCTCGTTCTCTTCTAGTGATTGGTTGGTTCTCTCTTGTCTCATGGCTCAAGATCTCGTTGTTTCCCTTATTTGCGAGAAGGTAGACTGGTCGCCCCCAGTCTTGATTTAGCTTTCTGCTCTTCACTGCTTGTAATAGGTCAAGGTGAACCACGTGATGTGGCATTCCATATCATCATATTATATCACATTCTACGAAATAGTCCCAATAGCTACACATATTATTGCCCTCAAAGAATGCCCAGTATTGAAACCAGAGAACCTTCAAAACATTCAATGCAACTCAAATCCAAGTCTTTGAATAAATGATCTAAGCCAGACTCAAAGTGTGTGTGCGCAAAGGTTCCTTTGCAGATTCATCCCCAGGTGAGCCAACTCAATGATTTCGTCAAAAAATTGGGATCGATGGGTCAAACCGACCTAGATGTCTCAATTATGCCTGCAGTTGCTTTTATGTGCTCAATGTGGTATGGTTTTCTTTCTCTTTTGTCTCTTTCTTTTTTCTTTTCATTTTGAACTTCTTTTTTTCTTTTTCTTTTCTTTTTCTCTTTCTCTTTTTTTTTCAACACACCTACCCTTTAAGGTAGCATTTCTCCTCATGGTGGTCCTAATACTCGCCCATGGGTAGCTTCACGCTTATCGGTTATAGGTGGTTCAATTCTTTTCTTTAGAGACTTTTCTTTCATTTTTAACCATACCACACATCATAACATAAGCAAATTAGGATATACATCTAAGCAAACGGTCATTCACCGACCTACAATTTCATCAATTAGTCACTTTGCTAACTACTCAGGTTTTCACTGCTAAGAACCATAATCAAGTGCTTACGAGTCTAACATAGATCAATTACTCAAATTATCAGATAAAAGCACGTCAAAGGTTTATCGTTTCTAAGGTTTCACCCTAAGGCAATCAGTTTCATCATCGGACTTATGTCTAACTATCAAGGACTAAAAACAAACAAATTTTTTCTTTTTTCTTTTTTTTTTTTCTTTTTTTTTCTTTTTTTTGGGTCCACCATGGTCTTTCTATCCTTGCCGTAAAATTCTCTTTTCCTCAGTTTCCTTTTCCATGATATCCATGTTTGTTAAACTCTTCTTTGACAAATCATTCTTTCTTCTCTAACCCAACAGATATCTATGATGGCTTTTAAGACACATGGGTTAACATGATGCATGTATGCATGAGATGTATGAGATGCGTGCGATGCATGGAATATATAAGTCGGCCCATTATCATTTTAAAGCATTCAATCATACTATTGCGCGGTGCAAACTTATCCCAGTTGAAAAGGCCCAACAAGTTTACACTTTGCGATAACATGGCTGAACAACTTCAAATGATACGAGGCCTAAACATAAAATGGCCTATCGGTATTTTAGAAGCTTTTGGCCCAATTGCCATAAAGCACAGACTCATCCCAGTTTAAATGGCCCAACAAGCCCATACCTCATGACAAAAAGTCCAACTGAATCCAAATGACGATGGTCATAAACGCAAATATGAAGGAATAGTCTCTATTAATCATACAACTACAAGTCACACGCGGGTTTATGGGGGTATAGACAAAGGCTCCTATCGACGAAGGGTTTGGGTCTCCCTACTCAAGGGTCCGAGCGACCAAGTGACACTAAGGTACATGCCAACGAGTTATGGTGCGTGACTGACTGTCAAATGGATTTCCCGTTGTAGATTCCCCAGAGGGAGGGTGGAACGATGCTCTCTTAAATACCCAAGCCCCTTAGGCTCTTATCGCTTGGTGTCAGGAATAAACAATGAGTCCTCCAAATTATTCCATCACAGTAGGCTACAAGTAGATGATTATCTAGGTGCCTTCACAGCTTTTCCTTATAGAAAAGTAGTGAGTGAAGGAAGACACCAAACCATCACTTAGCCTTAAGAATACCTTTGATTAAACCCCTTTCAACCTACGGTAGACACAGTTAACTAAAGCACAAATTACAATCACTACAAGACATTATTTCGGGGCCAATTCTCTGTCCCCAGCGGAGTCGCCAGACTGTAGGACATAGAAATTGACGACGCTGTTCTAGGCTCGCGGCCTAGATGGGAGTACGGAATAGCCCGCGGGGGAACTAAACCAGAGAAATAACATGGAGTCGCCACCCAGTGTGAACTGGGACAAAGATTTAAGGCCGCATTCACCCCTCGCAAGGGAAGACCTCAAACCGTTGGGTTCGGAATGGTCTCTTACTTATGTCACTTGTGATAATACGATTTGTGCAATAAACTAACCGAATCCACGCAACATATATGCTCAAAGGTGACTTATATCTAATATGTATTCATCAAAGTAACTCATAATCTAAGTTTGCGTGCTTGAAAAGTAAGTCATTAAACGGCAAACACACAATATAACACAATAAGCATATTGAACCATTAGACCAAAATAAACAAATAACCATTGAAACATAAACATAAACTAAACAAAATATCATGCATAAAAATAACATAATCATGCTTGAAAATAAATAATAAACTAGGTTAAATCATGCTTAAATAACAAATAAAAACCTACGAACTACATCATGCCCAAATACAAGTTTGGATGAAACGAAATACGTGTCTCTCAAGTGGTACGTGGCGTTATATCCCGAGTATAAACCGCACTACCGTCCATTCAGATTTGGCAACGGAATTTACGTCTGGGTTTCCATCCGATATACCATAAGAGGGAACACATATTCCGCTCATCTAAAATTAACATCATGCCTCAACAAACGACTCTCATGCGATAATATTTTAAAATAAATAAAAATAAACGAAAGGTAATAAATAAAAAGTGCCCTCAGGTCTAACCTCTTTTGTCGTCTCTCGAAAGCGCGTCACATGGCCGTCGGAAGGGTTGATACTCCGCAATATTTCTGGTTCACTAATCCAACAATTTTCCTCCTTGTTTCGGACAGCTGTTTTCACTCCGTTTTGCTGCTGTTTTTTTTTGTATTTTCGGGTCACTATTTTAAGGTAATTTAGGGACTGTTTTGTGGCAGTTTGAAGGGCTTATGGTTCGGCTAAACTGGGCAGTAAGGGGGGTTGTGGCGTGTGTGCTGAGCAGGGGCTGCTTGCGTGGGTTTAAGGTGGCTCGTGAGTAGGGCTGGCGTGAGTAGTAGAAGTGGGGGAGATGAGTGCAGGCTGTGAGTGGGTGTGTTGATGCGTGGGGATTGTGGGCTCGGCAGTGAGTCAGCGTGAGTGAAGGGGCATTCAACGTGAGCGTGGGGTATGTGGCTAGTTGATGCGTGAGGTTGGTATTTGATATGGGGACTGTGGGCTTATGGTGCGCAGTGGGCTACGTGAATGAATCTAGGTGAGGGACGTGAACGTGTTGGCGTTGAGTGTAGGTGTGAGGGGATAGTGAAGGCATGTGGCGTTGAGTGTAAGTGAGGCCAGTAATGTGATTGTGAGTGGAGGGCTTATGTGCGTGAGAGCAAAGAGGGGCAAGTGGCGTTATTGCTTGATGAAGTGAGGGGCCGTGAGTGATAAGCTAGGGTTTATTTCTTTGTGTTTTTCTGTGAGAGTGAGCCAGGGTTTAATGTGTTGGTGAAGGGTTCTTTTTATAGGCAAAAGGATGAGGGTTATCCTTGTTTGGGAAGGAGAATGATTTGTGCATTAATTGGGAGTATTTTTAATTATTGTGTGATAATGAAATCTTTTAATTAAGGAAGTGATTTGATTTAATTTGATTTATTCTTTTTAGTTAGGGATATGATGATTTAATTAGGAAAGTGAATTATTTAGATTTATTTAATTTAGGCATGTGATTTATTTAAATTATGAAGGTGATTTAATTTGATTTATGCATGTGATTTATTTAAATTTAATTTGATTTGATTTAACTTTGTAACATGTGTTTTAAATGTTTAATTAGGGATTTGATTTAATGGGCTTGGGCTAAGGATGTGTGTTTTAAAACGGAGGTCCAACAAGCGAAACCGCAGCTACTCCAGCGAATTAATCCAACAATGTGTCAATTCTTGACTCTTCCCTTCCAACGTCTGTTCTCGTGGCTTTCACAATTAAAGAGGTAGCGTCTCCATACGAGACTCATCATCGGGACTTATATGTAAAAATACAGTGCCTACAACCGGTATGGGGACCGGTATGCCGGTCTGGGTTCCAACAGATACTAACGGCTATATTACCATTGGGAAAGTATACGTTAGACCGGTATGGTAACCGGTATGAGGACCGGTATGGTCTGTGCCGGTTCCAGAATGTGTGCACAAAGAAGAGCTAGACCGAAATGGAGACCGGAATGGATCTCCCTGGTTCCAGAAAGCATGCATAAGGCTTTCCTTAACCGGTATGGTCACCGAAATGACACCGGTATGCCGGTCTCAGACCAAAATGCAGAGTAATGAAGGTTTTAAGGCATTTTGTCATGATCCTAATGCATCTAAGTGATTGTGCATGCAATCTTATGAGCTTAGGCACTTGAATATTACAATTCACATTACAATTTAAATCTTAAGCTAAGACTTCGCAATATATTCTTCAATTTGCCGCAAGTCTTCAAATTCTCGCTCTTCACCCTATATGCTTCGACAATTTTTGTATTGCTTCGTTTTTGCACGTCGAAATCCTCTTTCGCGTTGACGTCATCAAAATCCATTTATGCGACCAAGTCGCCAACAATGCATAACCTATATAAATTTGAATAGGCTGTTATAAAACATTAGTAAGAGGCACAACAATGAGGATCATAAATGAAAAACCAAAAAAAAAAATTTTGAATTGTTGGAAATCCCTCCTTCAAATTACCTATTCTAGGCTTAAGCGGAGCATGTAAAACTTCCTACTATCCCAGACTTTTATAAGAAACGTACTCTGTATTTGAACTCATGACATCAAGTTGAGATCCTAAATCCTAAACTACCAAGACACGCCCCTTAGAGATAAAAGTTCAAATTTAAAACATAAAACACGTATAATTAAGGGGAGGCCAGTGGTAAAATACACATAAAAACCTCAAACTTCAATTCCTAAAATAAGTTTGAGAAGTTCCAGGTTTTTATAAGAAACGCACTCTCTGTATTCGAACTCATGACCTCAAGATGACTATTTTTTTAAAAATATTTAAGCCTAGCATGACTAGTCGACTCGGTAATTCCCCCCTCCTCATTCTGAGAAGTTATTGATCCCGAAATATAGAAGGAAAAGCTCAAGTTCAACATATCTGCCATGGTATTATACTAATCGGCCACAACAACAGTCTTAACAGTCTCACCCTTTGTTATTGTTATTTTTTGAAGGGCTAGCGAACGCATTGTTGGTTTCTATTACGGTCCCAAGATCAATAATAAGCATGAAAACATGTGTGAATAACAATCGAGAAGTTGCGGAATACTTACATCGATCGGTTAAGCGACGCGCGAGGCAACGAAACTCAACTTTTCTGCCATTGGATTGGTTCAGAAGTGAGCAGTTCACAGCCCTCCATTTTCTATTTTTGAGCTCCTCGAACAAGCTCCAAGCTTCGTCGAACGATTCCCGGATCATAGGTGGACTTCCCTATCACCTTCGCATGTCTCGTAAGTGTGCTAGCACTTGTGATTTTGCCAAAATCACACTCTTGTGTTTCCCACTGCTCACGTTTTTTTAGAGAAACCAGTGAGCTGTTTTGAGCCCATTGGGCGTGAGATGAGAAAGATGAGAGGAGAGAGAATGTGTAAGATGTGTTCCAAATTTGTGTATCTTATACACAAGAGTGAATTTCAAATTCATTTGGAATGAATTTGGCTTTTAAAAGTCAAACCATTAAAGCCAACAACCACACAGATCACTCAATCACATCAATCACAAGTTGTCAAGTCACATCACTCAAAGTGACAAGTGATTTGACGCTTGATGCGACTAGCGATTTGACGCTTGATTTGACATGCGTGCCGCACTCGAATTCGAAATGCGAATGAGTTCGAAAAATCTAGTTTTAATTCCGCGAAGAATCTAATTTCGTTTAATATATCAAATATATTAATTTATCGATTAATTCCAAATTAATCGTTATCTCTCTTTAATTGATATTTTAACCCAGATAAAATCTCTCTGCAATTAATCCGAGATTAATTTTCTCTCTCCTCTAATTAATCCCAGATTAATATAGAGTGCGAGTCATACGTCATCGGTGAATCTTTGGGAAGCAACCCATGAGATCCCCGGATATGTTGGCAGTAAAATCGGTCGTCGGACTATCCGAACACATACGTACCAAGTACGACATTTATACCGATTTACAAGACAATGTTGGCCTCTAGCAAAGCACCATGCCTACCCAATTCTCCGGAAACATCCTTACAGGAATAAAGGATCTATATCAGGCGTATTATACGTAGTATTGCGTATTCTGTCCAGTATCGAATGATCACGTGCTAGGCCTGGGGCTGGAATTGTGTCTGCCCCGTACGAAGCACATGTCGGATGTCTGGTAACTAGTCTCTATAATCGGATAACTATGACCTAGTCATATTATCTCGATGACTGCAGTACTTAAGAGTACTAGAACCGTATCCTACGTGACCATCATCTCCATATGACTGGAGTGACACTTCCGTCTTGACATCACACCCAACACACTACAATTCTCAATATACCCAGCATTGGCGTACACAGAACCTGTTAAAGCCCAGGACGACCGCAACCAAAGTATATTGATTGTCGCAAGTATTAGCGGTGCAAGTCTCAGGTTAAGACCAAATACACCTACCCTGATTTCGGACTTCCATAGACACATAATCATACTACCAATGGAATTCTGAGGGGGTCTATCCAGAGCGAAGCTGTTTCCTGTACCATCGGTAAAACACAACCTCCTATTACACTTGCATGAGTATCATATAACCAATTATATGAGAACTATGTCGTTGTGCCCTCACAACGCGCACAAGTGTAATACTAGTATTTTACGCATTATCGATGTCCATTCTCGATAATACTCTGACTAGGGATATTTAATGATTTATCCTTCGTGGACTGATACTGTCTCATATCATTCTCCGTCCAGGAACAAATCATAGGGACCTCTCATCATTTATACATCTAGGTGATCTAATCACAAATGATAAGAGTGCAATCTCCTTTGTCACATACTTAATTTGTACAACAACACAATGATCTGTACAAATAGTGACGCTATGGGTCATAATTGTCCAACAATCTCCCACTTGGCCTATAGCCAGTCACTCGAGTGTCTTACACCCGAACTATGTACGGTTGGCTCAAATTACTGAGAAAATACTTTCGTCAGCGGATTTGTTTGATTATCATCTGATGTGATTTATTCGATCATCACATCGCGACGATGTATGATCCGAACGAATCAGATGAATATCGAAGTATGTATCTGGATCGTTGATGAGACCATTAATTCTTTAGCCTGTGCTGACGCCTAGCTCAGCTGCTAACAGAATTATATCTAATCTAATTATATTTATTTATCGACCCAGAAAGCTTCTATTGCCGCCTCAGCTGCAGCAATAACCCGCATTTGTTGTTTATACGGTAACAGTATCTTGTTTGGAAGATTTCCAGCTCATTGTTCCGTTATTCAAACTTAGTAGTACCGTTTGCGACTTATAGTCGTTTTATCGGTTTAGGAAACTTGCAGTAGTGATCCTAGTCACTTCAAGTTCTCCTTCTCCATAGACTAAGACAACATCCTTAGTTCTCTAAGATACTAACGGATGTTCTTAACTTCAATCCAGTGACTATCACTTGGATTGGCCTGTTTGTGAATCCATATGCTCAAAGCGTATGAGACACCAGGTTGCGTACATTTTTCAATGTACGAGTTCTCGGAGAGTTTTCTCGAAAGCCAAGCTTTCACCGATAGTTATTATGGGAATATCATTTCCAAGAAATGACATATATTATCATTATTTATAGGACAACCACTGTCAGTGCGCTCCCACTAACCCTCTTATATACACAAGAATCATTTCATTTTGAATTAAATCATAAACCATTATGATCACATCAAAACGAAAATTCCAAGAACCTAATGCTTGCTTCAATCCAAACATGGATCGAATAACCCGCAAACCTTGTTTGCTAGTTTTGGTACGAAAAAACCGACAGGATATTGTAAACATCCTTCGAAAGGTTTCCTTTTCAGGAAAGTGATTTTCTCGTTCAGCTGACATATTTCATACATGAAACATGCAGCTTTAGCAAGCATTATCCAAATGGATTTACCGTGGCAACAGGTAAAAGGTTGAATCGTAATCAACACATGTTGATAACGATACCTTTTCGCTACAAGCCTAGCTTAGTACGTTGGTATGTTGCCTTCCATGTACGTCTTCCTTGAAGACTTATACAGTACCAATAGGCACAATGCCTTGCGGTACATCAACTAGTATCAAAATATAGTTGATATACATGGAATCCATTTCGGATGTCATGACACTTTGTCATAATAGGGAGTCGATACCTTGTATCACTTCCTCATATGTAGTCAGTTGGTATACCTAAATAAGATTGACATCTTTATGAGGTGAGATCAGAAACCCATACCCAGGTTGTTTTCTGACTCTCTCCGACATACGCGGTTCTTGTGTATACAAAGATTAATGGTAATAGTTTCATCTTTGATGAACTATTTGTGTTCTATTAGGATTCGGTGCCTTGAATAGTATCACTCCGATTTTCATCGAGTTTTACTATCCTCCCACTTACCACTGCATATCGGTATTCCTCTTAGGAAAACCGCATGGCGAGCAACAATCTAATTATTCTCTTGTGAGTGGTATAAGTAAAATACTTATGGTATCCCTATGATAACCTACAATTGGCACTTATCCAATTTGGGTTCTAGTTTGGTGTCATCCAAACATATGGTTTCTTTCCTGTTCATATCTAATATGAAATCTGTCAAACAGATTTTAATGGAACCTTATTCTAAATAAGTTCTTGCACTGTTTAAAGTTTATCCGTTGAAGGAAATGGTAGCTCAGAGCGACTCATGATTAACCTTATCATGTCCAATAAAATTCGGTTACTCAGTTCGGACACATTGTCAGTTTGACGTGTTCCGGAAGGAGTCCTCATTTGAAAGAATACTTTACTCTTTCAAGTATATAAGAAACTTATTGCTTAAGTATTTTCCATTACGGTCTTACCGTGACGGTCTAATACTTTAGCCGATCTGTTTGTCCATTTCGTGTCGAAACTTTAAAAGTTTTCGATTTGTGTTCTAAAAGAAACACATAACCATTATGTGATGCCACATCCGTAAAGATCACGAAATATTCATATTCACCTCTAGCCTAGCTAGACATGGGCCCACTTGCTTCACTATGAACTAGGGCTAACAGATCAGTGACATTTACACTTTTACCAAGTAAATAGTGTTTTAGGCACTTTGCCCAATAAACTAGATTCGTAGACTTTATTTGAATGAAATCAAATCAGTCTTGTACCCACTCTTGAAAGTGTGGATATACGAGTCTTGTTTGATCGTGTACCAGACTACAATGCCACAATTAGTTTCGTCTGATCAAATCAGTTGAGCTAGTTGTTTGTCATTTTATATATTTGAGATTTATTTATATGCAAAATATAAATTCTGTTATTCACATCTAATGTGTATATCTCAATATCATCTTTATATAATGAAAAACTTTAGTGTTCTAGAATATAAAGGTCAATCCGCAACGGATTAAACACTGATATAAAGATAATGTTCCTAGTCAAACTAGTTAAATTATAACAGTTTCCTAATTTAGGTACACACCCTAGGGTAGTTCCTAAACTTAGGTATCTACGGTTAAAACAGCGACTTTCTCATCGTTTCCAATTCGTAGATAAAATCTCGATTGAAGTCAGTATCCTGTTCAAAACAGATTCTGAACATCAATATATATTTATGTCACACTAAGTATCTAAAATCCAATTTTAATACTAGTTATGAACATAATGTTGACAAACATATTTGAAGTCAGAGCCTTGCTCGTCTTCAATTTCCTCATGTCTGCTTTGTTCAAACGGCAGTCACGCTTCCGCGATCCCGTTTGCCACATTTAGGCAGACATTTTGGGATATGTCCTTTATCTTCCCAGAAGATTATAATGATTTTGCCTTTGCCCTTTTCAACACTCCAGAAGCCTTTGGCCAAGCCTCGGGTTTCTAGATTATCAAAGTAAGGTGCACCTTGCGCTACTTGTCTTATTGCAAACTTTGACTTTATCTCCTTGAGAATTGTCATTAACTCTCCAAGAGTTTACTATTGCAATTTTAGTACTTCTAAGATTCTAAGAATAGATTCTTTGAAGATCCTCTAATTTCATTATCATACTTTAAGGATCTGATCCTTAGTTCTGATTCAGAAATTAAGGAGTCTACTTGACAAGTATAATGGATTAAGCACTAAAATTATCATCACATAAATCTTCCAAAGATTATGCTCTACTATTTGCTTAACTCCGGCTTTAGGCATAATATGTATTTTATCAAATAAAGTAACTTATTATTTTCCAGGACCATCCTGAAATTTATTCCCATTTGAAAATTAAACCATTTAAATACATTTTCCCTAGGATTATGTTTTAAATATCAATCTTTCAATTTTATCTTGATTCTAATAGTCCAACTATTTAATCAACGATTAAGGTACTATTTATTATAATGATTACAATAGTCCAACTATTTAATCAACTATAATTTAATAGATTAAAATCAAGTATATTGATTACTATAATCCAATTATAAAATCAACTATAAATGAATAGTTTGAATATATAGTCCAACTATTTATTAAAACAACAATTTAAATATTAGTCCAACTAACATTTAATTTCTTTGACGAATTGATATTTTGTTGAGCGCGTATGACGAGTAATTGAACGAGTATTGCAAATTCAATTCTTGCCTCCCACTATTTTTTGGCGAGCCTCTAACCCTCTGTCGAGTACTCGGGAAACCGCATTTATTAGTGGGCTAGGATCCCGTTAAATATCACACAATCTTGACTTTGGCCAACAAATTGTATGATAATTAACTAGGTAGATCTCTAAGATCAATTGGATCCAATCCAATTCCTAGATCCGGTAGGGGGACATCCAAGTCCGAAACATATATCTTATATATGCCAATACATCCAATGTATTACCTAATCTTTTTCCTCTGAATCAACTAAGCATTGGCTTTGGCACAACAAACTTAGTGATCCCAGTTAAGCGCGACCCATTGACCATGGAAAGCTTCGTAATCAATGTCGATGGACAAGAAGTGGTCTTGACTTTGGCCAACAAACCACAACTTGGACAAGACACCAATATGGAACAAAGCCTTCGTGATTCAAACACATCCTCGACGGACAAAGGCCTTGACTTTGGCCAACAAGCCAATGCCAGTCTCGGATCTTGAGTGAGAATCACTCAATGGAAGGAAAAACGCTTAATATGAGCGATGGTTTTTCGAGTGCAAATTGACAACCAATTATTATCTTTGTTAATGTCTCATCATCATACACCCTTAAACATGCATTCTAAACACATAATAAAGCTCGTATAATAAAATAATAATGATATGTGGATGGATATTTTACACAATGATCCTAGATCAAATCTCTCCATTTCTCTCTCCCGCTAGCACATGTATTACTTCTACCCGTTACACTACACTTATAAAGAAACCTCATTTTCATTGAGGGGAATAGGTGAGAAGAGATACAAAGAAATGAGAGGTAATAAGGCTGGACACACAGGTCCAATTAATAAATCAAATTTATTACAACAATTTCTAAAATTTCCATCTAATATCCATCTGATATACATTATTCATGCATCGCAACCATGTATTCACATAAGCATGTTATCAATCAATATAATCAAATTAATTAATCTGATAATTAGTGACCATCCAATGTTCAAACAACGATTTGATTTTGCTCGAGTCAAACTCGTTTTGCGAATAAGTACTCAAAGTACGAATTCTCGAATTAAATTAAACTACATATTTAAATCCAATTCAATATGCATTTAATTCTAATTCGCTATTTAATTCCAAATTAAATATTACACTTTATTAATAAACTTTTTACGACTTAAATTCCAAATTTAATCGTTACGGGTCTCAAAGCCCGATTAACGTCAAACGTCAATTTAATTAAAGTCCGATGGGCTTTTAATTAATTTCTTGAGGCGTGGACTTTTGGTCAACTCGGGTCAAACCGAATAACCAAAATCCAATCGGGGAGTTACCCCATAAGCCCATAAATCAATTTAGGCCCATTAGGCCCAATTAAACTTTAAAGGTCCATTAAGTCGCATTTGGGCTTTATGGAAGCGGTTTTGGGCCTAATTGGATCCAACCAAATTTGCCTAAACTCAACTTTGTACAACAAAACCCAACAAGCCCAATTACAACACTTAAGCCCAATTTCACAAAATAGGCCCAAAATAATTAAATCATAAAATTCCAAATTCCCAATTTAATTACCAAAGTGTATAACATGATTAATTACCCAAATTAACATTTCTAAAACATCAATATACACAATTATCATGCTCATTTTCATCATCACATGTCCAACACATTTTGATTAAAATCAAACCCAATTTTACATGCTCAAAGTCTCGGCAAAGGAGGGGATGTTATATCCGATTTGGTTTCCAATCCAATTAATCCCACAATCGACATTAAATCAACATCCTAATTGATTCTAACTCATCCAATGAATCAAAAATCACCAAGACCATTAGGGCTTAAGGCATTCGGCCATCACCACCAAATTGGGCAAATTTGTTCCAAATAAAATTTAATCAAATTGATCCAATCAATATTCAATTAAACATCAATTAAGCATATTCATTCATCCAATTTCAAAAATCATGCTCAAAATCAATTTACCCAATTTTAAGCCCTAAACGTTTTCATGCTCAAACCTTGCTCTAGATGTTATTGTTGGTTTCTATTAAGGTCCCAAGATCAATAATAAACATGAAAACATGTGTGAATAACAATCGAGAAGTTGCGGAATACTTACATCGATCGGTTAAGCGACGTGCGAGGCAACGAAACTTAACTTTTCTGCCCTTGGACTGGTTCGGCAGTGAGCAGTTCACATCCCTCCATTTTCTATTTTTGAGCTCCTCCAACAAGCTCCAAGCTTCGTCGAATGATTCTCGTCTCATGGGTGGACTTCCCTATCACCTTCGCATGTCTCGTAAGTGTGCTAGCACTTGTGATTTTGCCACAAAATCACACTCTTGTGCTTCCCATTGCTCACATTTTTTAGAGAAACCAGTGAGCTGTTTTGAGCCTCTTAGGCATGAGATGAGAAGATGAAGGGAAAAGAGAGAATGAGAAAGATGAGTGAATTTCAAATTCATTTGGAATGAATTTGGCTTTTAAAAGTCAAATCATTAAAGCCAACAACCACACACATCACTCAATCACAAGTTGTCAAGTCACATCACTCAAAGTGACAAGTGATTTGACGCTTGATGCGACTAGCGATTTGACGCTTGATTTGACTTGCGTGCCGCACTCGAATTCGAAATGTGAATGCGCTCACAAATAATCCCGGGCTCGGGTTCGCTAATTCCAAATTAACGAATTTTCCGTTGCGTCGTAATTAAATGATTACGCCTAGTGAAATCACTATTCATGTCGCTAACGAATTAATTCTAAATTAATTCGTTCGCCCGAATTAAAATCTAATTTTAATTCCGCGTCGAAATCTAATTTCGTTTAATATATTAAATATATTAATTTATCGATTAATTCCAAATTAATCGTTATCTCTCTTTAATTGATATTTTATCCCATATAAAATATCTCTGCAATTAATCCCAGATTAATTTTCTCTCTCTTCTAATTAATCCCAGATTATTATAGAGTGCGAGTCATATGTCATCGGTGAATCTTTGGGAAGCGACCCATGAGATCCTCGGATATGTTGGCAGTAAAATCGGTCGTCGGACTATTCGAACACGTACGTACCAAGTACGACGTTTATACCGATTTACAAGACAAGGTTGGCCTCTAGCAAAGCGTCATGCCTACCCAATTCTCCAGAAACATCCTTATAAGAATAAAGGATCTATATCAGGCGTAGTATACGTAGTATTGCGTATTTCTGTCCAGTATCGAATGATCACGTGCTAGGCTTGGGGCTGGAATTGTGTCTGCCCCGTACGAAGCACATGTCGGATGTCTGGTAACTAGTCTCTATAATCGGATAACTATGACCTAGTCATATTATCCCGATGACTGCAGTAGTTAAGAGTACTAGTACCGTATCCTACGTGACCATCATCTCCATATGATTGGAGTGACACTTCCGTCTTGACATCACACACCCAACACACTACGATTCTCAATATACCCAGCATTGGCGTACACAGAACCTGTTAAAGCCCTGGACAACCACAACCAAAGTATATTGATTGTCGCAAGTATTGGCGGTGCAAGTCTCAGGTTAAGACCAAATACACCTACCCTGATTTCGGACTTCCATAGACACATAGTCATACTACAAATGGAATTCCGAGGGGGTCTATCCAGAGCGAAGCTGTTTCCCGTACCATCGGTAAAACACAACCTCCTATTACACTTGCATGAGTATCATATACCCAAATATATGAGAACTATGCTGTTGTGCCCTCACAATGCGCACAAGTGTAATACTAGTATTTTAGGCATTATCGATGTCCAATCTCGATAATACTCTGACTAGGGATATTTAATGATTTATCCTTCGTGGACTGATACTGTCTCATATCATTCTCCGTCCAAGAACAAATCATAGGGACCTCTCATCATTTATACATCTAGGTGATCTAATCACAAATGATAAGAGTGCAATCTCCTTTGTCACATAGTTAATTTGTACAACAACACAATGATCTGTACAAATAGTGACGCTATGGGTCATAATTGTCCAACACGCATCCAATCAACCGGGAATCCCACTTTTCACATTCTACACCTGCTACTGCTAGAGTGGATAGTGCCTCAGTATTCTAAATTATTTTTATTGTCTTTGTTCTATTCCGTCGAGCCTTGTAGACAGGTACACGGGATACTAACAGTATCTATATTCACTTCTCTAAAATTTCCACAACTCGCTTCTAATTAGGGACAAAAAAATTATAATATGGATTCAGATCCGCATGAATTTTAATTCGAATACGTTTTGGTGGATCCATAACAATACTCAGGTATACTTGGTCTACATCAGAGTTGACTAGACATGTCCAGAATCCCGAATTTTTTTATCTATATTTTTTTTTAAAAAAAATTTAATTACATTATTTTGAATTTTATTTTTTTATTTTATAATTTTTACTAATTTTATTTCCATTTTTGTACTTTCTTATTATATTACTATTATATTTATTTTTTTAATTTTTTAAAAAACTAATTAATATTGAATTGCAATTATAATTGTAATTACGTTAGAGGTTGAATCCTTCAACATAGACATTTTACTTTCGCATGTGTTTCTATTGGAGGCTAAACATTTGGGTGGTTTGTAAGTAGGAGGTGGTATATCATGTGTCGGGTGTATATGTCATCTCTCTCACAGCAGGTGGGCCTCACACAGTTGTGGGGCCTACCTGCTGTGAGAGAGATAACATATACCCCTGCAAATAATATAATTTTCGTGTAAGTAGGGGGTGGTATATCATGTGCCGGGTGTATATGTCATCTCTCTCGCAGCAGGTGGGCCTCACACACACATAATATAATTTTCGTGTAAGTAGGAGGTGGTATATCATGTGCCGGGTGTATATGTCATCTCTCTCACAGCAGGTGGGCCTCACACAGTTGTGGGGCCCACCTGCTGTGAGAGAGATTGCATATACACCAGGCACATAATATAATTTTCGTGTAAGTAGGAGGTGGTATATAAAGTAAAGGAATGGTAGAGTGAAAGAGTCTTCAGAACTTGTAAGTCAACAATTTTTATACTTTATATTCTTAGTTGTCGAATATGGAAACATGAGAAGCATGTCTAATGTTTGTTCAGCCATAATTTATTTCAGGAATTAATTATGTCAAAATAAATAAAACCAACCATAAAGGTGGTGATAATTTTTGTCTATAACAAGTTCAGTTAGGTACTCAATTATACTAAATAAATAAAATCAGTCATATAGGCGGTAACAAAGTTTGTCAGTAATTAATCTATATTTAAATTAAATATTAATCATTACATTATAATTTATATATTATAATATAAATAAGATTAATCTATATGTTCATATTAAAAGCTTCACCTTTTACCCTCAACATGATGAAGTTAGCTACTCATGATTTGAATAAAAACACTCATAATTGTATTATTAAAAGAAAAAGAAATTACAATAAAATTTTTAAAAAATAAAACACACAAGAGTTAGAACTCCATAAAGTTTCGGAGACAATTATGGAAAATCCACTGAAGAAAATGAGGTGTTTGAGCACATCTATTTATAGTAGAGGGCTCAACACCCTCCACCAAAACTACACCCTCAATCATTTGCATGTTTGGTAGGAGTCTCCCAACTTTAACTTTTTTTTTATTATTATTTTTATTTTGAATTTAATAATTACATATAACACAATTTGGATTTTTCATCAATTTCGGTCTTGAAAACTTCAGAAATAGAAAATCTTGTAAATGGTAAAATTGTAGATATTTGAGTTTTCTTTCATTTGAAACTAGAATCGCCTCAATCCGATATCAGAGTAAAACATTATGGCCCAAATATAAAAATTACGCAAAGTTGGTATTTTCGAATTGTATACCGGTAGAACGCCCTTTTATGTTTTTGGCCTCCTAAATCCAAATGTCACGTCCATTTTTCTAGTTATGCATCCAAAGTAATTTTCACCTACATAATAAATAAAAATCACAATAAATATATAAAACATAAATTTAAATATTATTTTACAAATATGCTAAATTAAGGGGATTAATAAAATTACAAGTATAAAATGATTAATTTTTCTTTTAATAAATATGCACTTTTTAGTGTTCATCAGTTATATACAAAAATAATGCATTGATTACTTTGATACCTATTCACCATTAATTTGTATCACTTCAATAAGAATGTTTATAGTTATAGCAGCTATATTGGTCTTGAAATACATCAAATAGATGTAAAGACGTCATTCTTAAATTGTGGATTGGATGAAGAGATTTACATGAAACAGCAATAAGGTTTCAATGTCTTTGGACAAGAACAAAAAGTGTGCACACTTATAACATTCTTATACGGATTAAAATAAACACCTAAACAATGACGTGAGAAATTTGAAAAATAAATGTTGTCAAGTGGATTCAAAATAAATGAGTGCGATAAGTGTGTATACATGAAATCAACTAAAAAGGGACATGTCATTATGTGTCTCTATATAAACGATATGTTGATAATTGGTAGTAATCATGAGATGATTCAGTCTACCAAGAAAATTTTGACCATCAAATTTGACATGAAAGATTTAGGAGTGGCTGATGTGATTTTAAGAATTAAAATTTCTAAAAAATCATAGGGATACATATTATTTCAAGTTCATTATGTTGAGAAAATACTTGAGAAATATAGTAAATGAGATCTACATGTGGCTAAAACTCTTATAGACCTGACTTTTCATCTATCAAAGAATACCACTTCGAGCGTATCCTAATTAAAGTATTTGAGAATCATTGAAAGTCTGATATATGTCATGAATTGTATGTGACCAGATATCGCACGAGCCGTAAACAGACTTAGTAAATATATGAGTAATCAATGAAATAACCACTGGAAATCCATAGCAAGAGTTTCGAGATATCTAATAGAAACTTTAAAATATGGTCTGCATTATATGAGATATCCTAGTGTTCTAGAGAGATATAACGATGCTAATTGAATATCTGATACAGTGGATTCCAAATCCACGAGTAGATTAATTTTCACACTTTGAGGTGCAATTGTGTCATTGAAATCCTCAAGGTAAATATGTATTGTCTGGTCTACTATGGAGTCTGAGTTTATAGCATTAGACAAAGCAGTAGAAGAACTAGAGTGGCTTCAAAATTTCTTAGAGGTATTTGACCGGCGTAATCACACGCGTATAACGCAAGCGCACGTATCGTTCAAGTCGTATAAAAAGTATCGATCACTCAAGGACTTAATACCTAATCTATTAATTTTATGAGGTCAAATGATTACTAATATCTAAAAGATTGATTGATTGATTTGAAATGGTTGATTTTAAACTTAAAACAAGTAAATAAAATTACTCAAAATTAAATTAAATAAATTCAATATTAAGAAACTATCCAGGGTTGTGAATCTTTCCAATATCTTTTAAAAGATGAAGTGGTTTACTAACCTGGAACACGAAATTATGCAAAAGCCTCTGTCGATGGTCAGATGCAAATACCCAGTATAACCCAATTGAACCATATGTCTATGTCAACCAAATTACCTGGATTCATTAAGATTAAGTTACAATTGTGGCTACCCCCGCCCGACAGGTATATGTCTATCCTGTAAGGAAATCTATTAAAGGGTTATCTATCCTCAAGGAATATCGTGGGCTACTAAGTCTAAGGCTGACACCTAAAATTCCCTTGTCAAGTTTATTTTAGATTTACCAGATCAATCTTATTAATGGCCAGTTAACAAGACGCATTAAGCTTAAGACTTAATAAGTAAACCTTTAAATTACCCAAACTATAAAATAACCCCTTATAAATCGGTGATATTTGAATTCATCACAACCCCAGATAACTAACTTAGTTATGACACATAACTAGGGCTAGTAAAAACATAAAAATAAAAGACATAAAGTAAAATACTGAAAAGTAAATTCGGTAAAGTAAATACTGGAAAGTAAAATTACAATAAAATAAAATACTAGGGCTAAAGGATCCACTTTTACTACTACTACTACTTTAGATATCTCATTTAATATAATATATTAACTTGTGATGATATTACCAACTAGCCATATAGACGGTAACTTGATTAAGTCAAATTAAGTCCGACCAGCCATTAAGGCGGTAACATTATTTGTCCATAAACCAGCCATATAGGCGGTAAATTACCAACCGACCAACCAGGCGGTATCCATGCTTAGTCAGGTTAAAACTAGTTTATAATTGTTTACCAACCGACCAATATAGCGGTATCATTGTTAAGTCAAATTTTAAATAGTGAATATATTATGATTAAGGGAGATTAATCTAAATAGCAGTAATAAAAGTTTTACCTTTCACCATAGCAGGGGGAAGTTACCTCATCATAGCTAAATAGTAAAAACTGAAAAAGTAAAGAAAGTAAATTATTATTACATAAAGTAATTAAAATTAATTACAAAACTGAAATTAAAATAAACTAGATATAAAACTCTCTATTTACATCAGAGATTTCAGAGAGGAAGGTACATCTGAAACTGAAATCTCGAGCTGAATTTATAGGCATCGATAGGCTCTCCGCGTCGCGACGCGAAAGGATCACGCGTCGCGGCGCGACACCTTTCACGCTCTGATTGGTTATGCCGAGATTCTTATCCGATGACGTGGCATTTTGGATGATTAATTCAAAAATTGAGCTGACGTGGCGACACGTGGCGATAGCGATTGTCGGCACCGTAGGATTGTGACACGTGGCACGCTATAATTGGCTAATGATGACGTGGCGGTGACATGGAAAAGTTGACTCGGTCTTCTGCTGACGTGGCTGACATGTGGGGTGACACATGGCGATGGCGATTGTCGGCACCATAGGATGATGACACATGGCATGGCGCACATTAGCAGATGAGCTGTGATGTTGACACGTGGCACGACGCACGTTAGCAAAGTCAAACTTTTCAGATTCTGGCACGTGTCCCCGACGCATGTTAGCATGGAGCGGCGCACGTTAGGCGTCGCGACGCAGAAGGCTTGCGCGTCGTGACGCGCCAAAAGATGATTTTGCCCTTTTGTCTGTTTTTCACTGTTTTGTCCCCAAATCACCTCCAGAATGTCCTGAAACTTTATTTATCTACAAAATAACACAAAACACATCAAAATATTCATAAAACTCAAGAAACTATACAAAATATTAGGTCAATTGAGTGGGAAATAGTGATACATTTACCACTCATCACACCCCCAAACCTAACATTTTGCTAGTCCTCGAGCAAAACATAAAAATAAAATAAAATAAAATTTAACAAAGCCACTTCGTAGGGATCACGGTTGCAATTAGCGTATGCAACAAGCCTTTAAACTCATAGGTGTCCCTAGTGGACGAGTTGTAGTCTCGTGAGGGTTTACAGCAACGATTCCCACAAACGTTTTACAAAAGTAAAAAGATACTAAAAACTAATGCACACAAAAGAAAAAAGACAAGAGAAAATAGAATAAAGAAGTTAGTGATTAAGCAGGTGAAACTTCTACTCCAAGTTACTAGTTGTTTTCTTTCTTTCTAAATTACCGAATAAGTAAATTCTCTGATTATATTTACCATTCTCCATATACACAACCAACAAAATATTAATCAACTCATTTTTGCCCACAACAGTCACAAGTGCAGTTGATAAGAGAGTAATAGTTTTGTCCTAAAGTTTGATCAGAATTCACACCTTTTTGTAGTAATGGAATAATTTTTCTGACTTTTTTCTTTGATTTTTGATTTTTTTTATTTATATACAATATCTTCTGTCTATGTAGCGAGCTTTAGGCCAGTGACTCCCAAATCAGTTGGCTTTAGGGCACCAGGTGTTAAGACACCCCTACAGACTTAATTACTCAGACTTCAGATATATATATTTTTGCAACATCATTGATCCATGTAGCGAGCTTTAGGCCAGTGACTCCCAAACCAGTTGGCTTTAGGGCACTAGATGTTAAAATACCCTTACAGACTTAATAACTCGGATCCCAGACGTTTTTTTTACTCCATCACTTCTCATAGATGCTTCCTCCAATTAAACTAGAGCACTGAATATTACAAACTTTTCAATTATAGCTCATGTCCATATCTTACCATGCACGTTGATAATATCTGTCAACTGAGCATATGAAGATCCATTTTAGTCAGTATTATGGAGAATTCACAAATTAAATAATTTAAAAGAAAATAAACAAAAATTAACTTGTTCCGAAATAGGTTTGAGATACGTCTCAGGAGTGGAAACTCCTTACACAGCTATCTCTTAACAATTTCACCCGATTAATCAATTAAAAACACAAAATATATTTTTTTTGTAAAATTTTTCAATTTTTTTAATTTTTCGAAAAAATTTGGACTAAAAAAAAAAATACAAACAAGATACTAATCAACTATTCTCCACCCCCAAACCTAAATGAGATATTGTCCCTAATGACTTAAACAGTAGAAGAAGAGTTTAGAAGATAATACCTGGTTAGCTGAAATTCTACATCTAAATGGGAAATTTAAAGGTTAAGATCCAGATTTATCCGACGCTTCTTACCACGATCATCATCAGACCATTTTATCTTGGAAAGGATAGGGTCAATTAAATCTTGGGCAGTTCTGACAGTGAAGAGGAGTTCTTTTAAAGGTTTTGTGTAACATCCCGGGTTATTGTAGCGTGTCGCGTAAAATTTATTTTCGCTTGTAAAGCTGATTCCGAACGCGAGGTTAACTAATATTATAAATAGGAATTTTTTTAGAAGATAAATTGTAGAAAATATAGAAATAACTAGAAAAGAGTTAAAATTGGAATTTAATTAGTATTTATATAAATTGTTCTAGAAATATCATAAATATAAAATACACACACAATAGAAACTACTACACAAAATTAATTTATTAATAGAAAAATCTAGATTTTTCTCTCTATATATATTTAACACAAGATACACAGATATATGTGGAAGATGTAACGCACACACCCACACGATTTACAGATACTTTTAATAGACACACGCAGTCAGAGATACACAGCACATACATGCCACTTAGCTCACTCACACACACTGTGAATGAACAGAAAGGATAGAACATATCAGAGGGAGAGGGAAAAAGATGGGAAAAAAAAAAGGAAGAAAGAAAGAGAGAAACTCAGACCCAAAGACAGAATAAGAAAGCAGAGGAAAGGAATAAACCGAAGCTAAGAAGAAGAAGGTAAATATGGTGAAAAGAAAGAAAGATACCGAAAATAGAGAAAGGAAACAGTGACGGAAATTGAGGAGTGGGAAGAAGATGTTGCCGAAAGGAATAGAGGTAAGTCTCTATCTGAGTATTTTCCTTGAGATGTATATAGGTTCCTGTTTATTTGAATAAATAAATAAATTGTTCTAGAATTAAATTAACAATTCCTTCCATCATCCTTCAATTTTCGGTATAGAAAGTAAAATCCCCAAATTCGACCATCAACCCTAGATGTTTGTTCTTTCATTTTAGTTTGAATTGAGTAATTATCATGCACAATTAAGCATTTTTCTTATGAACCAAGCGTGGATTAATCATGGATTATTAAAGTCTCTGATTTTTTTTAATAATACCACTAAATTATTATGGTTAAACGAAACTCCATGTCAAGATGGGGGAATTATTTTGGGTTCTTTGTTAAAGAATGAATTTAGTTTAGGTGTTTCGATAACATTTTAGTTTGTATAATTTCATATTGTGATGAAAACCTCAAAGATAGGGACAAAGGGCATTGGCCGAGAGTCTTGGGTTAAGAGAGGGTTATATTTCCATTTAGGTTGATGATGGTTCATGATTAGGGAGAGGTCCTGGTATAAGTTTGATTTAATATTGTGGTGGGAACTTCAAGTTGTACTTTATTGATGTCTTGCTGAATCTTACTATTGGATTAAGAACTTGTTTCGTTGAATTTATAAAGGGACAATAATAATCATATATGTGAATAAAACTATAACAGATGGTGTGCTGTGTAGTGATAAAATCTAGAGTTTATTTCTTTTTCCCTTATGATCCAATTATTGGCGGTAGGTTGGGAATTGATTTTGTGTCCCTGATGATAAATAATTATTTTGATTAAGCTTCAAATAATATATCGCATATGAGGTGTTGCATATATTTGTATTTCTTTTATTAATGAATGATATTAGTGCATGTATTTAATGGTGTTCTATCATGAATTTGTTGTACTATGAGATGAAAACCTTTAGTTGAAATTTTACAGTGATGGCTGAATTTAATGTGTAGATGAAGATTTATTGTTGCTTTTATTTTGATGATAATGATGTTGTGTTGATGATGATTTGGCAACGGGGTGTGAAATATAATGAACTACTCATTCTATTAATAATGCTTATTTGAAAGAGTTAGGCTATATGAAAATGTGATTAAATTAGGCAAAATCTTAAAGATGATGAAAATGGAAATTTGGCTGAATAGATTAAGTAGGTAGGTGTAAATACTGTAATTGAGAATAATAGTTTCTATGCTGAATGGTGCTCAGAATAAAATGAATAATAGGTTGAAAATCGGAAACTTGGGTTAAGTTTAATGTATGATTGATGTTGTGAGTAATACAGATATTTTTGTATGACCGGCTTACGACAGGTATACATAGGCATATCCACATACATATTTGATAGTATATATATATATATATATATATAAAAATATATATATATATATAGGGACGTAAGAAAGAATAGCTGGGGCAAGTGAAAACAAAAGAATGGTATATACATGTAATTACATGACAACTTAAGGGCAAGAATATAAGAAAACTTGACAAGGATAGTGTAAAGAAACATGCATATTTGCGAATTATGATTTTCATACATTGAGTTGAAATGAAAGAATGTTTTTGAATTTCAAAGTGTTTTAAAGTATAGTTTTAAGTGTTTTTGAAAGAAACTTTTTCAGAAAATATTTCTTACGATTTTTAGAGACAAGTATGGTTTTATGTTTTCGGGGCATGAGGTAAAAACTCACCCCAGTATGTAAATTGAGATTCATTTGGAATTGACGGATACTATGGAATTGACGGATTCAGAGACATGTGCACATGTTGAGGACTGAAGGGACGCTCTCAGATCCTCCAGACGGGCTAGGGGGACGGCGATACGTAACGCCCCTAGACCCCAGATTTTGAGTTTGGGTGGTAGCATAGATCCGCACCCCCAGCTCCAGATTGTGGCTTGGGGGACGGCGATACGTAACGCCCCAAGACCACCAGATATGAGACAGTAGTGGCATGCTTTGGGGGACGGCGATACGTAACGCCCCAAAGTCATGGTTTTGCACTTCTGCCTCCAGATAGGCGTATGGGGGGACGGCGATACGTAACGCCCTCATACGTCCAGTTTTTCAGACAGAGACACAGAACTCAGAGAAAGTTTTCAATTTTCAAATACAGATTTCAGATAAAGACTTCAGTTTTCAGAAACAGTTTTCAGATGAGCAGTTTTCAGAAACAGTTTTTAGAAAATAGTATTTCAGAAAGACAGATTTCATAAAGAGTTTAGAAAGCAGTTTTCAGAAAAGATTTTCAAGACGTATTTCATAAAAGCATGGCATGATTAAAGTACTGCATAGCTTATAAAAGTCATGCATTTAAATCATACATTCCAGTTAACATTTGTGACGCATAAAGTGGACATTAATGAATGATAGCATGATTATATCTGAGTATTGATTGATGTATGTGTGAATTGTATGCTTATATGGAAGGAACAGGTTGTAAAACACTAGTTCATGATTATAAGATTTTATATTCAAGTTTGTACGGTTAGTATTAGTTTGGTGGTTGTGCAATAGAAAGAATATTATATTTAGATCCGATTTGATGATATTTCAATGTGTTAAAAGAAAGATAACTATAGTAAGAGTCTGAATTGGAACTAGTAGAGGATTAATTAGGAAAGAAATAAGATACCAGATTAGCGCAGCGAAAGCAAGTGTTTTGAGTTTTGCAGGTTGGTGATCCGATCGATCGACCACAGATACCAGATTTTGAGGAGCCGGATAGCAGCGTTGCAGTCAGCCAGTCACCAGGTCTTGGGAGTATAAGAGTCAAGTTGTTTATGAGTTTATTTGTAAAGTAATTGAGTTGTTTATAAATTTAGTTGTATAAGTTTAAAGTCTGTAAAAGTTTTTGTTTATACATATTTTCGGGCACGGAGCCTAGTGGTATTATGTCTTGAGTTTATTGATTTGGTGTATATTATTAGTGTCGGGCCCAATAGGTTGTTTAGAGGAGCTGGACTTGATCCAGGTTGCTCGTTTTTAGTGGAGGTCATGCCAGAATTTCGGCAGAGTCAGAGGCTTATGGAGTCGGGATGTCTGTCTCCTGGGGGCGGTAGCATCCTGGCTTAGGCGGGATGTTACATTTTGACACGAACCCATTTCTCCGAGCATCATCAAGAAATACACAAAGAAAATCATAAAATCCTTATGCGTTGAACAATCCAATTGGTTTCTGGTGTATGTTTAAGTTCGCCCAAGATAGCAGTGTAAAAATCTCCTCCAACATACCCAAACCACCTGGCAAAACAATAAAAGTATCAGCACGGTTAATCATTTCCACCAGTCGTTCAGACAAACCTGGCACGATCAGTTCTTCTCCGTTTGATGATCCTATAAGATCTGCCTCTGCCAAGGGTTTTGGGATGATTCCCAGAATTTGACTGCCTCCATCTTGTACGGCCTTTGAAACGATCCCCATTAGTCCAAGATTGCCTCCGCCATATACTAGGTGCATATTCTTCTCAGCTATGACTCGTCCTAATTCCTGTGCTACTGCTACTTATTGTGGCTTAGTACCAACACTAGTACCGCAAAACACAGATGTTTTCAACTCGTCTTCTTGAAGTGGCTTCCATTTTTATCTAGATGCCTTCAAAAGTGCAATGATGAATTGAATTTATAACACCTGAAAAGGGTGAGTAAAAATAATAGCACTAGTACCTGCTGAATGACAATTATTAGTTAAATAGTAAAATAAATCGAGATAGTCAAAAAGGTCTGGATCCTGTCGGAGAAAATAAAAGAAAACAACAAAACAAATCACAATTATTAGGAAAAGACAAAGAGATATAATATTTACAATAATGTAACGGCTTGAATGACGTCTATGCGTTAGGGACAAGCTTCCCATCCAATTTTCTTATAAATTGGCAAAGTGGGTCTTTTAGAGTCAGGGACAAGCTTCCCATCCAATTTTCTATGGAGGGAGGACTGGAGGAGTCTACGGTTCAAGTAAGTCCTTTTCTTTCTTTATTTTATTTAGAGTTCTTATGATAGTTAGCATGTTTAGGTTTATGTTCTTTGCATGTTTTATGAGTTTTATGCTTAGAATATATAGTAACATGACTAGGCTTGTAAAATAATCAAAACAAATGGGTCTTGGGCAAAGGGAAAGCGGCATAATAATTTTTATTTTCCGATGCGCACTCGCGGCCGCTTCCCAACAAATACTGAAAAGTAAAATTATAATAAAATAAAATGCTAGGGGTTAAAGGATCCACTTTTACTACTACTACTTTAGATATATCCCTTAATATAATATATTAACTTATGATGATATTACCAACCAGCCATATAGGCGGTAACCTGATTAAGTCAAATTAAGTGCGACCAGCCATTAAGGCGGTAACATTATTTATCCATAAACCAGCCATATAGGCGGTAAATTACCAACCGACCAACCAGGCGGTATCCATGCTTAGTCAGGTTAAAACCAGTTTCTAATTGTTTACCAACCGATCAATATAGCGGTATTCTTGTTAAGTCAAATTTTAAATAGTGAATATATTATGATTAAGGGAGATTAATCTAAATAGAAGTAATAAAAGTTTTACCTTTCACCCTATCAGGGGAAGTTACCTCATCATAGCTGACTAGTAAAAACTGAAAAAGTAAAGAAAGTAAATTATTATTACATAAAGTAATTAAAATTAATTACAAAACAGAAATTAAAATAAACTAGATATAAAACTCCCTATTTACATCAGAGAATTCAGAGAGAAATGTACATATGAGCTGAAATCTCGAGTGAATTTATAGGCGTTGATAGGCTATCCACGTCGCGACGCGACACGTGTCACGCTCTGATTGGTTCCGCCGAGATTCTTATCCGATGACGTGGCATTTTGGATGATTAATTCAATAATTGAGCTGACGTGACAGTGACGTGGCGACACATGGCGATAGCAATTGTCGGCACCGTAGGATTGTGACACGTGGAATGCTATGATTGGCTGATGATGATGTGGCGACACGTGGCGATGGCGATTGTCGACACCATAGGATTATGACACATGGCACGACACACGTTATCAGATGGGCTGTAATGTTGACACGTGGCATGGAGCACGTAGCAAAGTCAAACTTTTCAGATTCTGGAACGTGTCCCCGACGCATGTTAGCATGGAGATGCGCACGTTAGGCGTCGCGACGTAGAAGGCTTGCGCGTCGCGACACGCCAAAAGATGATTTTTTCCTTTTGTGTTTTTTTCACTGTTTTGTCCCCAAATCACCTCCAGAATGTCCTGAAACTTTATTTATCTACAAAATAACACAAAATACTTCAAAATATTCATAAAACTCAAGAAACAAAATATTAGGTCAAATGAGTGGAAAATGTGATACATTTGCCACTCATCACACCCATAAACCTAACATTTTGCTTGTCATCGAGTAAAACACAAAATAAAATAACAAAACATCTTTAAAATAAAATTTAACTAAGCCACTTTCGTAGGGATCACGGTTACATTTAGCGTATGCAACAAGCCTTTAAACCCCTAGGTGTCCCTAATGGACGAGTAGTAGTCTCGTGAGGGTTTACAGCAACGATACCCATAAACGTTTTACAAAAGTAAAAAGTTAATAAAAACTAATGCACACAAAAGCAAAAAGACAAGAGAAAAGAGAATAAAGAAGTTAGTCATTAAGCAGGTGAAACTTCTACTCCAAGTTACTAGTTGTTTTCTTTCTTTCTAAATTACCGAATAAGTAAATTCTCCGATTATATTTACCATTCTCCATATACACAACCAACAAAATATTAATCAACTCATTTTTTCCCACAAAAGTCACAAGTGCAGTTGATAAGAGAGTAATATTTTTGTCCTAAAGTTTTATCAGAATTCACACCTTTTTATAGCAATGAAATAATTTTTCTGATTTTTTTCTGATTTTTTTCTTTGATTTTTGATTATTTTTTTATTTATATACAAATCTTCTGTATATGTAGCGAGCTTTAGGCCAGTGACTCCCAAACCAGTTAGCTTTAGGGCATCAGATGTTAAGACACCCCTACAGACTTAATTACTCACACTTCAGATATATATATTTTTGCAAGATTCCTTGATCCATGTAGGGAGCTTTAGGCCAGTGACTCCCAAACCAGTTGGCTTTAGGGCACTGGGTGTTAAAACACCATTGCAGACTTAATAACTCGGATCTCAGACGTTTTTTTTACTCCATCACTTCTCATAGAAGGTTCCTCCAATTAAACTAGAGCTCTTAATATTATAAACTTTTCAATTATAGCTCATGTCCATATGTTACCATGCACGTTGATAATACCTGTCAACTGAACATGTGAAGATCAATTTTAGTAAGTATTATGGAGAATTCACAAATTAAATAATTTAAAAGGAAATAAACAAAAATTAACTTATTCCGAAATAGGTTTGAGATACGTCTCAGGAGTGGAAACTCCCTACACATCTATCTCTTACCAATTTCACCCGATTAATCAAATTAAAAAAAACAAAAACACAAAAAAAATTGATTTTTTTTGTAAAATTTTTCAATTTTTTTATTTTTCGAAAAATTTTGGACTAAAAATAAAAACAAAATATTAATCAACTATTTCTCACCCCCAAACCAAAATGAGACATTGTCCCCAATGACTTAAACAATAGAAGAATAGTTTAGAAGATTGTACCTGATTAGCTGAAATTCTACATCTAAATGGGAAATTTAAAGGTTAACATCCAGATTTATCCGATGCTTCTTACCACGATCATCATCAGACCATTTTATCTTGGAAATGATAGGGTCAATTTGTGGTTCATAGGCTAAGATTTGGTCAATTAAATCCTGGGCAGTCTTGGCAGTGAAGATGAGTTCTTTTAAAGGTTTTGACACAAACCCATTTCTCCGAGCATCATCAAGAAATACACAAGGAAAATTATAAAATCCTTCTGCGTTGAACAATTCAATTGGTTTCTGGTGTATGTTCAAGTTCGCGCAAGATAGCACTGTAAAAATCTCCTCCAACGTACCCAAACCATCTGGCAAAGCAATAAAAGCATCAGCACGGTTAATCAGTTCCACCAGTCGTTCAGACATACCTGGCACGATCAGTTCTTCTCCGTTTGATGATCCTATAAGATCTGCCTCTGCCAAAGGTTTTGGGATGATTCCCAGAACTTGACTGCCTCCATCCTGTATGGCCTTTGAAACGATCCCCATTAGTCCAAGATTCCCTCTGCCATATACTAGGTGCATATTCTTCTCAGTTATGACTCGTCCCAATTCATGTGCTGTTGCTACGTATTGTGGCTTAGTACCAACACTAGTACCGCAAAACACACATATGTTTTCAACTCGTCTTCTTGAAATGGCTTCCATTTTCATCTGGATACCTTCAAAAGTGCAATGATAAATTGAATTTATAACACCTGAAAAGGGTGAGTAAAAATAATAGCACTAGTACCTACCGAATGAAAATTATTAGTTAAATAGTAAAATAAATCGAGATAGTCAAAAAGGTCTGGATCTGTTGGAGAAAATAAAAGAAAACAACAAAAAAAATCTTAGATATGTCATATAACACACGAATTTCGTGATACACATATCCACTGGGATGCGTCTCAAGAGTTTTAGATATGTCATCCAAAGACTCCTTACTCAAGCCATCCCTAATGAAATTAATCTTATCTTCACGGTTATCAGACACCATTCCTAAAGAACGACAACGAGTATCACAAAACATACGAGCACATTTATAACAAAAACACATTCTTTTGGCTATTCTCTTCTTAGCATATGTGCTTCTTCCTAAACCAGGCAGATGTGAAATAAATGGATTAGAGGACTCACCTGCCAATAGGACCCGTACTTCAATAATCCAACGAATATCAGTAGGAATACCTTTGATCATCAGTAGTCTCATATGTTCCAAGCGAGCTTTATAAACTTTCATCAGAGATTTTTGAGGGAGAGAAGGGAATTGCTTGTGAAGATTTGCGAGAGCTTCTTCAATCGTGAAATGACTTTACCTGTAAAAACTACACACAAAAAATGAAATCACACCAAATCACAATATATTCAAAAATTGCATGGGTTGCCTCCCAGCTAGCGCTAGTTTAACGTCGTCAGCTAGACGTGACTTCTCGAACATTAGGCTGGATCTGAAAGTGTGACACTTTATTTTTGTCGCTCAAATGATTCTCCCCAGTAGTACTTGACACGCTTATTTTTAACCTTGAATGTTTTGTTGGAGTCGGGATCATGTAACTCAACAGATCTATCTGGTAAAACCTTGGTGATTAGGAATGGACCTGACCACCGTGATTTTGACTTCCATGAGAAGAGTTTCACCATTGATTTGTTTAACAGTACCTTCTGCCCTGGTTTAAGTTGTATGCGCATTAATTTCTCATCTTGTCTCTTATTGGCCTTTTCTTTGTATAATTTGCCAGTCTCAAAAAGTTGTATATGAAATTCCTCTAATTCGTTAAGTTGGTGGAACTGTTCCTCTTCTGTTGCTTGTAGTGCAAGAATAAGCTTATTCAGTGCACAGTACGGTTTATCTTCTGGTTCCACAGGCAATTGACATGCTTTAAGTTTGTCAGTAGAACTTTGCATTGCATTGGAGTTCTAGATGGTACTATTTATCACATCAAGTCTGAAACATTCCTCATTTTTTCATCATCTGGGAAATTCATGGCCTTGAAAACATTGAATGTTACTTCTTGGTCATGTACCATCATGGTTAGTTCTCTTTTTTTTTACATCAATAATGGTTCGACCTGTAGCCAAGAATGGTCTCCCGAGGATAATCGGCAAGTCTTCATCTTCCTCCATATCAAGGACAATAAAATCTGCTGGGAAAATGAATTTGTCAACTTGACCAGCATATCTTCAACTACACCTCTCGAAAATACGAGCGTTTTATCAACAAGTTGTAGAGAGACTGAGGTGTGCACTGTTTCTCCAATCTGTAATTTCCTGAAAATAGAAAAAGGCATCAAATTAACACTCGCACCTAAATCACACAAAGCCTTACCGAAGTTATGCTCTCCTATGATGCAAGGAATGGTAAAACTACCAGGATCTTTCAATTTTGGGGGAAGCTTCCTCTGAATGATAGCACTGCATTCTTCTGATAATGCTACTGTCTCATAATCTCTCAATCTCTGTTTTCGTGAAAGAATGTCTTTCATGAATTTGACATAGCTGGGCATTTGTTCTAAGGCTTCTGTGAATGGAATGTTGATATGCAGCTTTTTGAACACCTCCAGGAATCGAGCAAATTACTTGTCCATCTTGTTTTTCTGAAGTCGCTGTGGAAAAGGTGGATGTGGAGTGATTTGATCTTTTCCTTTGCTTTTTTTTCCTCAATCTGTGGAACTTCATCTTTTGGAACTTCTTCAATGGATGCCTTGATTCCAACATCTTTGTTGATCTCAGTACCACTTTTCAAAGTAATGGCTTGACATTGCTCATTCCCTCGGTTCCTTGGATTTGGTTCTGTGTTGCTGGGAAGATTTACTTGCGGTCTGTAACTCTGAGCATTAGCCAGTTGTCCAATTTGATTCTCCAGTGCTTTGATAGAGGCAGATTAACTCTGAAACATAGCATCATATTTTTTAACTGAGTCAGCACTTCCGCTATTCCTGGTTCATTTGCCTGCTCCTGGCCTTTGTTCTGTTGCTGTTGGAATCCGGGTGGTGGATAATTCTTTTGCCCTGAATTGTTGCTCCATGAGAAATTTAGATGATTCATCCACCCTGGGTTGTAGGTGTTGGAATATGGATTGTTCCCCTGTCTGTTGAAATTGTTGACAAAATTCACCGTTTCTTCAAGTTGGTTTGGTTCTGGTGCTCCTCCATATGGTGAACTTGTGGCTCCAGTGCTGAGAGTCTCCATGAATTTGCATATCTGATCCAGCTTGGCGTTGACTGCTGTATTGGCTCCAACTTCATAAAATAAAGAAATTATTTGGATCATGCTCCTTTCTGTTGGCCACAAGGAATTGTTGTTGGCCATTTCTTCGATTAGGTCCCAGGCTTGATCTTCTCATTTTGCCATCAAAGATCCTCCAGCAGCAGCATCAATTATGGTTCTCATCAGTCCAGAAAGTCCATTATAGAAAGTTTGGACTTGAAGCCATTTTGGAATCTCATGGTGAGGACATTTCCAGAGTAAATCTTTGTACCTTTCCCAAGCTTCGTAGATATTTTCCGAGTCTTGTTGCACAAAGGATGTGATGTCATTCCTCAGCTTTCCAGTTCTGGCTGGTGGGAAATACTTTGCAAGGAATTTGGTGGCTAGAGTGTTCCAAGTTGTGATGGAACCTGCTGGTAGTTACTGTAGCCAAGCTTTTGCTCTGTCTTTCAAGGAATATGGGAAAACACGCAGTCTCATTGCTTTTTCAGCTCTCGGTTGTAATTGAAAGTTCTTAAACTTCCAACAAGTTGCTGATGTTGGTATTAGGATCTTCAGTTGCTTTCCCCCCAAACTGCACTGACTGCTGAATCATCTGAATGCATGTTTTGATGTCACACGCATTTGCTGGTAAATGAGGAAGTACAATACAGGAAATGAAGTCGTCGACCACCGAAATGGTTCTGTCTCGAATGGGTATTGGTGGTGCAACTTCCAGAGGTTCAGGTTCCATGTTGACTAAAGCTTCTTGGCCTTCACGTCTTTCACTTCTCAACTATCTGATGGTTCTTTCAATTTCTGGGTCAAGCGGTCAGAGTTCAAAGCTTCTGGTTCGTCTCATGTAGTTTCTGAGGACCTGAAACACAAGAAAACAAAAACAATAAGTAAAAAGAAATTAGATACAAGTAAAGGTATCTAACCTCAAAACTAATAGTGAAAGATAAATAAGTCCCCGACAACGGCTCTTAGAGGTATTTGACCGGCGTAATCACACGCATATAACGCAAGCACACGTATCGTTCAAGTAGTATAAAAAGTATCGATCTCTCGAGGACTTAATACCTAATCTATTAATTTTATGAGGTCAAATGATTACTAGTATCTAAAAGATTGATTGATTTATTTGAAATGGTGATGATTTTAAACTTAAAAACAAGTAAATAAAATTGCTCAAAAAAAATTAAATAAAATTCAATATTAAGAAACTATCTAGGGTTGTGAATATTTCCAATATCTTTTAAAGATGAAGTGGTTATTTCATGTTTGTGTAATATATCGGTTTACTAACCTGGAACACGAAATTATGTAAAAGCCTATGTCGATGGTCAGATGCAAATACCCAGTATAACCCAATTGAACCATATGTCTATCTCAACCAAATTACATGGATTCATTAAGATTAAGTTCCAATTGTGGCTACCCCCGCCCGACGGGTATATGTCTATCCTGTAAGAAAATCTATTAAAGGGTTATTTATCCTCAAGGAAGATCGTGGGCTACTAAGTCTAGAGCTGACACCTAAAATTCCTTTGTCAAGTTTATTTTAGATTTACCAAATCAATCTTATTAATGGCCAGTTAACAAGACGCATTAAGCTTAAGACTTAATAAGTAAACCTTTAATTACCCAAACTATAAAATAACCCCTTATAAACCGGTGATATTGGAATTCATCACAACCCCAGATAACTAACTTAGTTATGACACAAAACTATGGATAGTAAAAACTTAAAAAGAAAAGACAAAAAGTAAAATGCTGAAAAGTAAATTCGGTAAAGTTAATACTGAAAAGTAAAATTACAATAAAATAAAATGCTAGGGTTAAAGGATCCACTTTTACTACTACTACTACTTTAGATATCTCCTTTAATATAATATATTAACTTGTGATGATATTACCTACCAGCCATATAGGCGGTAACCTGATTAAGTCAAATTAAGTCCGACCAGCCATTAAGGCGGTAACATTATTTGTTCATAAACCAGCCATATAGGCGGTAAATTACCAACCGACCAACCAGGAGGTATCCATGTTTAGTCAAGTTAAAAACCAGTTTCTAATTGTTTACCAACCGACCATATATGCGGTATCCTTGTTCTGTCAAATTTTAAATAGTGAATATATTATGATTAAGGGAGATTAATCTAAATAGCAATAATAAAAGTTTTACCTTTCACCCTAGCAGGGGGAAGTTACCTCATCATAGCTGAATAGTAAAAACTAAAAAAATAAAGAAAGTAAATTATTATTACATAAAGTAATTAAAATTTATTACAAAACTGAAATTAAAATAAACTAGATATAAAACTCCCTATTTACATCAGAGAATTCAAAGAGAAAGGTACATCTGAAACTGAAATCTCGAGCTGAATTTATAGGCGTCGATAGGCTATCCACGTCGCGATGCGAAAGGATCACGCGTCGCGATGCGACACGTGTCACGCTCTGATTGGTTCCGCCGAGATTCTTATCCGATGATGTGGCATTTTGGATGATTAATTCAATAATTGTGCTGATGTGGCAGTGACGTGGCAATGACGTGGCGACATGTGGCGATAGTGATTGTCGACACCGTAGGATTGTGACATGTGGCACGCTATGATTGGCTGATGATGACATGGCGGTGATGTGGCAAAGTTGACTTGGTCTTTTGCTGACATGGCGATGATATTACTGACACGTGGGGTGACACATGGCGACACGTGGCGATGGTGATTGTCGGCACCATATGATGATGACACATGGCACGACGCACGTTAGCAGATGGGCTGTGATGTTGACACGTGTCACGGTGCACGTTAGTGAAATCAAACTTTTCAGATTCTGGCACGTGTCTCCTGTTGGAGTTTCTACGGCCCCGAGGATCGAATAACAAGCAAGAAATAAGTGCGAATGCAATCGAGGAAGTTGCGGAATACTTATATCGAGCGGTTGAGCGACGCGGCGATGAACAAAAATCGATTTTTGTCCTCTGTACTGCTCACGGCAGTGAGCTACTGTTTCCTCCAAGAATCGGCCATGTGAGGTCCTTCGTCAAGCTCCAAGCTTCGTCAAATGATCCCAAGCTCATGGGTGGACTTCCCTATCACATTCGCATGTCTCTCGGAGTGCTAGCTCTTGATGATTTTGCCACAAAATCACCACATTTTGCTTCCCTTGCTCACGGTTTTGCCCAGAAAAACCAGTGAAGAAAATGCCTCTAAGGCCGAGAGAGGGGAGAGGAATTTTGGCTCCAAGTTCGTGAACCAAGGAGAGAGAGAGATGGATGATGTGTTGTTATGTGATAAGTGTATCTAATACACTTCCTTTGATTTCAAAAATCAAAATAAAACATATACTAACAATTAAAATAACAATAAATGTCATTCAAGCTTTGAAAAGCTTTCCATCAACTCAAATCACTCATGAATAGTGACTGGTGTCCATCACTAAAAGTGAAAGACATTTATCACTTGATTGACGAATGATGTGACGCTAGATGCGACTAGCGATTTGACATTTGATTTGACTTGCGTGCCGTACTCGAATTCGAAATGCGAATGCGCTCGCAAACAATCCCGGTCTCGGCTTCGCTAATTCCAATTAACAAATTTTCCGTTGCGACGTAATTAAATGATTATGCCTAGCGAAATCACTATTCACGTCGCTAACGAATTAATTCTAAATTAACTCGTTCGCCCGAATTAATCTAATTTTAATTCCGCGTCGAAATCAAATTTCGTAAAATATATCAAATATATTAATTTATCGATTAATTTCAAATTAATCGTTATCTCTCTTTAAATAATATTTTATCCCAGATAAAATATCTTCGTAATTAATCCCAAATTAATTTTCTCTCTTATCTAATTAATCCCAGATTAATCAAAGTGCGAGTCATACGTCATCGGTGAATCTTCGGAAGCGACCATGAGATCCCCGTATGTTAGCAGTAAATTCGGTAGTCGGACTATCCGAACACGTAAGTGTCTATTACTACGTTTTATACCGATTTCAAGACAAGGTTGGCTTCTAGCAAAGCGCCATGCCTACCCAATTCTCCAGAAACATGCTTACAGGAATAAGCGATCTATATCAGGCGTAGTATACGTAGTATTGCGTATTTCGATCTAGTATCGGATGATCACATGCAAGGCCTGGGGATGGTACAGTGTCTGCCTCGTACGAAGCATATATCGGATGACGAGCAACTAGTCTCTTTATTATCGGATAATCATGACCAAGTCATATTATCTTGATGGTTGCAACCCTTTAGAGAACCAGTTCTGTATCCCTACGTGATCATCATCTCCATATGACTGGAGTGATACTTCCGTCTTGACATCACACCCAACACACTACGATTCTCAATATACCTAGCAGAGGCGTACACAGAACCTGTTAAAGCCCTGGACGACCAAAACCAAAGTATATTGATTGTCGTAAGTATTAGCAGTGTAAGTCTCATGTTAAGACCAAATACACCTACCCTGATTTCGGACTTCCATAGACACATAGTCATACTAACAATGGAATTCCGAGGGGTCTATACAGAGCGAAGCTGTTTCCCGTACCATCGGTAAAACACAACCTCCTATTACACTTGCATGAGTATCCTATACCCAAATATATGAGAACTATGTCGTTTGTGCCTTCACAACGCGCACAAGTGTAATACTAGTCTTTTACGTATTTATCGATGTCCAATCTCGATAATACTCTGACTAGGGATATTTAATGATTTATCCTTCGTGGATTGATACTGTCTCATATCATTCTCAATCCTGGAACAAATCATAAGGACCTTCTATCATTTATACATCTAGGTGATCTAATCACAATGATAAGAGTGCAATCTCATTTGTCACATAGTTAATTTGTATAATAACACCATGATATGTACAAATAGTGACGCTATGGGTCATAATTGTCCAACAATCTCCCACTTGGCCTATAGCCAGTCACTCGAGTGTCTAACACCGGAACTATGTGCGGTTCGCTCAAATTGCTGAGGAAAGGCTTTCGTCAGCGGATTTGCATGATTATCATCTGATGCGATTTATTCGATCATTACATCGCCATGATGTATGATCCGAACGAATCAGATGAATATCGAAGTATGTATATGGATCGTTGATTAGACCATTAATTCTTTAGCCTGTCCTGAAGCCTAGCTCAGCCGCTAACAGAACTACTCCTAATCTAATTAGGATTTATTATCGATCCAGAAGGCTTCTATTGCTGCCTCAGCTGCAGCAATAACCCGTATTTGTTGTTTATTCGGTAACAGTATCTTGCTTGGAAGATTTCCAGCTCACTGTTCCGTTATTCAAACTGTATAGTACCATTTTACGACTTATAGTCATTTTTATCGGTTAGGAAACTTGCTACAGTGATCCCAGTCACTTCAAGTTCTCCTTCTCCATAGTATAAGATATCATCTTTAGTTCTCTAAGATACTAAAGGATGTTCCTAACATCAATCCAGTGGCTATCACTTGGATTGGCCTGTTTGTGAATCCATATGCTCAAAGCGTATGAGACACCAAGTCGCGTACATTTTTCAATGTACGAGTTCTCAGAGAGTTTTCTCGAAAGCCAAGCTTTTGCCGATTTTATTATGGGAATATCATTCCAAGAAATGACATATTATCATTATTTATAGGACAACCACTATCAGTGCGCTCCACTAACCTCCTTATATACACAAGAATCATTTTCGTTTTGAATTAAATCATAAACTATTATGATTACATCAAAACGATAATTCCAAGAACCTATGCTTGCTTCAATCCAAACATGGATCGAATAACCTGCAAACCTTGTTTGCTAGTTTTGGTACGACAAAACTGACAGGATATTGTAAACATCCTCCAAAAGGTTTCCTTTTGGAGGAAAGTGATTTTCCCGTTCAGCTGTCATATTTCATAAATGAAACATGCAGCATTAGCAAGCATTATCCAAATGGATTTACCATGGCAACAGGTAAAAGGTTGAATCGTAATCAACACAATCTTGATAACGATACCTTTCCGCTAAAAGCCTAGCTTTATACGTTGGTATGTTGCCATCCATGTATGTCTTCCTTGAAGACTTATAAAGTACCAATAGGCACAATGCCTTGCGGTACATCAACTAGTATCCAAGCTGGTTGATATACATGGAATCCATTTCGGACTTATGGCACTTTGCCATAATTAGGGAGTTGATACCTTGTATCACTTCCTCATACGTAGTCAGTTGGTGTTCCTCAATAAGATTGACATCTTTATGAGGTGAGATCAGAAACCCATACCCTAGGTTGTTTTCTGACTCTCTCCAACATACGCGGTTCTTGTGTATTTCAAGATTAATGGTATAGTTTCATCCTTGATGAACTATTAGTGTTCCATTAGGAATCGGTGTCTGGAACAGTATTACTCCGATTTTCATTGAGTTATACTATCCTCCCACTTACCACTGCATATCGGTATTCCTCTCAGGAAAAACGCATGGTGAGCAACAATCAAATTGTTCTCTAGTTAGTTGTATGAGTACTATACTTTGGTATCCCTAAGATAACCTACAATTGGCACTTATCCAATTTGGGTTTTAGTTTGGTATCATCCAAACATATGCCAAGCATTCCCAAATCATTAGGAATGAGAAACCCAGTTTCTATCCTATTCATATCTAATATGAAATCTGTCAAACAGATTTTTATGGAACCTTATTCTAAATAAGTTCTTGCACTTGTTAATGCGTATCCGTTGAAGGAAATGGTAGCTCAGAGCGACTCATGATTAACCTTATCATGTCCAACAAAATCTGGTTACTCATTCAGATATACCGTCAAATTGACGTTTTCCGGGAGGAGTCCTCATTGAAAGAATACTATACTCTTTCAAGTATTTTAGAAACTTACTGCTTAAGTATTTTCATCATGGTCTAACCGTGACGATTTAATACTTTAGCCAATCTGTTTGTCTACTTCGTGTCGAAACTGTAAAAAATTTTCGATTTGTGTTTCAAAAGAAAAACATAACCATAACGCGATGCCACATCCGTAAAGGTCACGAAATATTCATATCCACCTCTAGCCTAGCTAGACATGGGCCCACTTGTTTCACTATGAACTAGGGCTAACAGATCGGTGGCATTTGCACTTTTACCAAGTAAAGGTGTTATAGGCACATTGCCCAATAAACTAGATTCGTAGACTTTATTTGAGTAGAATCAAATCAGTCCGAGTACCCACTCTTCGAAAGTATGGATATACGAGTCTTGTTTAATTGTGTCCCAGACATCAATGCCACAATTAAGTCTCTTCTGATCAAACCAGTTTGAGCTGTTTGTTTGTCATTTTATACGTTTGAGATTTATTTATATTCAAAATATAAATGTTGTTATTCACATCTAATGTGTTTATCTCAATATCATCTTTATATAATGAAACACTTTAGTGTTCTAGAATATAAAGGTTCACCCGCAACGGGTTATACACTGATACAGAGATAATGTTTCTAGTCAAACTGGTTACATTATAACATTTTCCATATTTAGGTACACACCCGAAGGTAGTTCCTAAAATTAGGTATCTACGGTTGAAACAGCGAATTTCGTCTCATTTTCGATTCGTAGATAAATCTCAATCTGAAGTCAGTACCTTGCTCAAAGCAGATTCTAACTATCAGTATATATATTTATATGTATCATACTAAATATTTAAAATCCAATTTTAATACTAGTAGTGAACATTTTTATGACAAACATATTTGAAGTCAGAGCCTTGCTCGTTCTTCAATTCCTTCATTTCTGCTTTATCCAAACGGCAGTCACGCTTCCGCGATCCCGTTTGCCACAATTTAGGCAGACATTTTGGGATATGTCTTTTATCTTCCTAGAAGATTAAAATGATTTTGCCTTTGCCCTTTTTCACATTCCAGTAGCCTTTGGCCAAGCCTCGGGTTTCTAGAATATCGAAGTAAGGTGCGCCTTGCGCTACTTGCCTTGTTGCAAACTTTGACTTTGTCTCCTTGAGAATAGCCATTAACTCTCCAAGAGTTATCAATTGCAATTTAGTACTTCAAAGATCTAAAAATAGATTTATAAAGATCCTTCAATTTCATTATCATACTTTAAGGATCTAACCCTTAGTTCTGAGAAAGAAATTAAGGAGTCTACTGCGACAAGCTTAATGGATTAAGCACTAAAGTTATCATCACATGAATCTTCCAAAGATCATGCTCTACTATTTGCTTAACTCCGGGCTTAGGCCTAATATGTTATTTCATCAAATAAAGTAACTTATTAGTTTCCAGGACCATCCTGAATTTATTCCCATTTTGAAAATTAAACCATTTTAAATACATTTTCCCTAGGATTATGTTTTAAATGTCAATCTTTCAATTTTATCTTGATTTTAATAGTCCAACTATTTAATCAATGATTTTCGGTACTATTTATTATAATGATTATTATAGTCCAACTATTTATCAATTATAATTTTAATTTTTTTGAATACAGACCAACTGTTTTAAAACAACGTTTAAATATTAGTCCAACTAACATTTATTTATTTGACAATGATATTTGAATGAACGCGTATGGCAAGTAATTAAACGAATACTGTAAATTCAATTCTTGCCTCCCCTACTATTTTTTTGGCGAGCCTCTAACCCTCTGTCGAGTACTCGGGAACCGTGTTTCCTAGTGGGCTAGGATCCCGTTAAATATCACACAATCTTGACTTTGGCCAACAAATTCTATGATAATTAACTAGGTAGATCTCTAAGATCAATTGGATCCAATCCAATTCCTAGATCCAGTAGGTGGACATCCAAGTCCGAAACATATATCTTATATATGCCAATATATCAAATATATTGCCTAACCTTTTTCCTCTGAATCAACTAAGCCTTGGGTTTGGCACAACAAACTTAGTGATCCCAGTTAAGCACGACCCATTGACCATGGAAAGCTTCGTAATCAATGGCGATGTACAAGAAGTGGTCTTGACTTTGGCCAACAAACCACAACTTGGACAAGACACCAATATGGAACAAAGCTCTCGTGATTCAAACACATCCTCGACGAACAAAGGCCTTGACTTGGCCAACAAGCCAATGCCAGTCTTGGATCTTGAGTAAGAATCACTCAATGGAAGGAAAAACGCTTAATATTTGTGAGGGTTTCGCGTGCAAATTGGCAACCAATTTATTATCTTTGTTAAGGTCTCATCATCATACACCCTTAAACATGCATTCTAAATACATAATAAAACGTGTATAATAAAATAATAATGATATGCAGATGGATACTTAACACATTGATCCTAGATCAAATCTCTCATTTTCCTCTCTCCCGCTAGCACAAGTATTTACTTCTACCCGTTACACTACACTTCTAAAGAAACCTCATTTACATTGAGGGGAATAGGTGAGAAGAGAATACAAAGAATAAGGAGGTAATAAGGCTGGACACGCAGGTCCAATTAATAAATTCCAAATTTATTACAACAATTTCTAAAATTGCCTCACCCATCTAATATCCATCCGATATACATTATTCATGCATCGCAACCATGTATTCACACAAGCATATTATCAATCAATCTAATCAAATTAATTAATCTGATAATTAATTATCATCCAATGTTCAAACAACGATTTGATTTTGCGCGAGTCAAACTCGTTATGCGAATAAGTACTCAAAGTACGAATTCTCGAATTAAATTAAACTACAAAATTAAATCCATTTCAATTTGCATTTAATACTAATTCACGATTTAATTCCAAATTAAATATTACACTTTATTAATAAACCTTTTACGACTTAAATTCCTATTTAATCGTTACGGGTCTCAAAGCCCGATTAACGTCCAACGTTAATTTAATAAAGTCCAATGAGCTTTAATTAATTTCTTGAGGCGTGGACTTTTGGTCAACTCGGGTCAAACCCAATAACCAAAGTCCAATCCGGGAATTACCCCATAAGCCTAGAAATCAATTTTGGCCCATTAGGCCCAATTAAACTTTAAAGGTCTATTAGTCGCATTGGGCTTTATGGAAGCAGTTTTGGGCCCAATTGGATCCAACCAATTTAGCCTAAACCTAACTTGGTACAACCAAGCCCAATAACAACTTTAAAAGCGCAATTTCCAAAATAGGCCCAATTAACGAAATTGCAAAAACCCAATTTCACAATTTAATTACATAAAGTGTATAACACAATTAATTACCCAAATCAATATTTCCAAAACATCAAATTAGCCTAATTAATCATGCTTATCAACATTAAAACATGTCCAACATATTTTAACAAAAATCAAACCCAAACATGCTTTACTAGTCTCGGCATTAAGGGAATTTATATGTCCAAATTAAATTCAATCCAATTAAATCCAATTCAAAATTAAATCAATATTCCCAACATGATTTTAACTCATCCAATGAATCAAAAAATCAAAATTCAAGACAATAGGGTTCATTGTAGGCCAATTCTTGGAGGAAACAGAAGCTCACTGCCGTGAGCAGTACCGAGGACAGAAATCAATTTTTGTTCGTCGCCGCGTCGCTCAACTGCTCGATGTAAGTATTCCGCAACTTCCTCGATTGTATTCGCACTTATTTCTTACTTGTTATTCGATCCTCGGGGCCGTAGAAACTCTAACATCCTCGGCGCATGTTAGCATGGAGCGGCGCACGTTAGGCTTCGCGACGCAGAAGGCTTGCGCGTTACGACGTGCCAAAAGATGATTTTGCCCTTTTGTCTATTTTTCACTGTTTGTCCCCAAATCACATCCAGAATGTCCTGAAACTTTATTTATCTACAAAATAACACAAAACACATCAAAATATTCATAAAACTCAAGAAACTATACAAAATATTAGGTCAAATGAGTGAGAAATAGTGATACATTTACCACTCATCAGTATTCCAAATTGGCCAAAAATAGTGCAAACTGTAAACATATATTATGATAATCAATCGGTAGTTGGGAGAGCTTATAATACAATGTATAATGGTAAGTATCAATACATACGTCGAAGACACAATACCATAAGACAATTTTTCTCAAGCGACATAATTTCAAAAGATTATTTTAAGTCGAAGGAAAACTTAGTGGATCCATTTACTTAAGCTTTACATAGAGAGCAAGTTGAGAAATCATCGATGAGAATATCATTGAAGTCTATAAATTAAGAATTGTCACAGTGAAAAGCCAACCTTGATGACTGGAGATCCTAAGATCTAGGTTCAAAAGGAACAACTGAAACTTTGTGTAATTTAAAATAAACACTGTAGAGTTATATACTCATTCTCATTCCTATAATGACGCAAAGTGTTGTCTAGCAATGTTAGGATAAGCTAAGACTTTTAATGACTACTATAAAAGTGTTATCTTTTATAGTAGATCACCTATTTTAAGTAAGAAGTGAGGTCGCTTCCATATGAATTTTAAAGGCTGGATTCCTTAAAACACTTGATGAAGCCGACCGATGTTCATGGTCGAATTGAACAGAACCGTATAATGAGAAATGATCGAAGTAAAGCTGGGTGATGGTTATTGTCTTGGTTTACACAAACGACCGAAAATTTCAAGACTCTGGGTCACTGGTTTGCCAAGTAAATCCGATAGTTATTTACTAGGAAAGGTTCAAGGCGAAAGCTACCTATTCCGATGCAGTTTATTTTAAGGAAACTCTCTTAAATATCTTCATTGACATTTATAAAATTTTAGGGGAATGTAAGAAAATTTTCTAAATATATATAAAGGTGTATATATATAAGGGAATGAAATGACTTAACCCTTGGATTTAAAAGATTCCTTAGAAATGATATGTTCCTTAATGAGAAATGACATAACCCAATTGTGGAGTTTCATTCCTTTATCGTGGATAAGTTCCTGACTACAAGATGGTAGATTCAAGGACGATGATGTCTCAATTGGGTGAACTACGGTTGATCATTTATGAAATATTGGATGAATGAATGAAACTCTGCGAGACGTTTCAAGTTGCCATAATCATTGAAAAGTTGCCTCCATCATTGAAGGACTTCATGAGCTATCTGAAACACACAAAAAAGTATATGAGTCTTGAAGACCTTGGAGTTCGATTGAGGATCGAATGGGACAATAGAAAGTCTAAGAAGGCTAGCTAAAGACTATGGAGTCTAAGGCCAACATCATCGAAGATGGAAAGGGTAGCAAAAAGAGAAAGAACATTCTAGATGATTTTTCCCAAGCAAACAAGAAGTTCAAGGGGAAATACTACATCTATGGAAAAAATCGTCGCATGGAAAAAGACTGTAGAAACAAAAAGTCTCAGGATAATGGCAATAAAAAGAAAAATGAGGCCCATATCACTGAGGATGAGCAACTAACTCATGAGATCTCAGAGATGAACCTGACAGCAGTTGTAATAGAAGCCAACTTGGTTGTGAATCGCAGAGAATGATGGGTGGACATAGGGGCTACTCGTCATAATTGTGCTGATAACAAGATGTTTTCCTTCTATCAGGAGGTCCATGGTGGTGATCATCTGACAATGGGAAACTATTCTACTTCTAGAGTGATTGGACAAGACACAATGGTTCTGAAGGTGACATTTGGGAAATAGCTTACACTGAAGAATTTTTTGCATGTTCCCGATATTCGGAAGAACTTGGTTTCGGGTTCACTCCTTAGCAAGAATGGTTTCAAGCTTGTATTTATTTCGGATAAGTTTGTACTGACCAAAAATGAAGTTTATGTAGGAAAAAGATACATCACTGAGGGCCTTTTCAAGTTCAATATCATTGAGTCATATTATTGAGTCGCAAAATGTATGGCATGGGAGATTAGGACATGTTAATTATGATATAATACGTAAATTAATTAATATGGACCTTATACCTAATTTTACAATTGATAACCAACATAAATGTGAAGTCTGTGCTGAAGCTAAAATAAATAGAACATCATTTCATTCTATAGAACAAAGTTCTAACCCTTAGAACTTATACACACCGATGTGTGTGATATAAATATTATGCAAACAAGAGGCAATAAAAAGTACTTTGTCACTTTTATCAATGATAGCACAAGATTATGTTATGCATATTTATTGAGGACCAAAAATGGAGCTATTGAAAGCTTTATACACTATAAGAACGAAGTTGAAAATCAAATTGGCAAGAAAACCAAAAGAATCGGGAGTGATAGAGGAGGTGAATATGTGTCACCATTCGGTGAATATTATTCCAATCATGGAATTATTCACGAAACTACTACTCCTTATTCGCCTCAACAAAATGGAATTGCGGAAACCAAAAACTGAATGTTGAAGGAAATGATGAATGTCATGTTGACAAGCTCTGGTCTACACCAAAACTGGTGGGGGGAAGCCTTGCTTTTCGCCAACTACGTTCTGAACAAGTTACCTCACAGAAGATTGGACAATACTGTTAGGGTTTTTATCAGAGCGGCGCAGCAGAAGAAGCGCGGTTCAGGCGAAATCATAGTTTAAAATTTTTAAACTTATGAATAAATTTTTCAATATCCAATATTAATAATTCATTCATATTTCACCTAAACATATTTATTCGATATAAATAACGACATAAATAATATAGAAACACCGCGAAACTTATACGAAAATATTTTTTTCGTAAAATAGCATAAAACACGTTTTCAACCGAACCGACCGACCAATGCACATGGGGGATGCCCAAGTCAGCCCCAAAAATATTTGGACAGTTCGTGGGCTGCCCGAACAATGACCAACTCACTATTTAGGCAGTCTTTATCCGGTAACACCGTTTTTCACCATTTTCACATATTTTCACTCTGAAATAATTTTCAGTAATTAATTTTCTTGGGCAATTAAAATAAACTAATTTATTCTAATTACACAATACTCAAAAATAAATTTTGTCCCACAAATTAGATTTTTCTATTAATTGTCGTTAGACCCCATAACTTTGTGTTTTGATCATTTTAATCATAATTTGTCAAATACAAATTTAAGTGATTTTAAATCACTACCAAAATGATTTATACATGAAAATATAAATTACAACTCAAAACCCAATATTTCTTGCAACTGTTGAGAGGTCTAACAACTTTCCAGATTTTGCATTTTGGTCCAAATTTGTTCAAAACAACATTAGATGATATACAATCAACACCTAATTAAATATATGGCACGTTCAGAATTTCCATTTTCACTTGAATTTGTCTCTTATCATATAAGTTCAACCGGCACAAATGAACTAACTTCAACCATAACTGCACAGCTTTGGCAGGATACAACTATAGAATCATGAAATCATTAACATTCGTATTGACAAGGCGGACGAAGAAACAAGTATTCATAATACTAGTCATTTTATAAAAACTTATTTAACGGGGATTTTCCTAAAAGAAGTAATTCACTTTATTTAATCAAATTAAATAAATACATGCATATAAAAAGTAAAGATTAGATTACATATAAAATTTAAAGGGCTAATCATATCATGGGTTCAGAATCAGACTCGCTCTGATACCATTTTGTTGGGGGTTTTATCAGGGCGGCGCAGCGGAAGAAGCGCGGTTCGGGCGAAATTGTAGTTTAAAATTTTTAAACTTACGAATAAATTATTCAATATCCAATATTAAAAATTCATTCATATTTCACCTAGACATATTTATTTGATATCAAATAACGACATAAATAATATAAAAACACCGGGAACTTTATGAAAATATTTTTCCGCAAAATAGCATAAAATGCATTTCTGACCGAACCGACCTACCAATACACATGGGGGTTTCCCAAGTTAGCCCTAAAAATATTTGGACAGTTCATGGGTTGCCCAAACAGTGACCAACACACTGTTTGTGCAGCCGTTACTCGGTAACGCCGTTTTTCACTATTTTCGTGTATTTTCACTCCGGAATAATTTCTGGTAATTAATTTTCTTAGGCAATTAAAATAAACTAATTTATTCTAATTACACAATACTCAAAAATAGATTTTTGTCCCAAATGTCATATTTTTCTATTAATTACTGTGAGACTCCATAACTTCGTATTTTGATTATTTTAGTCCTAATTTATCAATACCAAAATGATTTATACATAAAAATACATAAAAATACAAATTGCAACTCAAAACGTAATATTTCTTGCAATTGTCGAGAGGTCCAACAACTTTCCAGATTTTGCATTTTGGTCCAAATTTGTTCAAATCAATATAAGATGATATCCATGTTTGGTTCTCAAAGAACAAAATCCAAGATCATTAAGCATAAAACAAGTGTGAATACGCAAAGAAGTAGCGGAAATACTTACATTGAACAGATTGGATGTAGGTGGAGAGTTCAAAACTTTTGCTCCTTTGAAGTTGCTCCGAGCTTTGGTGAATGAATTCCAAACTAATGGGAGTAGTTTCCCTATCACCTTTGTTGACCATTTTGTGTGCTAGCACTTTGAAAAAATTTGCAACAAATTTCTTCTTGTTCCTTTGCAACTCTCGGCTTTTGGAGATGGAGAGGGAGAGAGGCAAATTCGGTGGTGAGAGAAAAAGAGAGTGATAAGTGTGTTGAGTGAAATTATTTTCCAAAAATAAAAGTCATATACCTAATACAACATTTGGTAAATGTCACTCAACCTATCAAACTTGTGTGTTGAACAAGTTAACAACCACTAACTACTTCCATCAACCAAAAATGTGATGAGATAGACTAGGTGATGTAACTTGTGTGGGCCCCACTTGGTTCAAAATCGGAGTGGGCTCGCAAACACATTTCGGGCTCGGGTTCGTTAATTCCGAATAAATGAATTTTTCGTTGCGATGTAATTAAATCAAATTTAATTAAAAAATTATGCCTAGCAAAATTACTATTCAAGTCGCTCGTGAATTAATTCTAAATTAACTCGTTCGCCCGAATTAAAATCCAATTTTAATTTCGTTATGAAATCTAATTTCATTTAATATATCGAATATATTATTTTAATCGATTAATTCTGAATTAATCGTTCTCTCTCTTCTAATTGAATTTTATCCCAGATAAATTCTTGCCGTAATTAATCATAGATTAATTTTCTCTCTCTTCTAATTAATCCCAGATTAATTATGTTCGAGTCATACGTTATCGGTTAATCTTCGGGAAGCGACCCATGAGATCTCTAACAAATTACGTGTGAACCTCGTACCACGTTTTTACCGATTTACAAGACAATGTTGGCTTCTATCAAAGCATCGTGCCTAACAAATTCTCCAGAAATATTCTTTTAGGAATATATAATCTATGTCAGGCGTAGTATACATAGTATTGCGTATTACGATCCAGTATCGATATCACATGCTAGGCCTAGGGCTGTAATTGTGTATGCCCCGTACGAAGCATATATCGGATCTATGGTATTAGTCTCTATAATCGAATAATCATGACCTAGTCATATTATCCCGATGACTGCAGTACTTAAGAGTACCAGTTCCGTATCCTACGTGATCATCATCTCCATATGACTGGAGTGATACTTCCATCTTGACATCACACCCAATACACTACGATTCTCAGTATACCAATAAGAGGCGTACAAAGTATATTGATTGTCGCAAGTATTAGCGATTCAAGTATCAGGTTAAGACCAAATACACCTACCCTGATTCGGATTCCCATAGACACATAGTCATACTACCAATGGGATTCCGAGGTGTTTATCCGGAGCGAAGTTATTTTCGTACCATCGGTAAACACAACCTCCTATCACACTTGCATAAGTATCCAATACTTAAATATATGAGAACTATGTTGTTATGCTCCCACAACGCGCACAAGTGCAATACTAGTCTATTCCACATTATCGATGGTCAGTCTCGATAATACTACGACTAGGGATATTTAATGATTAAACCTTAATGGATTAATATTGTCTCATATCTTATTAATCTGGTACTAATCATATGGACTTTTATCATTTATATATCTTGGTAATCTAATTACAAATGATAAAAGAGCATTTTCCTTTGTCACATAGTTTATTTGTACAACAACACCATGTTCTATACAAATAGTGATGATATGGGTCATAATTGTCCAACAATCTCCCACTTGGCCTATATCCAATCACTCAAGTGTCCTACACCTGAACTATGTAAGGGTCGTTCAAACTTCTGCTGAGAAACTACTTTCGTCAGCGGATTTGCAAAGTTATCATCTGATGCGATTTATTCGATCATCACATCGTCATGATGTATGATCCGACGAATCAGATGAAAAAGTTGAAGTATATACTTGGATCGTTGATGAGACCGCAGTTCCTTAGCCTGTACTATAGCCTAGCTCAGCTGCTAACCGAACTACTCCTAATCTAATTAGGAATTTTATAGATCCAAAATTCCTTCTTTTGCTACCTCAGCTGCAGCAATGTTACGCTTTTGTTGTTTATTCGGCAACAGTATCTTGCTTGGAAGATTACCAGCTCACTGTTCTGTTATTCAAACTATATAGTACCCTAATTACGACTTATAGTCATTTTTTTCGGTTAGGAAACTTGCAACGGTGAACCCAGTCACTTCAAGTTCTCCTTCTCCATAGATTAAGAAATCATCCTTAGTTCATCTAAGATACTTAAGGATGTTCTTAACATCAATCCAGTGACTATCATCTGCATTGGCCTGATTGTGACTCCATATGCTCAAAGCCTATGAGACATCAAGTCGTGTACATGTTTTTCAATGTACGAGTTCTCGGAGAGTGCCAACAACTTTTAGATCTATCCCAGTAGATCCTTATTCCTAGAATAAAGGTTGCATCTCCCAAGTATTCCATGGAGAATTTTAATGAAAGCCAAGATTTCACCGATTGTATTATGGGAATGTCATTTCCAAGAAATGATATGTCATCATTATATAGGACAATCATTGTCAGTGCGCTCCCACTAACCTTCTTATATACACAAGAATCTTTACCGTTTTCAATGAAACCATATACCATTATGATCTTATCAAAATGTTAGTTCCAAGAACACAATGCTTGCTTCAATCCATAAATGGATTGATTTAACTTGCAAACCTTGTTTGCATGTTTCGGTACGGCAAAACCGTCAGGATATTGTTAACATCCTCCAAAAGGATTTACATTCAAGGAAAGCGTTTTGACGTTCAGCTATCATATTTCATAAATGAAACATGCAGCATTAGCAAGAATTGTCCAAATGGATTTAATCATGGCAACATGTAAAAAATTCCGTCGTAGTCGACATTATGTCGTTAATGATACCTTTTCTATATAAGCCTAGTTGTATACATTTGTATTTTTCCATCCATGTATGTCTTCCTTGAAGACTCATTTAGTACCAATATGCACAATGCCTTTTGGTACATCAACTAGTGTCCAAACTTGGTTGTATACATGGAATCCATTTCGGACTTCATAGAATTTGCCATAAAATGAGTCGATACCTTGTATCACTTCCTCATACGTAGCCGGTTCATCTTCCTCAATAAGATTGATATCTACATAAGGTGAGATCAGAAACCCATACCTCCCAGGTTGTTTTCTGACTCTCTCCGACCTACGCGGTTCTTGTGTATTCGAAGATTATTGGTATAGTTTTATCCCTGATGAACTGTTGGTGTTCCATGAGGACTCGGTGTTTGGAACAGTATTACTCCGTGTAGAACACAGATATTGACGACACTGTTCTAGGCTCGCGGCCTAGTTAGGAGTACGGAGTAGTCCGCGGGGGAGCTAAACCGGAGAAATAACATGGAGTCGCCACCCGGTGTGAATCGGGAAAATGATTTAAGGCCGCACTCACCCCTCGCAAGAGAAGACCTCAAACCGTTGGGTTCGGAATGGTCCCTTACTTATGCCACTTGTAATGATATGATTTGTGCAATATCTTAACTGAATCTATGCAACATATATGTTCAAAAGTGTTATATTCCTAAGTTCACATGCATAAAAATAAAGCTCATATCTAAGTTTGCATGTATAACAGTAAAACGGAATGACGGCAAATATAAAATTTCATAATCACATTATATTCATGGATACGGAAACGCAAGTAAATAACAATTACACAAGCATGCATAATGAATATAATCAATTAGATGCATAATGCAAAGAGATGATTAAAGAAGCAATTTTACATCGAAATAAACGTGCAATGATGTGATACGAAAAAGCAAATAACGGAATAGTAAATGGCGCGGCAAAGTATCGCGGTAAAGATAGCCTTTTAGGCTTTTCTTCCCTCAAATAGAGAACCTTTAAACCAACGTAATAAGCCCATGCGTGTTACATTATGATGCATGATTAAAAAGGAGATGGCATATAACAAACAAATAACGGAATAATAAAAGGCACGGCAAAACGTCATGGCAAAGGTAGCTCTTAGGCTTTTGATCCCTCGTAATGGAGGACCTTTATTCCAACTTGATTTGCCCATTACAATGCATAAAAATAAATAAGTCAATGATATGGGACTTCGCATGTCCAATTAAATGTATCTCGCATTCAATCGAACATACTTCATCTGGCGCGACAAAATGTCGTGTCAAAGGTAGCCCTTAGGCTTTTTATCCCTCAAAATGGAGGACCTTTAATCCAACTTGTTTTGCCCATGCGCACTATATCATCAATACATAAACAAATAACGTACACAAAGTAAAATAGCGTAATAATACAACCGACAACGGGGGCCTCGACCCTGGGATGCATCCCGATAACGTTGACAATGTGGGTCACGACCCTGGGATGCATCCCTAAAACTGCTGATGATGTGGGTCACGACCCTGGGACGCAGCCCTAAAACTGCTGATGATGTGGGTCACGACCCTGGGACCCATCCCCAAAACTGCTGATGATGTGGGTCACGACCCTAGGACGCATCCCCAAAATTGCTGATACTGATGCTGATGTGGATGTGGGCCTTAACCATATGACTCCTCTCCAAAAATGATACTGATACTGATGTGGGCCACGCCCCCGGGACTCATCCCCAAAACTGATACTGACAATGCTGATGTGGGCCTCACCCCAGGGACTCATCCTCAAAACTGATGTTGATACTGATGTGGGCCTCGCCCCAGATGGGTACTGATGTGGGCCTCAACCCTGGACTGATACTGATATGGGCCTCGCCCCCGGGACTCATCCTCAAAACTGATACTGACAATGCTAATGTGGGCCTCGCCCAGGGACTCATCCCCAAAACTGATGTTGATACTGATGTGGGCCTCGCCTCCAAGACTCATCCCCAAAAATTGATACTGATATTGATGTGGGCCTCGCCCTCGGGACTCATCCCCAAAACTGATGATGATATTGATGTGGGCCTCGCCACCGGGACTCATCCCCAAAACTGATACTGACGTGGGCCTCACCCTCAAACTGATACTGACGTGGGCCTCGCCCCCAAACTGATACTGATGTGGGCCTCGCCCCAAACTGATACTGACGTGGGCCTCGCCCCCAAACTGACACTAATGTGGGCCTTGCCCCAAACTGATACTGACGTGGGCCTCGACCCTGGGACTCATCCCTAAAATTGCTGATGATATGTGTGGGCCTCGACCCTGTGATGCATCCCAAAACTGCTATTGATGTGTGGGCCTCGACCTTGGGACACATCCCCAAATTGATACTGATGTGGGCCTCGGCCCTGGGACTCTTCCCTAAACTGATACTGATGTGGGCTCGCCCCCTAACCGATATTGATGTGGGCCTCGCCCCTAAACTGATGCTGATGTGGGCCTCGCCCCCAAGCTGATACTGATGTGGGCCTCGACCCTGAGACTCATCCCCAAAATTGCTGATGATATGTGTGGGCCTCGACCCTGGGACTCATCCCAAAAATGTTGTTGGTGTGGGCCTCGACCCTGGGACTCATCCCCAAACTGATACTGATGTGGGCCTCGGCCCACAGACTGATACTAATGTGGGCCTCGCCCCCAAACTGAAACTGATGTGGGCTCGCCCCCAAACCGATACTGATATAGGCCTCGCCCCCAAACTGATACTGATGTGGGCTCACCCCCAAACCGATACTAATATGGGCCTCGCCCCCAAACTAATACTGATGTGGGCTCGCCCCCAAACTGATACTGATATGGGCCTCGCCCCCAACTGATACTGATATGGGCCTCGCCCCCAAACTGATGTTGATGTGGGCCTCACCCCTAAACTGATGCTGATGTGGGCCTCGTCCCCATGCTTATACTTATGTGGGCCTCGACCCTGGGACTCATCCCCAAAATTGCCGATGATATGTGTGGGCCTCGACCTTGGGACGCATCCCAAAATTGTTACTAATGTGGGTCACGATCCTGGGACTCATCCCCAAACTGATACTGATGTGGGCCTCGACCCACAGACTGATAGTGATGTAGGCCTCACTCCCAAACTGATACTGATGTGGGCTCGCCCGTAAACCGATACTGATATGGGCCTCGCCCCTAAATTGATGCGGATGTGGGCCTCGACCTTGGGACTCATCCCCAAACTGATACTGATGTGGGCCTCGACCCTGGGATTCATCCTTAAAATTGTTGATGATATGTGTGGGCCTCGACCCTGGGACGTATCCCAAAACTGCTACTGATGTGGGTCACGACCCTGATACTCATCCCCAAAACTGATACTAGTGATGTAATGGTCCATTCCGACATACCGTACTGCCTCTCATGAGATAATCCTGATAGCTAAACATATTTTCGTCCTCAACGAATGCTTCGCGTCGAAACCAGAGAACCTTTAAAGTACTTAATACACTTAGATCCGCTCGTCTGAATGAGTGATCTGAACTAGACTCCTAGTGTGTGTGTGCCAAGGCTCTTTCGCAACTTAATCCTTAAGTAAGCCAACTCGATGATTTTGTCTCGGAGAATCGGATCAGTGGGTCTAACCAACCTAGATGTTTTGATCACACTCTGTGATTACTTTCTCGTACTCAACATGATATGGTTCTCTTCTTTTTTTCTCTTGTCTCTTTCTCTTCATTTTGAACTTTATTTTTTCTTTTTTCTTTTTTTCTTTTTTTCTTTCTCTCTCTTTTTTCGACACACCTACCCTTTAAGGTAGTATTTCTCCTCATTGTGGTCCTAATACTCGCCCATGGGTAGCTTCACGTTTATCGGTTATAGGCGGTATATTTTTTCTTTTCTTTTCAGAGACTTTTCTTTGTTTCCAACCATATCATATATCATAGCATAAGTAAACCAAGATGGACATCTAGGCAAACGGTCATTCACTAATCCATCATCTCTTCAACTAGTCATCTTGCCGACTACTTAGGCTTCCACCACTAAGATCCCATGATCAAGTGCTCACGAGTCTAGTTGAGATCAACTATTCAGAATATCGGATGAGAGCACATCTCGCACTTATCGTTTCTAAGGTTTCTCCTTACAGCAAACAATGTCATCACCGGACATATGTCTAACCATCAAGGACTTCTCTTTCTTCTCTCTCTCTCTTTTTTTTCACTCACTCCATGGAATTCTTCCTTTCAACCGCTGATAATGTGGGCTTCGCCCCGCTGGGATCCATTCCTGAAACTTATACTGGTATGGGCCTCAACCCTGGGATTCCTTCCTGAGACTAATACTGATGTGGGCCTCAACCCGGTGATTCATTCCTGAAACTGATACTGATTCTGATTCATTCATGAGACTGATGTGGGCCTCAACCCCATGATTCATTCCTAAAAATGATGACACTGTACTGTTGCTGCTTCTGATTGGCTTACCTTTGCCGCTTTCTCTTTTTCTTCTTTGAATACAAAAAAAACAACCACAAAAAGACAATGCAAATATGTTACGTGTATGCATGCATGCATGAATGAGTTTCCTATCCTGTCAGGTTAGGTCTTCCGCCAATTCCCTTAGTGACTATTTGGTCTTCTCTTCTTTGCCGTACTGTTTTCTGTTCCTCGATTTCCTTTTCCCGATATCCATGTTTGCTAAACTCTTTTTGACAAACTTTTTATTTTTAATCTCTAACCCAACAGATATCTATGATGGCTTTTAAGACAAAGGGGTTAACATGATGCATGTATGCATGAGGTGCATGAGATGTGTGCGATGTATGAAATATATAAGTTGGCCCATTATCATTTTAAAGCATTCAATCATGCTATTGCGAGGTGCAAACTTGTCCCAGTTGAAAAAGGCCCAACAGGTTTACACTTTTGCGATAACATGGCTAAACAACTTCAAATGATAAGAAGCCCAAACACAAAATGGCCCATCGGTATTTTAGAAACTTTTAGCCCAATTGTCATAAGATACGAACTCATCCCAGTTTAAATGGCCCAACAAGTTCGCATTTCTGACAGGAAGTCCAACTGAATCCAAATGATGATGGTCCCTAAACACAAGCACAAGGAAATAGCTTCTATTGGTCATACAACTATGGTCTACGTGTGGGTTTATGGGAGTGTAGACAAAGGCTCTCGCTGGCGAAGGATTGCCCACAACTAGGTCTCCCCACTCAAGGTTTCGAGTGACCAAGTGAGTGCACCATTTTTATACCTTACGGTACGTGCCAACGAGTTATGATACGTGACTAACTGTCAAATGGATTTCTTATTGTAGATTCCCCAGAGGGAGAGTGGAGTGGACTCTCTTAAATACCCAAGCCTCTTAGGCTCTTATCGCCTTGGTGACAAGAATAAACAATAGGTCCTCCAAATTAGTCCATCACGGTAAGCTTCGAGTAAATGATTAGCCATAGAAAGGTAGTGAATGAAGGAAGACACACCAAACCATTACCCAGCTCTAATAATGCCTTTGATTAAACCCCTTCAACCCACTGTAGACATGACTAACTAAAGCACAAATCACAAACATTACAAGATATTATTTCGGGGTCGATTCTCTATCCCCAATGGAGTCGCCAGACTGTAGGACACAGATGTTGACGACGCTGTTCTAGGCTCGCGGCCTAGTTGGGAGTACGGAGTAGCCCGCGGGGGAGCTAAACCGGAGAAATAACATGGAGTCGCCACCCGGTGTGAACCGGGAAAATGATTTAAGGCTGCACTCACCCCTTGCAAGGGAAGACCTCAAACCGTTGGGTTCGGAATGGTCCCTTACTTATGCCACTTGTAATGATATGATTTGTGTAATATCTTAACCAAATCTACGCAACATATATGTTCAAAAGTGTTATATTCCTAAGTTCACATGCATAAAAATAAAGCTAATACCTAAGTTTGCATAATAACAGTAAAACGGAATGACGGCAAACATACAATTTCATAAGCACATTATATTCATGGATACGGAAACACAAGTAAATAGCAATTACACAAGCATGCATAATTAAGAGAATTACATGTATAATGAAAAGAGATGATTAAAGAAGCAATTATACATCGAAATAAATGTGCAATGATGCGATACGGAAAAGAAAATAACGGAATAGTAAATGGCGCGGCAAAGTATCGCGGTAGAGGTAGCCTTTTAGGCTTTTCTTCCCTCAAATAGAGAACCTTTAGACCAACGTAATAAGCCCATGCACGTTAAATTATGAGGCATGATTAAACAAGGAGATGGCATACAACAAGCAAATAATGGAATTATAAAAGGCTCGGCAAAACGTCGTGGCAAAGGTAGCCCTTAGGCTTTTGATCCCTCGAAATTGAGGACCTTTATTCCAACTTGATTTGCCCATTACAATGCATAAAAATAAATAAGTCAATGATATGGGACTTCGCATGTCCGATTAAATGTATCTCGCATTCAATCGAACATACTTCATCTGGCGCGACAAAACGTCGTGTCAAATGTAGCCCTTAGGCTTTTTATCCCTCAAAATGGAGGACCTTTAATCCAACTTGTTTTGCCCATGCGCACTATATCATCAATACATAAACAAATAACGTACACAAAGTAAAATAGCGTAATGATAAAAGGCGCGGCGAAGTATCGTGGTAAAGGTAGCCTTTTAGGCTTTTCTTACCCTAAATGGAGAACCTTTAGACCAACGTAATAAGCCCATGCGCATTAAATTACAATGCATAAAAATAAATAAGACAAGGATATGGGACTTCGCATGTCCGATTAAACGTATCTCGCATTCAATCGAACATACTTCGTCCGGCGCGACAAAACGTCGTGGAAAAAGTAGCCCTTAGGCTTTTTACCCCTCAAAATGGAGGACCTTTAATCCAACTTGTTTTGCAATGCGCATTATATCATAAACACATAAACAAATAACTTGCAGAAAATAAATGGCGGAATATAAAATGCGGATAATAAATACACAAGATAAATAAAGCAAAATATGTGTCGTTTGCTCAAGTGGTACGTGGAGTTGTCTCCCAAGTACAGACCGCACTACCGTCCATTCGGATTCAGCTATGGAATTTACGTCTGGGTTTCCATCCTATATACCACGAGAGACGACACATTTTCTATTCATTCAATGGCCACAACACACACTAACCAACGACTCTCATGCGAAGAAAATAAATAAAATAATTAAAAGATGAATGAAATTAAATAAGAAAAGTGCCCTCAGGTCTAACCTTTTAAATCGTCTCTTGAAAGTACGGTACACGGTCGTCGAAAGGGTTGATGCTCCGCAACTCCTCCGGTTCACTGGTTCAATATTTTCCCTCGCTGTTTTGCTGTTTGGGCTACTATTTTCGCTCTGTTTCGCTGTTGTTTTGCTGCTATTTTCAGTTACTATTTTTGTTGTATTAAGGGACTGTTTTGGAGTTAATTCGGGGACTATTTGTGGCGCAGTGCAGGGTTGTTTGGTGTTTAGGGTCACGGTTTCATGTTTGTTTGTGGCAGTTTAATTTTGTCGAGTGTGAGAGAGGGGCACGAGGGCTGCGTGGTTTATGAACTAAATGGCGGGTGGCTTACATTGAGGGTGTTGAGTGATGTTGTTGAATGCTTATGCATGAGTGTGCTGTGTTGTGTCTTTGTTGAAGGTTGTTTGTGAGGGCAGTGAGTGGAGGAAGTGGGCTTGTTAGTGGGTTGTGGCTTGGTTGCAGGCTACGTGAAGGGGCTGATGTGAGAGGCTTGATCGCCGAGAGTGGAAGGAGGGCTGGTGGCGTGGTTATTTGGCTAGTGATGAGGGTTGACTTATGGGCATCATGGTTCAGATGGCTGGGCGTGAATGAGGGCTGTGAGGGGTGGTTATTTGGCTAGTGATGAGGTTTGTGGCATGAGGGATCTTGTTTGTGCGTAGGTTATTTTATTGGTATTATATGCGTGTTGAAGGCAGCTGTGAGGGTTTACTATGGCGTGAAGTGAGTGGCTGTTGATGGGTGTATGGCGTCAGGTCGAGGGGCTGTTGAAGGAAGGCTGAAGCGTGAAGTTGAATTTGTTTGTTGAGGGTTGTTACTGGCTTATTTCCGTGAATATGTTGGCTACGTGAAGGTGCCGCTGCTGCCGAGTGAGAGAGAATAAGTGTGTATTGTCTTAGGGTTTTTTTTTGTTTTGTTGTGAGTTGTCTAGAGCCTTAGGGTTGCATTAGTGTTATATTTATAGTTACAAGCTAGGGTTAGGGTTGTGCATGAGATTTTAAAATAAGGAAACAAGATCAAGTAAATTAGGGAAGGATTTAATTAGTTAAAAAAGGGAAAGGATAATTGTATTTTGGTGGGGGAATATATTTAAATCGGTAGGTGATTTATTTAAATTAGGAAGAGATTTCCTTAATTAGGAATTGGATTTTAATTGGATTTAATTTAATTTCAATTTAATTGGTTTTAATTTAATTTAATTTAATTTGTGTTTTAAATATGCTTTAATTATTCTTGGATTGGACTTGGGTGAGATGGGTTTAGTGTGTGTCTTGCGGGGGTTTGGGCTAAGAATTTGTTTTAAAACAGAGGTCCAACAAGCGAACCCAAAGCTAAACAAGCGAATAAAATCCAACAAAATACTGATTTCTGACTTTTCCCTTCCGACGTCCGTTTCTCGCGACTTAAAAGGTAGTGCCTCTAAATGAGACTCATCATAGGGACTTACATGCAAAAATGCAGTGCCTACACTCCGATTTCCATCGAGTTTTACTTTCCTCCCACTTACCACTGCATATAGGAATTCCCCTTAGGAAAACCGCATGGAGAGCAACAATTACATTGTTCTGTAATGATTTGTATAAGTACTATACTTTGATTTCCTTAGGACAACCAATTACAAATAGGCACTTATCCGATTTGGGTTCAAATTTGGTACCATCCAAATGTTTTCCCAGCATTCCCAAATCTTCAGGAATGTGAAACCCAGTTTCTTTCCCGTTCATATCTAATATGAAGTCTGTCTAACAGATTTTCATGGAACCTTAATCAAAATAAGAATTGCACTGTTTAATGTGTATCCTCAGAAGGAAATTGGTAGCTCAGAGCGACTCACCATTAACCTTACTATGTCCGACAAAGTTCGGTTTCTCAGTTCGGACACACCGTCAAATTGAGGTGTTCCGGGAGGAGTCCACTATGAAAGAATACCATACTCTTTCAAGTAATCTTGAAACTTATATGTTTAAGTATTTTCCACCACGGTCTAACTGTGATGGTTTAATACTTTAGTCGGTCTATCTGTCTACCTCGTGTCGAAACTCTTTGAATTTATCAAAAGTTTCCGATTTATGTTTCACAAGAAACACATAACCATAACGCGATGTCATATCCGTAAAGGTTACGAAGTGTTCATATCCACCTCTAGCCTAGCTAGACATGGGCCCACTTATGTCACTATGAACGAGGGCTAACAGATCGGTAGCACTTGCACTTTTACCAAGTAAAAGGTGTTTTAGGCATTTTGCCTAACAAAATAGATTCGTAGACATCATTTGAATTAGAATCAAATCCATCCTAGTACCCACTCTTCGAAAGTGTGGATATACGAGTCTTGTTAATGTGTCCCAGACAACAATGCCACAAATAAGTCTCATCTGATTAATTCAGTTTGAGCTATTTGTTTGTCATGTTATATGTATGAGATTAATTTATATTCTAAATATAAATACTGTTATTCACATCTAATGTGCTTATCTCAATATCATCTTTATAAATAAAACACTTAGTGTTCTAAAATATAAAGGTATACTCGCAACGGATTATACTTGATATACAGATAATGTTTCTAGTCAAACTAGGTAAATTATGACAGTTTTCTAATTTAAGTACATGCTCAAATGGCAGTTCCAAAACTTAGGTTTCTATGGTAAAAACATCGACTCTAGTCCCGTTTACAACTCATAGGTCGATCTCAACTGAAGCCAGTCTCCTGCTAATCAGCAGATCCCGCACATCAGTACATATGCTTGATGATTGAACCTGCCCCAGCATTCGGGCAGAGACTATAAGATCAAATCTTTGGAAGTCTCGGCCACATAGGTAATGCCCAGCTAACCTAGCTGATTTGTGACAGCAATCATCTGTGACACATTGTGCTCGTCAGATGTACCCTCTGACATGCGCGAGCGAAAGAGCATCTTTTACAATTCGTACTTCTAAGATCTAAGTATAGATCTATGAAGATCTTTCAATTTCAATATCATACTATAAGGATCTAATCCTTAGTTCTGAGGAAGAAATTAATGAGTCATTGCGGCAAGCATAACGGAATGAACACTAAAGTTATCATCACCATGAGTCTTCCAAAGCTCATGCTCTACTATTTGCTCAAGTCCGGGCTCAGGCCTGAGATGTCACTCTATCAAATAAAGTAATTCCTCGGTTCCCAGGACTATCATGAGGTTCTATTCCCAATTTGAAAAATTGAAGCCGTTTAAAGACATCTTCACACAGGATTATGTTTTAAATGCTAATTTTTTCAGTTATCTTGATTCCAATAGTCCAACTATCCAATCAACGATTTCGGGTACAATCGAATATAATGATTATTATAGTCTAACTATATAATCAATTATAATTGATCGGTTATATTCAAATGTATTGATTACTATAATCCAATTATATAACCAACTACAAATGAAGTAGTTTGAATACAGTCCAACTGTTTAATTAAAACAACAATTGAATATTAGTCCAACTAATATATATATTTTAAATAACGAAAAATGAAATGAACGCGTATTGGCAAGTATCTAAACGAAATTGCAAATTTAATACTTGCCTCCCACTATTTTTCGGCAAGCCTCTAACCCTCTGTGGAGTACTCGGGAAACCTAGTTTTCTAGTGGGCTAGGATACCGTTAAATAACACACAATCTTGACTTTGGCCAACAAATTGTATGATACTTAACTAGGTAGATCTCTAAGATCAATTGGATCTCATCCAATTCCTAGATCCAGTAGGTAGACTTCCAAGTCCTAAACATATATCCAATATATGTAAATATATCCAATATATTTCCTAACCTTTTTCCTCTAAATCAACTAAGCTTTGGCTTTGGCTCAACAAGCTTAATGATTCTAGTTAAGTGTGACCCATTGACAATGGAAAGCTTCGTAATCGAGGCTGATGAACAAGAAGTGACCTTGACTTTGGCCAACAAATCACAACTTGCCCAAGGCGTACGATATGGAACAAAGCCTTCATGATTCAAACACATCCGCAATGGACAAAGGTCTTGACTTTGGCCAACAAACAAATGCCAATCTTGGATCTTGAGAGAGAATCACTCAATGGAAGGAAATCGCTTAATATTTGTTGAGGGTTTTTCGCGTAAATTGGCAACCAATTTATTATCTTTGATTAGGTCTCATCATACACCCTTAAGCATGCATTCTAAAAGCATAATAAGGCGCGGTAAATAAATTAATAATGATATGCGGATGGATATTTAACAAATTGTTCCTAGAACAAATCTTTCATTTTCCTCTCTCCCGCTAGCACTATTCTTACTTCTACCCAATTACATAATACTTCTAAAGAAACCTTATATACATTGAGAGGAATTGGTGAGAAGAGAATTACAAAGAATCAAGAGATAAAGGCTGGACACGTAGGTCCAATTTAATAAATTCTAAATTTATTACAACAATTTCCAAAATTGCCCTCACCCATCTAATATCCATCTGATATACATTATTCATACAACACATCCACGTATTCACACAAAGCATGTTATTCAATCAATCTAATCCAATTAATTAATCTTTGAATAAAGTGATCATCCAATGTTCAAACAACGATTTGATTTGAGCGAGTCCAACTCGTTTAAGAATAAGTACTCAAAGTACGAATTCTTGAATTATATCGAACTACAATTTTAAATCCGATTTAATTTGTATTCAATACTAATTCTTTATTTAATTCCAAATTAAATAATTACACTTTTAATGCGCCTTTACGACTTAGATTCTAAATCTAATCTTAATGGGTCTCAAAGCCCAATTAACATCCAATGACAATTTAATTAAAGTCCAATGGGCTTTCAATTAATTTATTAAGGCATAGACTTTGGCAACCAAAGCCCAATAAGGAATCAGCATTTGCCATAAAATTAATTTTGGCCCATTAGGCCCAATTAAATTATTTAAAGGCCCATTTAATATATTTGGACTTAATGGAATGGTTTTAGGCCCAATTTGGATCCAATCCAATTGTACTAAACCAACTTGGCCCAACCAAGCTCATTAGACCCAAATACAACAATTTTAGCCCAATTCCAAATTAAGCCTAACTAATTAAATTTTAATATTCCAAAAATCACATTTTAATTAACTAAAGTGTATTGCACTAATTAATTATTTAAATTAACATTTCCAAAACATCAATTTAATTAATTAATCATGCATTATTATATTCAACACATGTCCAACATTATTGAAACAAAATTAACTCATTTTCATGCTCTTTTGGTCACGGCAATGGAGGGATATTTATATCCGATTTTGATTACAATCCAATTAAATCACAAATCAATATATCCATCATTTTAAACACATCCAATGGTCCAAAAATCAAAATCACCATGACTTTAGGGTTCATCACCATTCGGCCAAGCCTAAGAATTTTGGGAAAATTAATCCAATTAATTTTTCATCAAATTGATCATGCATAACACTTAGTTATCATTATATAAGCATACTCAAACAAACAATTTGATCAAAACATGCTTAAATTAAAAATACACAAATTCAAGTATATAAACCCTAAGTTCATTTCATGCTCAAAATTGGCTTTGATACCATTGTTGGGTTCTCAAAGAACAAAATCCAAGATCATTAAGCATAAAATAAGTGCGAATACGCAAAGAAGTAGCGGAAATACTTACATTGAACGGATTAGATGTAGGTGGAGAGTTCAAAACTTTTGCTCCTTTGAAGTTGTTCCAAGCTTTGGTGAATGAATTCCAAAGTAATGGGAGTAGTTTCCCTATCACATTTGTTGACCCTTTTGTGTGCTAGCACTTTGAAAAAATTTGCAACAAATTTCTTCTTGTTCCTTTGCAACTCTCGGCTTTTGGAGATGGAGAGGGAGAGAGGCAAATTCGGTGGTGAGAGAAAATGAGAGTGATAAGTGTGTGAGTGAAATTATTTTCCAAAATTAAAAGTCATATACCAAATACAACATTTGGTAAATGTCACTCAACCTATCAAACTTGTGTGTTGAACAAGTTAACAACAACTAACTACTTCCATCAACCAAAAAAGTGATAAGATAGACTAGGTGATGTGACTTGTGTGGGCCCCACTTGGATCAAAATCCGAGGGGGCCCGCAAACACATTCCGGGCTCAGGTTCGTTTATTCCGAATAAACGAATTTTCCGTTGCGACGTAATTAAATCAAATTTATTTAAATAATTATGCCTAGCAAAATTACTATTCAAGTCGCTCGCGAATTAATTCTAAATTAACTCGTTCGCCCGAATTAAAATCCAATTTTAATTCCGTTATGAAATCTAATTTCATTTAATATATCAAATAGATTATTTTAATCGATTAATTCTGAATTAATCGTTCTCTCTCTTCTAATTGAATTTTATCCCAGATAAATTCTTGTCGTAATTAATCCTATATTAATTTTCGCTCTCTTCTAATTAATCTCAGATTAATTATGTTCGAGTCATACATCATCGGTGAATCTTCGGGAAGGGACCCATGAGATCTCTCGATATGTTGGCAGTAAATCCGGTTATCAGACTATCCGAATACGTGTGTACCATGTACCACATTTTTACCGATTTACAAGACATGGTTGGCTTCTAGCAAAGCACCGTACCTACCCAATTCTCCAAAAATATTCTTTTAGGAATATATAATCTATGTCAGGCGTAGTATACATAGTATTGCGTATTACGATCAAGTATCGATATCACATGCTAGGCCTAGAGCTAGAATTGTGTCTGCCCCGTACGAAGCATATATTGGATCTCTGGTAACTAGTATCTATAATCGGATAATCATGACCTAGTCATATTATCCCGATGACTGCAGTACTTAAGTGTACCAGTTCCGTATCCTACGTGATCATCATCTCCATATGACTGGAGTGATATTTACATCTTGACATCACACCCAATACACTACGATTCTCAGTATACCCAGAAGAGGCGTACACAGAACCTGTTAAAGCCCCAAACGACCAAAACCAAAGTATACCGATTGTCGCAAGTATTAGCGATGCAAGTCTCAGGTTAAGACCAAATACACCTACCCTGATTCAGATTCCCATAGACACATAGTCATACTACCAATGGGATTCCGAGGGGTCTATCCAGAGCGAAGTTGTTTCCGTACCATCGGTAAACACAACCTCCTATCACACTTGCATAAGTATCCAATACTTAAATATATGAGAACTATGTCGTTATGCTCCCACAACGCGCACATGTGCAATACTAGTTTATTCTGCATTATTGATGTCCAGTCTCGATAATACTACGACTAGGGATATTTAATGATTAAACCTTAGTGGATTAATATTGTCTCATATCTTATTAATCCGGTATTAATCATATGAACTTTTATCATTTATATATCTTGGTAATCTAATTACAAATGATAAAAGAGAAATTTCCTTTATCACATAGTTTATTTGTACAACAACACTATGTTCTATACAAATAATGATGCTATGGGTCATAATTGTCCAACAATCCAATCAACACCAATTAAATGTACATCATATATACATCATTATAGAACACATATATGAAAATCCCTAATTTTGGTTTAGGTTAAGAACCATAATTTCTCAAATTAGTCCAATTAACAAAAATTAACCAAATTCAATACTTTAATTTAATCTCTACAACACCAAACAAGTCTCACCACTTTGAAACAACTCAAGAACAATTCTAGGTCATCAATGAGTGGCCTAATAACTCTAGAATGGCAACAAGATCATCAAATGATCAAAAGTGTGCTTATACACCATTTATAAGCATACTTTGTTAAACATACATGCATACATCTTTCTTTCATGCTTCCAACCATCAAAACAAAAACATAAGAGAGTAGAAAAACTTAAGAACTACACATGTTGTAGCCAAGAACAAAAGGAACAAGTTTCCTTCTAATAGAAAGTTGGAAAAAACTTACTTAAATCCAAACTTTCTTTGATTTTCTGCTTGTTTCTTCTCTTTTTCTCTCTAACTTATTTTGTTTATGTTTTTGGTAGCTTCAAAAAGTGTGAAGCAAATGAAAAAACAAAACCTTATATAGTATTAGGGCATGGCCGAATTTGACCTAAAAGTAAAATAAGATATTTTGTAATTTTAATCAATATTAAAAGAAGCAAAATACAAAATGATAACCTTCACCTTTAATGTAAAGTCAAACTTATACACTTTAATCATTTCCTAACTTTATCATAATGTTAATATTTGAATTATATTAGTCATTTAACAATTAAATAATTAAATAATTAATTAAATATAAATATCTCAAATATATGTATTATATTTACTTTAAATATCTCAAATACATATATTAATGATATATGTCAAATATCACAATTTGACATTTAATTAATGTGTATTTAATAAAATCAAATATTAAATATAAATACACATTAATTAGGAAATCACCAAAAGGTCTCTTATGCATGTATCTTTCGTTTAACCGTTAAACGAATTATAAATAAACAATATTATTCATAAAAATTACCCTAGTGCTCTACGAGTATATTTCATTAGTGAGACTCTCTAAGGTCAGGCATATCCGTCACGAAATCTAATTTCATGTCCACAATTTACCCACCCATAAAATGTGACGACCACGGATAAACTCATTGAACTATACAGGTCGAGGTCATCGCATACGTATAATCCCTCCGTCACAGGTATTCAGATTATTCCAGAGATATAGATATTAACGTCAAATCTCTATAGGTATAATCCTGTCAACGATTCTATTAGCAATTTCTTAATAACACTTAGAACTCACTTCTACAGTGTACCCCAGATCCATGGATTTAACGGATTGATAATCCCATAATGAATACATATGCTCTGTACACAGAACTGACGGATTCTATCTTGATACTCACAGGATATCATGAGCATGAGTCCAAACCCAACAAACAGGCGGAGGTCTGATCTAAATAGATCGGTGACGTAAATGCCATTAAAGTGTGGAGGAAGACTCATATATCCACAGTGGTATCTCAAGTCAAAGAATCAATATGCTACTCAACCCGAGAAGATTCTTATTGACCTTGGTGTATCATCTATTAGGTAATTGATAAGCGAAAAATATATCACTATTTATCGCCACTTTAAATTAATATTTTGTTTATTTTCTTGAGTTTTGTGAATATTTTGATGTGTTTTGTGTATTTTGTAGATAAATAAGGTTCCAGGACTCACTGGAATCCAATCAGGGCCAAAAATGTGAAAAATGGATAAAAAGGGCAAAATCATCATTTTCGCGTCGCGACGCGCCTAAAGTATTGTTTTGCCGACACTTGTCATCATGACGTCAGAAAAATAATTCAGCCTGCCGACACCACGCGTCATTGCTTACGTCAGCATGACATCAACGTCGCGACGCGCCTAAAGTATTGTTCTGCTGACACATGTCATCATGACGTCAGTAAAATAATTCAGCCTGCCGACACCATGCATCATTACTTATGTCAGCATGACATCAACGTCGCGACACGTACAACTTCATGTGACGCGACGCCAAGCCAATAATTCAGTTTTCTGACAACCGCGTGCCATATGTCATCATCTCGTCAAAGCCGCGTACACGTGTTGAAAATCAACGGCGCATCGCGACGTGCAGACCTTCATGCGTCGCTGTGCATGGGACCAAATTTTGCCTATAAATTGAGACCAAATTCATTTGTAATTTTCATACTTTCTTGAGGTTCCTAATAGATGATTAAGGACTGTTTCTTGTTTGTTTAGTTTTATTTAATATTTTAATTATGTATTTTTATTTTTAGTAGTAGTAACAACATTTTATTTACTTTTTATTTCTTTTATGCTTTGTAGTTAAATTTCTGTTGGGGGACGGGTGAAGCTTTTATTATTATAATTTAGATTAATCTGCCTTAAATTATAATATATAAATTATCTTAAAACCTAACTTAATTGGATACCGCCTATATGGTCGGTTGGAGTTAATTAAATTTATTTTAACCTTACTAAATTGGATACCGCCTTTATGGTCAGTTGGAATTAATTATAACATGACTAAATTAGGATACCGCCTATATGGTCGGTTCGTAATATCATGCAAATTTATATATTATAATAAGGGAGATTTCTAAATTAGAAATAGTAAAGGTGGATCCCCTAACCCCAACATTTTATTTTTATTCTAGGGAAGTGATGAAACATAATATTTACATGCCTAATAATTGATTTAATCATATGATATTTAATGCTTTAGTTTGTTTATTGAATCTTAAGATTAATGCTTCTTGTTGCCTGATCACCAATAAGATTGATGTAGTAAACATAAAATGAACTTGGAAAAGGGATTTTAGGTTTCAGCCTTAGATTCAATAGCTCACGATCTCACATTAGGGCAAAAGACTCTTAGGTAGATTTCTTTCCAGGATAGACATATACCTGTCGGGCGGGGGTAGCCACAATTGGAACTTGATCTTAATGAATTCAGATAACTTAGTTAACATATGAATATAGTTAATTAGGTTATTCTGGGTGTTTGATCTAACCATCGGAAGAGGCTTTTGCATATCTTCGTGTTCTAGGTAATCAAACTAATTTATTACTCATATATGAGAGAATAAATTCATCATTAGAATAATATTGTGTGGAATCACAGCTCTAGATGTTTGTGTCTTTTGTTTATTTCCTTAGTATTTTCTTTTGTGTATTTATTTATTTAGCAAATCCATATTCAAACCAACTAATAAAGCAATCATTCCATTCTCCCTTTAATTAGATACATGTAAACATTTAGCATCAACAATTAATAATAACAATAGAAATTAAGTCCTCGTGAGAATGATATTTTTATACTACTTGAACGATACGTGCGCTTGTGTTACGTGTGTGATTTCACCGATCAAGTTTTTGGCGCCGTTACCGGGGACTTATTTTTCTTGCGTTATTAATTTTGAAGCTATTTATTTTACTTGTATCTAATTTTCTTTATTTTTATCTATAATTTTTCATTTATTTCTTTTATTTTTCAGGGGTTGAAATGGAACATTTTTGGGCGATGGAAGAATTACGAGCTTTACAGAGCGAAGTTACACCCCAAATCAGGGAGCAGCAGTCCGATTTTCTGAGGCCTGTTGTCCAGCCCAACAACTATCCATGGATGTCAGAGATAAATAACACAATATTTTCTCAATGATTTCAGAGATGTGAAATATGTGATGGTAACCACCCTAGCAATCATTGCTCGTACAACTACAATTCAGGGTGGCAGATTTAACAGAATCCTTCATGGTACGAAGAATCAACATATTTCACTGAACCTTATTCTCCATCTTATCCACTATCCACCTACGATCTTCATCAAGAACCAGAACCATCAGAGGAAGATCGGGTGATTGACATGATCAAAGATTGGCTCAAGAAACAAGATGAAAAGTTCTATGCAATGGCTGAAATATTTCAAAGTCAAATAGAAAATAAAGCTGCAATCTTACAAAGAATGACAGATCAAGCGAGATAATTAACAGAAAACCTGAGCTACATACCTCAAGGAGCATTTTCAGAAGAAACTGATGAAGCCTTTGAATATCAAGCATTTCACGATGACACATTAACAGAGGAAGAGGCAGAGCAGAATCAAGAATCAGAGGTATTAGTTCAGGAGCCCCAACAAGTAGAATCTCAATATTATTCATCGGACTCTGATGAGGAACAAGAAGCAGAGCTGTTTGTACCAACTACACCAACAAGTGAGTATGAAACTCTGCATACTCAAAATGAATATCTTGGAGCATGCATTGCACAAATGTTTAAAGAAGAGCTACCCGAGCCGTTCTTACCAACTAAAGAGGATAAAGACCTACAATTAGACATATCTTTACATACTCGGTTTGACACTTATGGAGCATGCATTTCACAGATGATAGATGAAAAGCTGAATACAAAAATTTTAAAATTCATCTGTGAAGAAATGATGGATCAAGAAGCAGAACAAAATGAGAGCAAATGTTTGACCATATTGAAGATCTCATGCATTCAGGAGAAATATCACTGTATTGGGGAGTACAAATCAAAGACACCACCCAAAAGCTTGACAAAATGGAACTCTCATTCAAATTCAAGCACCATACGAGACCTCCGGATTTTCTTTCTTTCTTTTCAGGAGCCACTGGAGCGACAAAGTTTAAAAAGATGGCACAAGCACTGAATGAGACAAAATTATTTTGGCCACCTCATCGTTGGAAGAGACCCTTCAAAAGTAACGCACATGAGATTGTCTTTAATCGGACGTCCAAAACCACACTAAAACCTCATTGACAAATGGACTTCAGACACGTCTGGCTGAAGACGAAAAATTTAGCGCTAGCAGTGAGGCAACCCATGTAAAATTTTTATTTTCATTTAAAATTTTATTTTTATAATTTGTGTATATATGTTGTAAAGTTTTTAATTTTGTGTGAAATTTTCAGGGAAAAACACAAATGGAGCATTTAAGGCAGAGGAAGACAGGAGGAATGGTGTTTACCAATCACAAAGATGAGATTTAATTTATTGGTGGTGGCTAAGTAAGGAATGAATTCTTGAGAAGCATTCTAATGAATTTATATACCAAGCGAGTAACGTATTGCGTACACAATTCAGTTGCCTTAAATAATTACTTTGATTTGCTTTTCTGTTATAATTATCTTTATTTTCGTTGACAGGATCCAAACTTTTTGACTTTCACGATTTATTTTATTATTTAGCTAACAATTGTCATCCGGTAGGTACTAGTGCTATTATTACTCACCCTTTTTCAGGATCTATAAATGCAGCTCGTTATTGCACACTTGTAGACATCTAGATTTGAGAAAAAATTATTAAAAAAATGGAAGCAACTTCAAGAAGACGAGTTGTTAACATTTATGTGTTTTGCGGTACTAGTGCTGGTTCTAAGCCAGAATTCGCAGCGGCAGCACAGGAATTGGGTAGAGTCATAGCTGAAAGGAAAATGTACCTAGTATATGGAGGTGGCAATCTTGGACTAATGGGGTACGTTTCAATGACTGTACAAGAATGAGGTAGTCAGGTTTTAGGAATCATCTCAAAACCTTTGGCAGAGGCGAATCTTATATGACCATCAAACTAAGAGGAATGCATCGTGCCAGGTATGTCCGAACGACCTGTTGAAATGATTAATCGTGCAGATGCTTTTATTGCTTTACCAAGTGGTTTGGGCACGATGGAGGAAATTTTTACAGTGTTATCTTGGGCAAACTTGAACATACACCAGAAACCAATTGGATTGTTTAACGTTGATGGATTTTATGACTTTCTTTGTGTGTTTCTTGATGATGCCCGGAGAAAATGGGTTCGTGATAAAACCTGTAAAAGATATCCTCTTTACTGCCAGACTGCTCATGATTTAATTGACCCTATCATTTCCAAGATAAACTGGTCTGATAATGATCGTGGTAAGAAGCGTTGGATAAATCTGGATCTTAACCTTTAATTTTCTTTTTAGATGTAGAATTTCAGCTAACCAGGTTCTGTCTTCTAAACTCTTCTTCTATTTTTTAGACATTGAGGACAATGTCTCAATTAGGTTTGGGGGAGGGGAATAATTGATTAGTATCTTATTTATATTTTTTTCGTTGTGTTGTTTTTATTTGGTTTTTAATTAAAATTTTTCAAAATTTGTTAAAAATAAAAATAAAAATAAAAAATTTGTGTTTTTATGTTTTTAATTTGACTAACCAAATGGAAAGGTATTTGAGATAGCTGAGTAAGGAATTTCCACTCCTGAGACGTATCTCAACCTATTTCGTAACAAGTTAATTTTTGTTTATTTCCTTTTGAATTTTTTAATTTGTGAATTCTCTATAATATTGACTAAATTGGATCTTCATATGCTCAGTTGACAGGTATTATCAACATGCATAGTAACATACGGACATGAGTTATAAGTGAAAAGTTTGTAATATTCAGTGCTCTAATTTAATTGGAGGAAGCATATAAAAAAAGCGATGGAATAATAATAAAAATAAATAAACATCAGAGATCCGAGTAATTAAGTCTGTATGGGTGTTTTAACACCTAGTACCCTAAAGCCAACTGGTTTGGGAGTCACTGGCTCAAAGCTCACTATATTGATTGAAGATGTTATAAAAAAAACATCTGAGATCCGAGTAATTAAGTCTGTAAGGGTGTCTTAACACCTAGTGACCTAAAGCCAACTGGCTTGGAAGTCACTGGCTCAAAGCTCACTACATGAATTGAAGATGTTCTAAATAAATTAAAAAAAAAGTTCCATTGCTAAAAAGGTGTGAATTCTGATATAACTTTAGGATAAAAATATTACTCTGTTCTCAACTACACTTATGAATATTGTGGGCACAATTAGCTGATTAATGCCTTGTTGGTTGTGTATATGGAGAATGGTAAAAATAATCGAAGAATTTACTTATTTAGTAATTTAGAAAGAAATAAAACAACTATTAATTTGGATAAGAGTTTCACTTGTTTAGTCACTAACATGTTTGATTTTTTTTTTTGCTTTTGTGTGCATTTGACGTTTGTGGGTATCTTCGTTGTAAGTCCTCACGAGACTACAACTCGTCCATTAGGGACACTTAGGGGTTTAAAGGCTTGTTACATACGCTAAATGCAATCGTGATCCCTACGAAAGTGGCTTAGTTTAAATTTTTTTTTAAAGTTGTTTATTGTTTTTTATTTTGTTGTTTTGCTCGAGGACTAGCAAAATGTTAGGGTTTGAGGTGTGATAAGCAGAAAATATATCACTATTTACCGCCCATTTGACTTAATATTTTGTTTAGTTTATTAGGTTTTGTGAATATTTTGATGTATTTTGTGTATTTTGTAGATAAATAAGATTTCAGGACTCACTGGAATCAAATCGGGGCAAAAACAGCGAAAAATGGATAAAAATGGCAAAATCGTCATTTTCGCGTCGCGACGCTCACACCTTCTGTGTCACGACGCGCCACAAGTACTGTTCTGCCGACACTTGTCATCATAACGTCAGCAAAATAATTCAACTTGCCGACACCACACGTCATTGCTTACGTCAGCATGACATCAGTGTCGCAACGAGTACAACTTCATGCGTCGCGATGCCAAGCCAATAATTCAGTTTGCCGACAGCCGCGTGCCACATGTCATCATCTCGACAAAGCCGCGTACACGTTTTGAAAATCAACGGTGCGTTGCGATGCGCAGATTTTCACACGTCGCGACACGTGGGACCAAATTTTACCTATAAATTGAGGCCAAATTCATTTACAATTTTCGTACTTCCTGAGGTTCCTAATAAGGGATTAAGGACAGTATCTTGTTTGTTTAGTTTTATTTAGTATTTTTATTATGTATTTTTATTTTAGTAGTAGTAATAACATTTTATTACTTTTTATTTCTTTTATGTTTTGAAGTTAATTTCTGCTGAGGGAAGGGTGAACCTTTTATTATTATAATTTAGATTAATCTCCTTTAAATTATAATATATAAATTATCTTAAAACCTGACTTAATTAGATATTGCCTTTATGGTCGGTTGGACTTAATTAAATTGATTTTAACCTGACTAAATTGGATATCGCCTTTATAGTCAGTTGGAATTAATTATAACATGACTAAATCAGGATACCACCTATATGGTCGGTTGGTAATATCATGAAAATTTATATACTATAATAATGGAGATTTCTAAATTAGAAATAGTAAAGGTGAATCCCATAACCCCAGCATTTTATTTTATTCTAAGGAAGTGATGAAACACAATATTTACATGCTTAATAATTGATTTAATCATATTATGTTTAATGCTTTAGTTTGTTATTGAATCTTAAGATTAATGTTTCTTTTTGCCTAATCACCAATAAGATTGATGTGGTAAACTTAAAATGAACTTAGAAAAAGGAATTTTAGGTTTCAGCCTTAGATTCAATAGCTCACGATCTCACCTTGGGGAAAAATATTCTTAGGTAGATTTCCTTCCAGGATAGACATATACCTGTCGGGCGGGGGGTACTCATAATTGGAACTTGATCTTAATGAATTCAGATAACTTGGTTAACATATTAATATAGTTAATTGGGCTATTCTGTGTGTTTTCATCTGACTATCGGAAGAGGCTTTTGCATATCTTCGTGTTCCAGGTTAACAAACTAATTTATTACTCATATATGAGAGAATCAATTCATGATTAGAATAATATTGTGTGGAATCACAACTCTAGATGTTTGTGTCTTTTGTTTATTTTCCTTAGTATTTTCTTTTGTGTATTTATTTATTTATTTATCAAATCCACATTCAACCAACCAATCAAGCAATCATTATCCTCTCCCTTTAATTAGATACATGTAAACATTTAGCATCAATAATTAATAACAACAATAGAATTTAAGTCCTCGTGGGATCGATATTTTTATACTACTTGAGCGATACGTGCGCTTGCGTTACGTGTGTGTTTTTCACCGATCAGTAATCTTCGGTGAGTCGTTCAGTGGTTATCAAATAAACACCTACACGTCTATACGAGTCTCCTAATACTCATGGTTCATTGGGATAAACCATCGGACCAAGTCCGATATACGACATGTACTAGTCTTAGCGGATTTTTACTAATCGACCCGTGTCAGTAAATCTTGACTAGGAACTTAATTTGATAATATATTTCTAGTAGTGACACTTCTTAATGTCAATTACAAGCTACGTTGTAATGGCGCACTACGTTATATATTATCGTTATTTGTCTAATATATATATATATATATATATATATATATATATATATATCACTAAACATGATTTAGTTTCAATCTAATGAATTATATCGAATATATATAATAAAAGATAAGGGTGCAACCACAAATAAGTAATATTATGGAAAACTATATTACTTGTATTCATGAATCGGACATAAATACGATCCGGATTGGCGCTCCGAGCACCAACCCTAACAATTTCCCCCACTTGCTCTAGTGCCAATCCACGATATCATATGCACATCTTAATGTGTATCACTGATGAGTGGTAAATAGATCACTATTTCTCACTCATTTGACTTAATATTTTGTATAGTTTCTTGAGTTTTGTGAATATTTTGATGTGTTTTGTGGTATTTTATAGATAAATAAAATAACAGGACTCTCTGAAGGTAATTCGGGGCCAAAACAGCGGAAAACGGACAAAAAGAGGCAAAAATATAAATTTATTGCTAAAATACGCCGTGCTAAAATACATCATCTGCTAACGTGCACCGGAGACTGCTAACATGCGTCGGACAGATGGACCAATCAAAGAAGTTTTGCTATCATGTGCCATTGCCACACATGTGCCTGCCACGTGTCAACATCACAGTAAATTTGCTAACGTACGCCGAAGACGTGTCACCATCACATGCAGCCGACACTCATCATTGAAACACATCATTGCTGACGTCATGCTTACGTCAACATCATGACGTGCACACCCTTACGGATCGTGACGCCAAGCCAATAATCCAGTTAATCATTCTGCTGATGCCACGTCTCACCATCTCCGCAGAAGCCGTGCAACGTGTCAACAATCAACGGCGCATCACGACACGCAAGGTTGCACGCGTCGCGACGTGAGAAGCCCGGATTTACCGATAAATTGAGGCCAATTTCAAAATTCAATTCATACTTTCTTTTATGGAATTCCTTAAAAATACTAAGAAGATTGTATCTTGTTTGTTTATTTAAAGCTTTCAGTGTTTAATTTTATTTACTTTTCGCAATAGTACTTTCTTTTCTTTACTTTTCAGTCTTTATTTTCTTTATTCAGCATGAGAAGGTAACTCCCCTCTGCTGGGGTAAAAGGTTAAGTTTTTATTACTAATATTTAGATTAATCTCCTTTAATTATAAGATATAACCTATTTAAAACCTGACTTAATGGGATACCGCCTTTATGATCGGTTGGACTTAATTAAATTGGTTTTAACCTGACTAAATATGGATACTGCCTGTATGGTCGGTTGGAATTAATAATAAATTTGACTCAATCAGGATACCTCCTATATGGTCGGTTGGTAATTATCACGTAAAGTTAATATATTATAATAAGAGAGATATCTAAAATAGAAGCAATAAAAGTGGATCTTCTAACCCTAGCATTTTCTTTATTGTTTATTTACCTTTTTACTTTCAAAGCATTTACTTTATGTCATTTATTTTATTTAAGCTTTTACTAGCCTTAGATATGTTTGGTAACTAAACCCGTTATCTGGGGTTGTGAAAAATTCCAATATCACCGGTTTATAAGGGGTTACTTTATGGTTTGGGTAATATAAAGGTTTATTTATTGAGCCTTAGTCTTAATGCTTCTTGTTAACTGGCCATTGATAAGATTGATTTGGTAAACTTAAAATGAACTTGGAAAAGAGATATTAGGTTTAAGCCCTAGACTCAATAACTCACGATCTCCCTTAAGGATAGATAATCCTTAATAGATTTCCTTACAGGATAGGAATATACCTGTCGGGCGGGGGTAACCTTAATTGGAACTTAATGTTAATGAATTCAGGTAACTTGGTTGACATAGGAATAAGATTAATTGGCTTATTCTAGATATTTGGATCCGACCATCGGAAGATGTTTTTGCATAAATTTGTGTTCTAGGTTAATAAACCAATATATTACACAAACGTAAGATAACCACTTCATCTTAAATATATTGTAAGGATTCACAACCCTAGATAGTTTTATAATATTGAATTTTCCTTTAATTCACTTTCGCGTTTTTTTATTTACTTGTTTTAAGTTTAAATTCACCATCCAATCAAACAATCAATCTATTAGATACTTTTAAATATTGGTCCTATGAGGACATGCATGGAGTTGACAGAAGCATCACCCAGCATACAATACCAACTTATCCAAATATGAAGCCAGTGAAACAGAAACTTCGACGGATGAGACCTGAGTGGGCCGAGAAAGTCAGAAAGGAAGTCAAGAAACAGATAAATGTGGAGTTCTTGGAAGTGGTGAAGTATCCTGAGCGGTTGGAAAATATTGTACCGGTGCCGAAGAAGACGGGAAGGTCAAAATATGTGTGGATTGTAGAGATCTTAACAAGGCTTGCCCGAAATATGATTTTCCTCTACCTCATATAGATATGCTAGTTGACAGTACGGCTTTATCTGCCATGTATTCATTTACAGATGGGTTTTCAGGATACAATCAGGTTCTCATGGCTGAAGAAGACAAGCACAAGACTGCCTTTGTCACCGAGTGGGGCACATATTGTTACAAGGTAATGCCATTTGGGCTCAAGAATGCAGGAGCTACTTATCAGCGGATAGTCACTACACTATTCCATGACTTGATGCACAAAGAGATTAAAATATATGTGGATGATATGATGGTGAAATCAGAGACAAGAATTGGGCATATAGAAGCACTGGAGAAGTTCCTTCAGAGAGTTAACAAATACAACTTGCGGCTGAATCCCAAGAAATGTGTGTTTGGGGTAACATCAGGAAAGTTGTTGGGACATACAGTGGGAATGGGAGGAATAGAGGTAGACTCTGAGAAGATCAAAGCAATCACAGAGATGCCAGCACCGAAGACTGAGAAAGAAGTTAGAGCATTCCTCGGGAAAATTTAGTACATCAGTCGGTTCATCGCCAAGTTGACATCACTATGTGAGCCTATCTTCAAACTGCTGAGAAAACGCCAACCAGTGAAATGGAATGAGCAATGTCAAGTAGCCTTCGACAAGATCAGAGAATACTTGGTAAAGCCTCCTGTATTGAAACCTCTGAGACCGGGCAGACCCTTTATATTGTATTAGGCCATAGAATCAAAAGCACTGGGGGCAATGATGGTACAGGAAGATGAGACAGGGGTGGAGCATGCAGTCTACTATCTCAGTAAGAAGATGCTTTCGTAAGAAGCCCGTTATCAAAAGGTAGAGAAGATCTGTTTGGCAGTAGTATGGGCGTCCAGAAAACTGCGGCAATACTTCCAGTCTTACAAGATCCAGTTGGTGGCCAAAGAAAATCCCTTGAAGTATCTACATTTAGTGCCTTCACTAGTAGGGAAGTTGGGAAGATGGATAGTGTTGCTGACAGAGTTTGACATTGAGTATCTCACCTCCAAAGTAATCAAAGGGCGAGCCGTAGCAGAATTTCTGGCATTGCAACCTATTGAAGGGGATCAGTACAAGTTTGAATTCCCAGATGAAGAGATCCAAGCAATAACAGTTCAAGGATGGAAGATGTATTTCGACGGCGCAGTGAATTGCAAAAGAGCCGGAATTGGGATCGTGATAGTGACCCCCGAGGGAGAAACCTTACCTATGGCCAAGAGGTTGACGTTCGGAGTAACTAACAACATGGCCGAGTATGAAGCATGTGCTTTTGGATTGACTGCATTGATAGCCTTGAAGGCTGAGAGCGTGGAGGTCTACGGAGATTCGATGTTGGTAGTCTGACAGATGCAGAGAGAATGGGAATTGAAGGAAGAACGGTTGAAACCTTACATTTTTCACCTCAGAAAGTTGGCACAGGCTATCCCCGATTGTAAGTATCAGCACTTTCCGCGAAAAGAGAATCAGATGGCAGACGCATTAGCTACACTTGCAGCGACTTGGGAAAATCCAGAGAAGTTAGTGATGAAACCACTGGTACTGACAACAACAAGTAGACCCATTTATGAGATAGAAAGAGTTCTGGAAGTGGAGGTCGACGACGGAAAACCTTGGTACCATGATATTCAGCAATACCTGGAACTCAGAGAACTCCCAGAAGAAGCCAGCAAAAAAGACATGATAAGTATTCAGAAGTTAGCTTCTCAGTATGTGGTTTTGAAAGAAGAATTGTACAAGAGACATGCAAATGGCGTTCAGCTGAAGTGTTTGAGAAAAGAAGAAGCTCAGAAGGCAATGGAAGAAGTACATGCCGGGATATGTGGACCGCACATGAATGGGTTGAACTTGTCTCGTAAGATTGTAAGACATGGCTTCTACTGGTTGACCATGGAGACAGACTGTGTAAAGCTGGTAAAACATTGTCATGATTGTCAAGCACACGGTAATTTGAACCATCTGCCTCACACAGAGTTACATGGGCTATCAGAGCCATGGTTTTTCTCAGCCTGGGGAATTGATATGATCGGGGAGATTCGACCAAATGCATCGAATGGACATCGTTTCATAGTAGTGGCAGTGGACTACTTCTCAAAATGGGTGGAAGCCGAGTCATTTCGTAACGTCACAATAAAGCAGATGGCGAATTTCATAGCTCGGAACATCATATGTCGATATGGGATGCCGCATCAGGTAGTGACAGATAACGGAGTTCAGTTTCAATGGGAAATAAAGGCAATACTACAGAGAAATGGGATAGGACATCACAAGTCGTCACCTTACCGACCGCATGCAAATGGGGCAGTCGAGGCAGCCAACAATACAGTAAAGAAGATATTAGCCAAGATGACAGAAAACTGTAAAGATTGGGCCAACAAACTACCATATGCCCTGTGGGGGTACAGAACATCAGTAAGAACAGTAGCAGAAGCTACGCCTTACTCTTTGGTCTATGGAATAGAAGCAGTGCTGCCAGTGGAAGTTGAGAAACATTCCTTGAGGGTATTAGCAGAAACAAAGTTACCTGAACAAGAATGGGCCGCACAGAGATTTGAACAGTTAGCACTACTGGATGAAAAGAGGATGAAGTCCTTACATCACATGCAGATATATCAGAAACGGCTGGCCCGAGCATTCAACAAGAAGGTGCGCCCTACTAAGATCAGAAATGGTGACTTGGTACTTAAGCAGTCAAGGCCGTCGACGACAGATCCGAGAGGAAAGTTCAGACCTAACTGGGAAGGACTTTACATAGTGCATAAAGTAATGGGAAATGGGGCAGTGAGACTGTCAGATTTGGAAGGGAACAAGTTCACCGAGCCGATCAACAAGGACAGATTGAAATAGTACTTCGCTTGAGAAAGAGAAGAACTGGCAGAAGACCTAACCCAACGGGGATAAGGAATTCATGCATGCATGCATACACATAACGTATCTGAATTCTTTTTTTTGTTTTGTTTTGTTTTGTATTCACAGGTTTCAAAAAAAAAAACGGCAAATGCAAGCCAACTAGAAGCAATAACACATCAGTATCGGTCTGTGGGCCGAGCCCCACATCAGTATCAGTTTTGGGGATGAGTCCCGGGGGCGAGGCCCATATCAGCATCAGTTTTTGGGGATGAGTTTCAGGGTCGTGACCCACATCATCAGTCTTGGGGATGAGTATCAGGGTCGAGGCCCACATCGGCATCAGTATCAGTTTTGGGGATGAGTCTCAGGGGCGAGACCCACATCGGCATCAATATCAGTTTTGGGGATGAGTCCCGGGGGCGAGGCCCACATCAATATCAGTTTTGGGGATGAGTCTCAGGGTCATGACCCACATCATCAGCAGTTTTTGGGATGAGTCCCAGGGTCGTGACCCACAGTATCAGCAGTTTTGGGGATGCGTCCCAAGGTCGTGACCCACATCATCAGCAGTTTTTGGGGATGTATCCCAGGGTCGTGAACCATATCATCAGCAGTTTTGGGGATAAGTCTCAGGGTCGTGACCCACATTGTCAATGTTATCGGGATGCATCCCAAGGTCGAGGCCCCCGTTGTTGATTGCAGTTATCGGGATGCATCCCAGGGTCGTTGGCCCATGTATCATCAGTTTTGGGGATGCGTCTCAGGGTCGTGAACCACATTGTCATCGGTATTGGGATGCGTCCCAGGGTCATCAACCCCGTTGTCAGTTGCTGTTATTAGGATGCGTCCCAGGATCGAGGTCCACTGCATCACCAACTCAACTCGAAGCAGCAGGCAAGTCAGGTGGTAGCTGGCGAGCCAGGTAAGTAAAAATGCATTGCACAACTTTGATAGGATTTTCATTGTCACACACTGCACAAGTCCCATCAAAGTGGGGGCGACTGTAGGCACTGCATTTTTACATATATGTCCCGATGATGAGTCTCGTACGGAGGCACTACTATTTAGGTTGCGGAAGTCGCGTGAAACGAATGTCGGAAGGGGAAATTCAGAATAAGTATGTCATCGGATTCAATTCACATGTTCACTGCGTTCGTTCGTGCTGCGTTCGTGAACACGTTCGAACGTCAAGCAGATTGTGGGCGTTCGTGTAGCGTTCGAATCGGCATTCGAACGGTGTCGGTACTTATGGTTTTGTTGCTAGCCTCACGCCCAAGCCTAATTAGCCCACCAAAACCCACCCAAAAATAACAAAACACATATTTAACACATGGTGAAATTAAAACAAATCAAATAAAATCTAAATAATCCATTCCTAATTTGAAAAAATCACCTCCCTAATTTAATTAGATGTTTTCCTTGTGAGATACTAATTAGTAATATTCCCTCATAATTGCATGATTCCTTTTCCTATTCACACAGGAGGAACCCTAGCCTTTGCCTATAAAAGAAACACAAATCCAACCCTTGCCCTCCCCTAACATACACGCCCAAGCAAAAAAAAAAAAAAACAAGAAGCAAGCAAATAATTTTCTCTTCTACTATACTCCACCATCACGGAAACACTCACCAAATAACCCATCCATTGCCGCATCACACAGCCCTCAAAACACATTCACATTGCCGCATCATAAGCCTCACATTAACCACACTGCCTATCACCGAGAATAACTCCTTGAATTGTACTGCAGTCACCAAAAATACACACTCAAACAACAGCCCAAACACCGCAAAACAGTAACCTAAATTACGAAAAACAGTAACCAAAAAAACGTAACTTAAGACACCTCCATTACCGCATAAAACAACAGCCCAATACCCCTTAAAAAATGCAAAACAGTCCCCTAATTACCGAAAACCAGTAAGCCAATACTGTGACCAGAAAATACAGCAGAAACAGCAGCAAAATAGAGGAAACGACATCTCAAAATAGCGAAGCAGCGAACAAGAGCAGTGGACTAGTGAATCGGAGGAGTTGCGGAGCATCAACCCTTCTGACGGCCGTGTAACGCACTTTCGAGAGACGACCTAAGAGATTAGACCTGAGGGCACCCTTCTTATTTATTCTCATCTTTTTTTTTTGTTTATTAGAATTCCCTCGCTTGAGAGTCGTTTGTTGATATATGTTGTGGTCTTTGGATGAATGGAATATGTGTTCTCTCTTGAGGTATATCGGATGGAAACCCGAACGTAAATTTCGTAGCCGAATCCGAATGGACGGTATTGCGGTTTTCACTTGGGATACAATGCCACGTACCACTTGAGAGATTCACACATTTTGTTTCATCCAACCTTGTATTCGAGCATGATTAGGTTGCTAGTATGTTATTTATTTTTCTAAGCATGATTTAGTCGTTAGTATGCTATTACTTTCTTCATGTTACTTATTTATGCATGATGATATAGTGTGCATGGGCTAACTAGGGTGGATTAAAGGTCCTCTATTCGAGGGAAATGCCTAAAGGCTACCTTTTCCATGATATTTTGCCGCGCCGGACGGAGTATGTTTGATTGAATGTGAGATATGTTTATCGAGCATACGAGGTCCTATATTATCGTTGTCTTTATTTTATATGCATTGTACTATAATGTGCATGGGCTAACTAGGGTGGATTAAAGGTCCTCTATTCAAGGGAAATGTCTGAAGGCTACCTTTACCACGATGTTTTGCCACGCCTTTTATTATGTCTTTTACCCTTTGCATATCACTGCTTTATTTACGCATGCATTGCATTCTTGTGCGCATGGGCTAACTAGGGTGGATTAAAGGTCCTCTATTCGAGGGAAATGCCCAAAGGCTACCTTTGCCACGACGTTTTGCCGTGCCGGATGGAGTATGTTTGATTGAATGTGAGATATGTTTAATCGAGCATACGAGGTCCTACATTGTGTATTTGTTTATCCATATATGTGTTTGTGTCATTTTAGATGACATTTTGGCAATCTCGTTCTAACACGTTTCCAAACGCTACACGAACGTATGCATTCTGTCTCATCTCGTTCGAATGTGTTTACGAACGCTACACGAACGTATGCATTCTATCTCATTCCGTTCGAATGCGTTCACGAATGCTACACGAACGTATGCATTCTGTCTTATTTCTTTCGAACGTGTTTACAATCACTACACAAACGTATGCATTCTGTCTCATTCCGTTCGAACTCGTTCACGAACGCTACACGAACGTATGCATTCTGTCTTATTACGTTCGAACGCGTTTACGAATGCTACTCGAACACGCATGTATTTTATTGTATCATGCATCAGGTTTCATCCCGTTCGAACGTGTTTAAGAATGCTATACGAACGCAGACATTCTGTTTATCGTTCGAACGCGTTATCAAACGCTACTCGAACACTTGCATACTGTTTATCGTTCGAACGCGTTTACGAACGCTACATAAACGCGCACATACTGGACAGATTCCTTCATCATGTTTCATGCATGTTTGTTCCCTTAGTCATTCTCTTCCCCATCATATGCTTAGTTAGCTCTCTTCAATATTTATTCATTTACCATTATTGTTTGTTTATATTTTCCGCATTTATTCGATATGCTCATGAGATTGTGTGCTCGTTTTTATCATCAATGCCTTTATAGTTGTTATTAGTTACATTATGCACTTAATTGCCTCTCATTAATATGCATGCTTGTACAATTATTGTTTATTTGCGTCTCTGTGTTTATCAATATAATGTGTTCATGAAATTATATGCTCGCTGTTATTCCAATTTATCTTTTTTTATGCATGAACTTAGAAGTAGATTATCCTTGGAAATATATGTTGCTTAGGCTTGGTTAGATTATTGCACAAATCCGTTCATTACAAGTGGCATAAGTAAGAGACCATTCCGAACCCAGCGGTTTGAGGTCTTCCCTTGCGAAGGGTGAGTGCGGCCTTAAATCATTTTCCCGGTTCACACCGGGTGGCGACTCCATTTTTAGTTCTCCGGTTTAGTTCCCCCACGGGCTATTCCGTAATCCCAACCGGGCCGCGAGCCCGGGACAGCGTCGCCGATTTCTGTGTCCTACAATAACTTTAGGACAAAAATATTACCCTCTTTTCAACTACACTTGTGAATATTGTGGCCACAATGATTTGATTAATATCTTGTTGATTGTGTATATAAAGAATGGTAAAAAATAATCGGAGAATTTACTTATTTGGTAATTTAGAAAGAAAGAAAACAACTACTAACTTGGACAAGAAGTTTCACATGTTTAGTCACTAACTTGTTTATTCTCTTTTCTCTTGTCTTTTTACTTTTGTGTACAATAGTTTTATTATCTTTTTACTATTGAAAGCATTATATTGACGTTTGTGGGTATCGTCACTGTAAGCCCTCACGAGACTACAACTCGTCCACTAGGGACACCTAGAGGTTTAAAGGCTTGTTGCATATGCTAAATGCAACTGTGATCCTTACGAAAGTGGCTTAGTTTAATTTTTATTTTAAAGATGTTTATGTTATTTTATTATTTTGCTCGAGGACTAGCAAAATGTTAGGTTTGGGGGTGTGATGAGTGGTAAATAGATCACTATTTCCCACTCTTTTGACTTAATATTTTGTATAGTTTCTTCAGTTTTGTGAATATTTTGATATGTTTTATGGTATTTTGTAGATAAATAAAATAACAGGACTCTCTTAAGGCAATTCGGGGCCAAAATAGCGGAAACGGACAAAAATGGTAAAAATGTAAATTTACTGCTAAAATGCGCCGTTTACTAAAATGCGTCGTGCTAAAATACGATGTCTGCTAAATGTGCACCGGAGACTGCTAACATGCACCGGACACATGGACCAATCAGAGAAGTTTTGCTATCATGCGCCATTACTAACATGCGTCTGCCACGTGTCAACATCACAGTAAATTTGCTAACGTACGCCGGACACGTATCACCATCATATGATGTCAACACTCATCATTGAAACACGTCATTACTGACGTCATGCTTACGTCAGCATCGCGACGTGCACACCCTTACGCATCGCGACACCAAGCCAATAATTCAGTTAATCATTCTACCAACGCCACGTGTCACCATCTCCACAAAAGTCGTCCAATGTGTCAACAATCAACGACGCGTCGCGACGCGAGAAGCCCGGATTTGCCTATAAATTGAGGCCAATTTCAGAATTCAATTCATACTTTCTTCTAAGGAATTCCTTAAAAATACTAAAAAAATTGTATCTTATTTATTTATTTACAGCTGTCAGTATTTAATTTTATTTACTTTTCGCAATAGTACTTTCTTTTCTTTACTTTTCAGTCTTTATTTTCTTTATTCAGCATGAGGAAGTAACTCCCATCTGCTGGGGTGAAAGGTTAAGTTTTTATTACTAATACTTAGATTAATCTCCCTTAATTATAATATATAAACTATTTAAAACCTAACTTAATGGGATACCGCCTTTATGGTCGGTTGGACTTAATTAAATTGGTTTTAACCTGACTAAACATGGATACCGCCTGTATAGTCGGTTGGAATTAATAATAAATTTGACTTAATTAGGATACCGCTTATATGGTCGATTGGTAATTATCAAGCAAAGTTAATATATTATAATAAATGAGATATCTAAAAATAGAAGTAATAAAAGTGGATCCTCTAACCCCAATATTTTCTTTATTGTTTATTTACCTTTTTACTTTCAAAGCATTTACTTTATGTCATTTATTTTATTTAAGCTTTTACTAGCCTTAGATATGTGTGGTAACTAAACCCGTCATCTAAGGTTGTGATAAATTCCAATATCACTGGTTTATAAGGGGTTACTTTATGGTTTGGGTAATATAAAGGTTTATTTATTGAGCCTTAGTCTTAATGCTTCTTGTTAACTGGCCATTAATAAGATTGATTTGGTAAACTTAAAATGAACTTCGAAAAGAGATTTTAGGTTTAAGCCCTAGACTCAATAACTCACGATCTCTCTGATGAGTGGTAAATGTATCACTATTTCCCACTCATTTAACCTAACATTCTGTATAGTTTCTCGGGTTTTGTGAACGTTTTGATGTGTTTTATTGTTATTTTGCAGATAAATAAAGTTTGGGAAGCATTGGAAGTAATTTGGAGCCAAAATAGAGAAAAATGACGCAAAAGGGCATTTTGGTAATTTGGCGCGTCGCGACGTCTAACGTGCGCCGTATTCTGCTAACCTGCGCCTGGGACATGTGTCAAAATCTGAGAAATTTGACTTGCTAACATGCGCCGTGCCACGTGTCATCACCACAGAAGATCTGCTAATATGCGTCGTTCCACGTGTCACAATCCTATGGTGCCGACAATACGTGTGCCACGTGTCAGCTTCTTATTCGGCCGCATAAACCATGTGACATGTGTCAGCCACGTGTCATCTACGTGTTATCCACGTGTCCGCCACATGTCAGCCACGTCAGCATACAACCGAGTCCATGTGCCATGTGTCGCCACGTCATCTATAACCAATCATCGTCTGCCACGTGTCAGAATCTCAGTGGACCAAATCATAACGCGTGCCACGTGTCAAAATTCTATTGTACCGATAGAAACCACGAGCCACGTCAACAGTCAATAAGTCAAACCATGTGCCACGTCAGTAAAACAACATCCCACACGCATTTGACCAAGTCAACACGGCCTCGCGTCGCGACGCAAGAAGGAATCATGCGTCGCGACGCGTGGCCGATCAGATGCCTATAAATTGAGGCCATTTGCAGCTCATTTCTTCTTGCTTTCCTTGGGATTTTTTTCCCTGATTTCATAGGATAGCATCTATTTTGTAATTATAATTAAATAATTAATTTATGTATTTTTAATTTTAATTTCAGTATTTTATTTTTATTTTCTTTAAGGTTTGTAGTTAAATTTCCACTGTGGTAAAAGGTGAAACATTTAATATAATTATCTAGGTAAATCTCACTTAATCATAATTTATAAATTATAAATTAATCAGATTAATTAATGTCAGATTTTATTACCGCCTATATGGTCGGGTTAAATATAAATTACTTTACCGCCTATATGGCTGGTCTTTATGTGATAGATAATTACCGCCTATATGGCTGGTGTAATTGGACTAAATGGATTACCGCCTATATGGCTGGTTTTAAATGTTTAACATTATTAATTCCTGAGAAAGCATAACATAAAATAATTTATATATTATAATAAGTGAGATTCATAGATAAGAAATATTAAATACGGATCCTCTAACCCCCAGCATTTTATTTTTATTCTAGGGAAGTAATGAAACACATTATTCACGTGCTTAATAATTGATTTAATTATATTGGGTAATTCTTTAGTTTGTTTATTGAGTCTTAAGCTTAATGCTTCTTGTTAATTGGTCATTAATAAGATTGATTTGGTAAATTTAAAATGAACTTGACGAAGAGATTTTAGGTTTCAGCCTTAGATTCAATAGCTCACGATCTTCTTTGAGGATAGATAAACCTTTAATAGATTTCCTTACAGGATAGACATATACCTGTCGGGCGGGGGTAGCCATTATTGGAACTTAAACTTAATGAATCCAGGTAATTTGGTTGACATAGACATATGGTTTAATTGGGTTATACTGGGTATTTGCATCTGACCATCGACGTAGACTTTTGCATATCTTCGTGTTCCAGGTTAGCAAACTAATTTATTACACATATATAAGAGAATCAATTCATCTTTCTAATAATATTGTGTGGAGTCACAACCCTAGATCTTTGAGTCTTTTGTTATTTTCCTTAGTATTTTCTTTTGTGTCTTTAAGTATTTTATTTATCAAATCCACATTCAACCAACAAAAGCAATCATTCTCTTCTCCCTACAATTAGATACTTGTAAATAAATAGTATCAATAATTAATAACAACAGTAGGAATTAAGTCCTCGTGGGATCGATATTTTTATACTACTTGAACGATACGTGCGCTTGCGTTATACGTGTGTGTTTACGCCGGTCACTCCCTTAAGGATATATAATCTTTAATAGATTTCCTTACAGGATAGGAATATACATGTCGGGCGAGGGCAGCCTTAATTGGAACTTAATCTTAATGAATTCAGGTAACTTGGTTGACATAGGAATATGATTAATTGGCTTATTCTAGATATTTGCATCCGACCATCGGAAGAGGCTTTTGCATAATTTTGTGTTCCAAGTTAATAAACCAATATATTACACAAACGTAAGATAACCACTTCATCTTCAAAAGATATTGGAAGGATTCACAACCCTAGATAGTTTTATAATATTGAATTGTCCTTTAATTCACTTTCACGTTTTTTTATTTACTTGTTTTAAGTTTAAAGCACCATCCAATCAAACAACCAATCTATTAGATACTTGTAAACATTGGGCTTTATAAATTAATAGCTTAGGTATTAAGTCCTCGTAGGATCGATACATTTATGAATGATACGTGCGCTTGCGTTATATGTGTGTGATTACACCGGTCAATCACATACGCATGGCCCTCAAGAAGTCACCTAGCGCTCAAAAGGTAGGCAACAACAAGTAAGTCTGCTATGACATATTGAGTTTGTCCAACAAACACAACTATTTCCCTTAGTCAGCATCATTCATATTCTGTAGAAATTAAGTTCTACATCAATATGACTCAGATGCCACATCAACATTGTGTTTCAGCTACTAATTTGTCCAAGTATGTACGGATAAAATCCAAAATACTATGTAGACAACCACAAACACAACAGTAATTTCAAACTTCTAATCTATAAGGTCACTATACAATTTCATAAGTCAATAATTCATAAGTTGCAACTAATTCCACTCTCACAGTATAATCATTAGTGACACTTCCACTGTATCTTATCTGACTATTTATGACGTAGACAGTCTAATGTCATAATTAGACTCAAAACTAATCTGACCCTAATGGCTGCGGACTTTATTCTCCATTAAAAAAGAAACTCGTTTTTAACATCTCAAATATAATAAAGAACATGTTTCAAGACTCATCCTATGGTCTACAACATATCAAAATAGCTCGTATCAATTACGATTAAATTGATATCTCTAATCACACTTAATATAGTATTCATTATGCCATCATCTTATGATGCATAAGATTGACTAGAGATTTTAATCAATTTCTCCTTCGAAAAAGGAATCATCATTTACGAAAGATGAATATTATATACAATAGACACACTAACTGTCTAATAATTACACTAATTGTCAATCCTTTATTAGAACATATCTAATGTACGACTAATGAGAGCATCTCAAAAGTCTATAAGTTTTATATCATATATGAAACTTTATATCGAATATATCAGAGACCACTTTCACTGCTTTCACGGAGAAAATAAGACTCAGGTAAACCTTTTTACCTCATAAACATCTCATTATTACCTTAATAATGATAATGTCATTATGATGTAAAACACCGGAAAGATATTTGTACACTCTCACTAACCCTTCTATTACATATGTATTTTCTATGCTTTGATAAAATCAGACAATCTGACTGATATCAAAATTAGAAAACACAAATTTCCCAAAAGCTTATTTGAGTCTACAATGGGCTCTATAAGCTAATATACCAAACTGTAATCTTAGCATAATACAAACTCCAGGGCCATTGCAAAACGAACTCTTCAAACTAAGAAATCACAATGGATCTCTTATCTGAGGAAACTATTCAGAAACGCCATTTTGCATTTCTAGCTAAAATATACAGTTTGATATTAACATTAACAAACAAAACTTTAATTGTTGAAAAAGTGCGACTAGAGACAAGTTTCCTCAGAATCTACAATAGATTGATGAGTATAACTTTTCTCACTGTCATACTATAAAGGTCAAACCTTTAATAAGCTCACTTTGCTTTTTCTGTGCAAACCATTTCCACATTTTATTAATGATTCATAATGAAAGCTCAATCAAGTTCCAAACTTGATCGTAGTAAGCTATGAACAATCATAGATCTATGGTTTAATGTTATTTTCCGGAATTGATATCAAATATTGCTCCCACTATAAGGTATAGGATAATTATCTTTGATAAGAAAACAACAAAATCATTAAGTATCAAATACTTCGCAAATGATTCTGACATCCTATTGGACTTATATGGAAGATGTCTAAGGGTCGTGTCATCTTATTAATTATGTAGTTTCATTTATAGTTTACCACTCTCACAATTGACTTCAATAAGTCAAGTCTTTTCTACAATCGTCAACTTCTGATGTTACACGCTAAGTAATAAAATAATTTCATTACTCGGGATCGTAGAAATGATATTCTATCAAATAGAATATAATATTTTATTAAAATAGAATAAATGATAAACTTTTACTTGTACCTCTGAGGCACAAGTACTTTCAATTATATAAACATTATACAAAAGAAAGATTCAAATATTAAACATTTCAATATTCGAATTTTCTAGTTGTACATATCATATACGTAACTGTAGAAACTAATGGAACCTTAATTAAACGGGTGAATTAGTGTTTCTGGAGCATATCCCTAAGAGTATTGAAACTAATTCGGTAACACTCAATATCAAGCGAATCAAATCGTATAAGATTCGATTTCTCCCACTAACCAATTCCATTATGATGGAATCATAGAAGAATAATATTGAGTAAGAATCATATTCTTTCAATAACCTTAGAACTAATTGCCATAAATTCATATATTTGATCATATCAAACATCTTTGAACAATTCAAAGACTCACGATGAATTTTAAAGATACAGTTTTCAAAACTTCAGATCGAATATCTTTGAACTAGTCAAAATTTTCTATCTGCCTTTCATCATAAACACGTAACTAAGTCACGACGATTCATTGACTAAGTTACGAAGTAAAGAAAACTACCTTAAGCAATTTACAAATCATTAAAGTACATACATACAATGTATCAGTTCAATAAATTTTCTGGTCCAATGACAATCATTGGTTAAATGAGATTTAATCACCTTCCCAAATATAATATTCATTAAATGGATAAGGATATGTGGTGTGATCTAGTATCAGACCATCCTTTACCATATGGATTAAGCATCTAATACTTAAGTGATGAAATCTCATAAAACAATGTTCTAAGGTATTTACTTAACGAATATTTTTCTTAATGTTTATCTATTCGTCAATGACACTACTTGTCATTTTAAAATATATAATAATTATTTATAAAGAACAAGTAACTATCAAATAGTTGCAAGTTCTGATATCAAATATCAAAATAATCATTCAATAATATTTTAAATAACTAGACGGGAGATCTGATATCCAATACCTATAATTGTCGTTTTGTGAAAATCAATATTTTCTACACACAACTATACGTATCTCCTTTCTTTAGCTTTATTATTTTTCCTTCAATATTTTCAACAATTATAAATAATTGAAAAGTAAATAGTGTCGGACACGTGACCTCTAAATGTCACTAAAGCCAAGAAACGTCATTATTAGATAAATAAATACCTAATGGGATTTTCTTAATGCCAGTGAAGAATCTCAAAATATGAACCAATTCATGTCAATCTTTACTGCATAAGAAACTATTCTCTCTAGAATGATTATATCATAGTCTATTCTAATCTATAACCTATTCTAGAATCTGCAACTATAAGTGAAGTCAGAAAACATATATAAAATATGCATGCAGTGGATAAAATTTTAATTCTATCTAAATAATAGAATAAGGAAAAACATAAGCGACAATTTTCATAATCTTACACACTACCTTAGTTATGGATTTTTAACTCACCAGTGTCTCCCATTACTTTACATAATACCGTAATCCCCAACGGAAAATGAGAATTCAATAATTAAATTGAATTCCATAATGGGAGGTGGACCCCATGAATATATTTCGACTCACAGCTTTGGCAAGTTCTCGCCTTGTATATTCACGGGTAGACAACCCATTGTCAATCACACTCATTGTGACTCCTGATTTTGTCATGACCATTTCTCGTTGTGGCAGATTTGGCACGTTTACAGGCTATCGATGTAATCTTGACAGCTTTGGCACGTTCAGAATTTCCACTTTCACTTGAATTTGTCTCTTATCATATAATTTCTATCGGCACAAATGAACTATCTTCAACCATAACTACACAGCTTTAGCAGGATACAACTATAGCATCATGAAATCATTCACATCCGTATTGACTAGGCGGACGAAGAAATAAGTATTCATAATACTAGTCATTTTATAAAACCTTATTTAACGGTGATTTTCCTAAAAGATGTAATTCACTTTATTTAATCAAATTAAATAAATACATGCATATAAAAACTAAAGAATAGATTAAATATAAAATTTAAAGGGCTAATCATATCATGGGTTCAGAATCAGACTCGCTCTAAAGGTAAATGTTTATAATTTTATGTTCAGAATCATGGGCATAGCCGAATTTGGCCGAAAGGTAAAACAAGATATTTTGTAATTTTAATCAATATTAAAAGAAGCAAAATACAAAATGATCACCTTCACATTTAATGTAAAGTCAAACTTATACACTTTAATCATTTCCTAACTTTATCATAATGTTAATATTTTAATTATATTAGTCATTTAACAATTAAATAATTAAATAATTAATTAAATACAAATATCTCAAATATATGTATTATATTTACTTTAAATATCTCAAATACATATATTAATGATATATGTCAAATATCACAATTTGACATTTAATTAATATGTATTTAATAAAATCAAATATTACATACAAATACAAATTAATTTGGAAATGACCAAAAGGTCCATTATACATGTATCTTTCGTTTAACCGTTAAACGGTTTATAATTAATCATTATTATTCATAAAAGTTATCCTAGTACTCTACGAGTATATTTCATTAGTGAGACTCTCTTAAGTTCAGGCATATCCGTCATGAAATCCAATTTCGTGTCCATAATTTACCCACCCATAAATTATGACGACCACGGATAAACTCGTGGAACTATACAAGTCGAGGTCATTGTATACGTATAATCCCTCCGTCATAAGTATTCAGATTATTCCAGAGATATAGATATTAATGTCAAATCTTTATAGGTATAATCTCGTCGACGATTCTATTAGCAATCTCTTAATAACACTTAGAACTCACTTCTACAGTGTACCACAGATCCATGAATTTAACGGATTGCTAATTCTGTAATGAATATATATGCTCTGTACACAGAACTAACGGATCATATCTTGATACTCACATGATATCATGAGCATGAGTCCACACCCAACGAACAGGCGGAGGTCTGGTCTAAATAGATCAGTGATGTGACTGCTATCAAAGTGTGGAGGATGACTCATATATCCACAGTGGTATCTCAAGTCAAAGAATCATTATGCTACTCAACCCGAGAAGATTTCTATTGATGTTGGTGTATCATCTATTAGGTAATCTTCAGTGAGTCATTCAGTGTTTATCTAAACACCTACACGTCTATACGAGTCTCCCAAGACTCATGGTTCATTGGGATAAATCATCAGACTAAGTCTGATATACGACATGTAATGGTCTCAATGGATTTTTACTAACCAACCTGTGTCAGTAAATCTTGACCAGGAACTTTATTTGATAATATATTTCTAGTAGTGACACTTCCCAATATCAATTACAAGCTATGTTGTAATGACACACTATGTTATATATTATCGGGTTTTTGTCTAATATATATATATATATATATATATATATATATATATATATATATATATATAGATATATATATATATATATATATTATATATATATATATATATATCACTAAACATGATTTAGTTTCAATCTAATGAATTAGATCGAATATATATAATAAAAGACAAGAGGTGCAACCATAAATAAGTAATATTATGAAAAATATATTACTCATATTCATGAATCATATATAAATACGATTCGGATTGGCACTCCGAGCACCAACCCTAACAAATACACCATATGAATTGTGGGAACGTCACGTACCTTCCTACAAATATCTAAAAGTGTGAGGGTGTCTTGCCAAAGTAATGGTTCTTAAACTTAAGAAGGTTAGAATATGACCCAAGACCTCTTGATTGTTTATTCATTGGATATGCTCATAACATTAGTGCGTATTGATTCTTGGTACATAAGTCTGAAATTCCTGACATCAATCCAAATATGATAATTGAGTCAAAGAATGCGACATTCTTTGAAGAGACTTTTCGTTGTAAGGAAAAACAAAGAATAGAGTCTCTCAAAAGAACTATTGATACTAATAAAGGTAGTAATCAAGTTGACCAAGAATCATATCAACATGAAAATATTGAGGAAAATGAACCTAGACGTAGCAAAAGAGCTAGAACGTCTAAGTCAGTTGGACCTGATTTGCCTACATACTTGTTAGAAAATGAGCCTCAAAGCTATAAAAAAACAATGTCTTCTTCAGAGGCACCGTTGTGGAAAGAGGCTATCAATAGCGAGATTGATTCTATCCTTAAAAATTATACTTGGGAGTAAGTTGATCTTCCTCATATTTGTAAGCCGTTGGGCTACAAATGGATCTTCAAAATGAAGACGAAGCCGGATGGATCAATAGATAATAAGTACAAGGAAAGACTTGTCATAAAAGGTCATAGACAAAAAGAAGGCATTGATTACTTTGATACTTATTCACCAGTGACTCGTATCATGTCAATAAGAATGCTTATATCCATAGCAGCTATATTTGGTCTTGAAATACATCAAATGGATGTGAATATGACATTCTTAAATGGTGAATTAGATGAAGAGATTTACACGAAAATCAGAATATTTCAATGTTCCTGGACAAGAACAGAAAGTGTGCAAACTTGTAAAATCCTTATACGGATTAAAACAAGCACCTAAACAATGGCATGAAAAATTTGACAAATAGATGTTGTCAAGTGAGTTCAAAATCAATGAGTGTGATACGTGTGTATACATTAAATCAACTCGAAAATGATATGTCATTGTGTGTCTCTACTTAGACGATATACTGATAATTGATAGTAATCACGATATCAAGAAAGTATTGACAGCAAATTTGATATGAAAGATTTAAGAGTGGCTGATTTGATTTTAGGAATTAAGATTTCCAGAACATCAGATGGGTACATATTATCTCAGGCTCATTATATTGAGAAGATACTTGAGAAATATAATAAATGAGATCCAAATGTGGCTAGAACTCATGTGGATATAACTCTTCATTTATCAAAGAATACTAACTCAAGCGTATCGCAATGAGAGTATTCGAGAATCATCGAAAGTCTGATATATCTCACAAATTGCACATGAAAAAATATCGCTCAAGCTGTAAACAGGCTTAGTAGATATACAAGTAATCCAGGACATAACCATTAGAAAGCCATAGTAAGAGCCTTGAGGTATCTGAAAGAAACTTCAAAATATAGTCTACATTATATGAGATATCATGTTGTTCTAGAAATATACAGCGATGTTAACTGGATATCTAATACGGTGGATTCCAAGTCCACGAGTGGATTTATTTTCACAATTGGTAGTGTAGTCGTGTCATGGAAATCCTCGAGGCAAACGTATATTGCCCGATCTACTATGGAATCTGAGTTCATAGCAATAGACAGAATAACGGAAGAAGCAGAATGACTTCGAAATTTCTTAGAGGATATTCCAAATTGGCCAAAGCCAGTGCCAGCTATAAGCATACATTGTGATAGTCAATCGACTATTGGGAGAGTCCAAAATACAATGTATAATGGTAAGTCTCGACAAATACGTCGAAGACACAATACCATAAGGCAACTGCTCTCAAGCAGAATAATTTCAATAGATTATGCCAAGTTGAAGGAAAACATAGCGGATCCACTTACAAAAGGTTTATCTAGAAAGCAACTTGAGAATTTATTGATGGGAATGGGCTTGAAGCCTATAAATTAAGCATTGTCACTATGGAAACCCAACCTAACTGATTGGAGATCCCAATATCTAGGTTCAAAGGGACAACTGAAACTTTGTGCAATTCAAAACAAATACTGTAGAGTTTTATACTCTTTCTTATTCCTGTAATGACGCAGAGTGTTGTCTTTCAAGGTTAGGATAAGCTAAGGTTTTTAATGATCACCATATTAGGAGAAGAGTCCTAATGGGGATAAAGGAATGTTACCTCTTTATAGTAGATCACCTATTTTAAGTAAGAAATGGGGTCGCTTCCATAAGAATTTTTAAAGGCTGAATTCTCTAAAGTATTTGATGAATCCATGACCGATGTTCATAGCCAAACTTAACACAATCGTAGAACAGGAAATGGTCAAAATGAAGCTGTGTGTTGGCAATTGTCTTGGTTTACACCAACGGCGGAACACTTCAAGACTATGGGTCACTAGTTCGCCAAGAAAATCTGATTGTCATTCACTATGAAGGTTCAAGGTAAAAACTACCTATTTCGATGCAGTTTTATCTCACAGAAACTCTCTTAAGTGTCTGCATTAATATTAGAGAATTGTGGGGGATTGTTATAAATTCTCTAATATATATAGTATTAAAGTATGAGAGACATGTCCCTTAAGTAGTGCTTTATAAGAAAGACACAATGATGAAGGGACATGTCCTATAAATTGGAATGATGCATCTCTAGACCTTCTTAGGCTTTAAGAAAAGATATAACTCTTAGGAGGGTTACACCCTAAGCCAAAATATGCCATCAAATGCACACTTCCATGCCTATATAAATGAGGGTCTTGGATTCATTTTGAGATATCCAGAAAATCACATGTTCTATCATTTGTTAGAGTCAAGTCAAGAGAGAGTTTCCTTTATTTTCCTTGTTCAAGTTCTTGTGAAAGGAGTACCCCTTCTCCAAGAAGCATCCAAGTAATCCTGGGAGAACGTTAGCCATAAGATATTCGTATAGCACCGAAGCGGGGCTTATAAGTTCTTAAGGACAGAGGCAACTCGACTTGGATTCAGTTTTCGATTATCTTCAACATTTTTCAAGATTTTCCTAAGTTTTATGATTATGGTTTTTGATTGCATGATAATGGAAATTGATTGTATAATGCATGTTAAAATCGGTAAATGACACATATTAAACAACAGCAATTATTGAAAATGAAGGAATTTTTGACGAAGATGATTGAACCATTTAACAAAAGGAAAATTGTGTGATAAACAAAAATTGCTTTGAGTTCCACCAGATAAATAAATAGAGTAATCGAACTCGGACCGAAATCAAATTAAAACCGATTAATAGGGTATATTATTTAATTGGATAGGTTCTGGTTTCACTTAGTTTGAAACCGAATTTTTCCGGATAGGTTCTCATTCCACGAGAAATCGAAACCGAAACCAATTTTGATCACATCTAAAATTGACATAATATGTATGACGCTATCTGTTGTGTGTTTAGGTTGAAAAAAAAAAGGAAGATTTTTAGAAATTAAATATTTGCCCTAAAGCTTTACCAGCGTGGTTTGGTGGTATAGGGCTCAGGATCACACATATATATTTCAAAACTTGACAATCCTACCTTATGCCTTTGTGAACACCAAACTTTCTTCAGCAAACAGTAGGTGAGTTATAGATAATTATTGGCAAAAATAAAAAAAATACCTAGAATATGTTTGAAGGTCATGTTTAGCACAATGGATAGGTGTGAATTTTATATCCATTTAACTATGGATTCAAATTTTAAAAATAATCTCTATAAAAAAAATAAATAAATAAAACTACAAATATCATAATTTTTCTCAAACTCTTCCAATAAAGTAGCATTATGATATCTACTATCTTTATGCTTTTTGCTTTGGACCTCCATCTCCATATAACAAATATGATAAAAGGCTTCACAATGAATGGGTGGTTTGGTGGCGGGGTTTCCAACAATTTCAAGAAAAAAAAAATAATAAAAATAAAAATAAAAATAAAAAGGTCTGATGAGGGAGGACAGTCTTTCATGTGACCTCTTTATTGTTTTTTTTTTTTTTTTAAAGTAAAGACTCTTCACTGATAGACTGATAGATGACAGACACAATGAAATTTTCCAGCCCAGCACTACACACTCTACTCTCTGCCTAGTCTAAATTATATATATTTAAATAAAATATATTTGTATAATAATTTTAATTTATAATTTTTAAGTTTTTTGTTTCATATACAAACTAAACAATAATAATAATTATTATTATTATTATTTAAAACAAAAATAATTAAATTAATACCCAATCAATCTCTATCTCCTCATTGTTGTTAGTATGTTTCTTTCAATAGAAAGAAATCTGATGCAAAAAAAATAAAAAAATAAAAATAAAATAAATCAAAATCAAAATCAATTAAAAGGTACAATAAAAAGGCACACCTGATTTGTTTCCATCACATGCTTGTCAAACACCAAACGTGAACTCAAGATAAAAATAATAAGGAAAATTATCATTTTCCCCCTCAAAAAATTTTTAAAATTCAGTCTTACTTAAAAAAATTTAAAATATTCAATTTTTCACCCGATATTCAAAAAATGTTCACTTTTCCACCCTAAACGTTAACACCATTAGAATTCTACTGATGTCATAGGGATATTTCGGTCATTTGATAATGTTATGGTGGAAAGATGAACACTCTTTGAACTTCAGGTGGAAAAGTAAACATTTTTTATATTTAGATTATTTTTGATGGATTGTGAATTGTAAATGTTGTTTTGGAAGTTAAATTAATATTGTTTAATTATGAATGTTATTTTATTTTATTTTGAATATTTAAATTAAATAACTTAAAAAAAATTAAAATACAAAAATTTATATTTTTTTACGAATTTGGATATTCGAAAATCTGCAAAGATAATAATACCTCATCCAAATCCACAGAAATATTATGCAGATCTAAATCTGGATCCATGAATATCTGGATCTGTATTTTGTCAAACACCTAATTTTTTTGTCTTATTTTATAGTCAAATTTATATTTTCTCATTCATTTACACTTCATAAGTACTTTAGTCCAACAAATCTGGATATGAATCCGTGCATATCTTAATTATTTAAATCTCAATTCGTATTTTTCAATACAGATCCATAGTTTTTTAAATCTTTTCAGATATAACTGTCATTCCTACATATATAAACACTTGAAAATTCATAATTCTTCACTTGAAATTTTCAACATCTATTAATTTATTCTTTTTTCCACCTGAAATTTAAAGTGTTCACTTTTCCACTCAAAGTTCAAAGAATGTTCACTTGTTCACCCTAACGTCAGCAAAATTCCGATTCGGGAGGAAAAGTGAACACCTTTTGAACTTCGAGTGGGAAACTGAATATTTTATCTGAATTTTAATTTTTCTTTGAGTGTAAAATTAATAATATCCCAAATAATAATTGTTGACGGCTGATTTTGGTCTCAGGGTAATATTGGAATATCACTCCCGAGGAAATCCTCCCTCAATAGTGAATTTGTTTGGTTATGGGGGACCAAAGGCAAATTTAGCAGAAAACAGATAAACACAACGATCAACAAAGAGATTTAACGTGGTTCGGTGGATTTGGATCCGACCTACGTCCACGGACACAAAAAGATGGTACTTTTATTACTCAAACACTCTTTTTGGATCTCCACAAGTCAGAGCTTGAAGATTTGATCACTGGTTTCTTGTTGATGTTTATCATGCCTTTTACACATACTATGCCCTCCTATTTATAGTAATACAAAAGTCAGACTCCTATTTGTATAAGAAATCCTATTTGAACTTTAGTCTTCTTTCCTTGTAAGGATTCCTAGTCTGATTCTCCCTTCTCTTTTCTTATTCCTTTTCGGATTCTGACTTCATTTCCTTGTGAGAGTAGGATAATCTGCTTATCTTATCCGCAAGAATAGGGTGTCGTCATCTTGAATACGTCTCGCCGTCTGGTCGGTCTTTGAGGTCGGTCATGACAGTCTTTTATGCTGAGAGTGTTTCTGCCGACCTTAGAGTGCTCGGTCATCCGAACCAAAGTGGTCGGTCTTTACATGTTGTGGTCGGGTCGGCTTTGATGATCTCAACCAGTCAGGGAATTACCCTTCTGTCCTCGTCGTGCTGTCTTAAATGCTATAGTGTCTGAAAACACCATCAACATCTGTCCCCTAGTTCTCGGTTCCAACAAGCGTGCAAGTTGGTGCCGGGAACTATATAAAGAAGGTGTTTTCTGATTTGCTCTGTTGGAGGTCGGTCCGGGGTTGAGAAATTTTTGTTGCCTCTTTTTAAGCGTTTCGTCTCGAGACACGCAATCAGTCACGTCCGTTTAAATGCCTATCAAATCAACTTTAGGGTTTCTTCTAAGTTTGACACTTGTCAAACATCCGACGGGTTCCCGCCAAAAAAGGGGACGAATCGACCGTGCAGAGGCGTCTTCACAGTGAGCTGATCTCAGCCGTCTGTTTAAACTTGGGAGACCCCTTTTGCAGTCGACGCTTGGCGTTCATCCGGGCTTCTTCCCTTAGATCCAATGGTCACGAGCGTCTTTGCCATGACTATAAGAGGGCGAGGCTTTCACTGTTCAATCTTTTTCGGCAATTTCTTCTTCTTTTCTGCAAATATCTCTGTGATTTTCCCGACTCCGTGCTTTCGAAGTTCAACCGTGGTCTTTTTCTTCCTCCGTGCTGTGAAAATAAGGAACGGACACAACCGTACTGAACAACCTCCTGCTTTTTCCGAGAAGAACAAGTAAGTCCTCTGAACGACTTCTGCCTTCTTTTTGTGTTTTATGAGTCTGTGTTTGCTAGGAAAAGATTTATGGTTTGCCGGGTTCTGCTTTAGGGCACTTTTAGAGACCACCTGCTTTAGCTAACATGGAAACCATGGGTAGTTTCTTTTAGCCGTAGACTGACTTCTCCTTCCTTCTCTGTTTTTCTGTGGGTGTCAGGGATGTCTGACAGCAGTTCCTCCCCTGAAAAGCCTGCTAACATCTCAACTCCCCCTGCTGAGGAGCTCTCCTCGGGCTCGGGGGCACCTAGTGTAGAAGACCTTGACACTACCCCAACTCCTTCTGAGATTGAACAAGACTCCTACCATCAGAGGGTTCCTCGGAAGGACCCAGAGCCCGGTGAACTTGGGTCGTCGGCTCTGGACATGAACCGCCCCTCTAAGATAACTGAGGATGATCTGGCGCTGTTGCGGCAACGATATGACATCCCAATAGATATTGCCCTTGAAGTTCCAGGCCCGATGGATCGTGCTAGTCAGCCTGATGAGGGCTCGGTGGCGCTTCTTCCTGTCTTTTTTGAGTGTGGGCTACGGCTGCCGATGCAACGTTATTTTGCTTGGATGCTGGCCGAGATGGAGATTGCCCCTTGCCAATTGAGCTTGAATAGCTGGAGGATTCTGGCCGGCATATATGTGGTCTGGCACCGGGCAGGTTTAGGTGTACCTTGTTTGGAAGAGGTGAAGAGGTTATACCGTTTGAAGTCTAACCCAAAGACTCACTACGGTTGGTATTACCTCTCTGCTTATGATAGCTCGTCCAACCTTGTCCAGAAACTCCCCGACTCCAACAAGAATTTCAAGGACCTTTGGTTCTGGGCCACTGGGGATTGGGGTCGGGTCCTGAGATCGTTTGAGGAGGACGTCTCGGTTCCGGACATCTTCAGGGCTGGAGGTTAGGAGTTTAATACCCCTTCTTTCTTCTTTTTACTTCCCGTTCTTAGTTTCTTAGGTTTCTGACTTCTCTGGTTCCTCCCAGCTTGTTGGCGAGATGCTCCCAAGGTTTCTCGTCAGGTTCGGAGGCGGGTAGGCTGGGCTCGTCGGTATGCTGCCCACTGGAGGGAATTGGTTAATGATGCGGCCTTTGTTGAGTCAGGCCTTACTCGGGCCGTTCCTTCGGAGGTCTCAGGTCGAATAGGTAGATGATTGCTGACTGTTTTGATTTCCCTGTTCATCATGTTTGATATCTTTGTTATATGCTCGGGTCCTGACTTTATTTTTTCTTTTTGTAGGTATGTCGAAGAGGCCGAAGTTTCTTGAGAAGTTGGCCGGTACTATGAAGAAGGCCGGTCATGCTGAAACTGAAACTTCCCGGGCACAGCCTGATCCTGCCGAGGCTGGGAGGGCGTCTCAGGGGAGAGTTCAGCCGGCTGCTCGTGATCTGTCTTCTCCTGGTGCACAATCATCGGGGTCTGCTCGTCTCACCAGTCCGCCGAAGCCCTTGAGGAAAAGGAGGCGTCAATTTGGGGCCGAGGAGACCGAGCTGGTCCAAGAGGAGGAGGAGGATCCTGTCCCGGGCAAGAAGAAAGACGCTCGCCGGGGTAAAAAATCATCCGTGGGCTCCTCAAAAAAGCGAAAGGGTTCTGTAATCCTCGGGGTGGATGACCTGGGAGAAAGCATCCGGGAGGCCACTTCCCATTTAGTGCCGGCCTTCAATGAATTGGCCGAGGTGATTCCCCCTGAGGAGGTCTCGAGATATGAGGATATCTCGCCCGAGCTGTGGTCACCGAGATGAGCTCTCAGATGGCAAAGGTAGTTCTATTCTCTTTTTCTTTTCTTGATTTTTGGTTCCCGGTCTTTTTCATCTCGTATCTTGACTTTCTTTGTTTTTGTGCAGGCTACTTACCTCATGGCGAAGAACAAGGACCTTCTTTTGAGCCTGTTGTCCGAGGGTGGTCAGGCCCAGAGACTTCAGAATCGCCTTTCGGAAGTGGAGGCTAAATTGGCTGATCGGGAGGGGGTGATTCAGAACCTTGAGTCGACGGCCATTGAGAACTTCAAAGTTAATAAGGCTCTTAAGGCTGCTGCTGCGCTGGAGCGAAAGCTTGCTGACAATGCTCGGGAGGATTTGAAGACCGCCCAATCTGAAATTGGCGTTTTGAAGGCCAAGGTGGCCAGTGTTGAAACAAAATTGAAGGCCAATGAAGAACAAATGGCGCGGGCCCGGGATGACTTTGAGAGGAAAGAAGCCGAGCTTGAGGAAAGAGAGGCCGACCTTGAGGCCGAGAAGGAGGCTATCCGCCTAGAGGGAGTTGGTGACTGTGCTGAGCTGATACCGATGGTGCTGCCAGGTTTGAATATGGATCCTATTCATGCGGCTATTAGCTATTGCAAGGGGGATATCTCCGAGGAGGAGTTCCAGAAATGGCTCCCTCCCCCTACCGAGGAGGTTATGAATCCCGACCCGATTTCGGTCGTCCCGGCTTCCGGAGCTTCCCAAGAAGGACGATCTGATATTCCAGCCTCCGGCGAGGACTGCCTTGAGATCCCTCCTCCCGTCCCTGAAGTAGAGGTCTCCCGTGCAGCCGAGGATGAAGCAGTTGTTCCTCCTCCCGAGATCGAGCCAATCCTTCCGTTGTCTGAGCGACTGAGGAAGAAATTCCTGCCCCTGTGCGGGCTGAATGAGAAAGGGTAACCCGACCGGGGCCCTGTGTACACTTTACTTTTTTTGTAATAAAACTTCAAGTTGTATTTTGATATACATATATGTATTTTATGTGTCTTTCGTGTCTTTCTCCTCTTTTTTTTTGTTGTCCGAACAATTTCGAGACCCTTCAGGGGTCGTCATGAACCGGAGGGGTACAGCCCGGCCCCGATCTGAGTAAAAGACTCGGGTTCTGGGGGAATGTTACCTCCCCAATACAAAGGAACCGACTCGGTGGGACATAACCCGACCCCGAGCTGAGTGAGATACTTGGCTCTGGGGGAATGCTACCTCCCCAGTCCAAGGAAACCGACTCGGTGGGACGTAACCCGACCCCGAGCTGCGTGAAAGATTTGGACCTGGGGGAATGTTACCTCCCCAGTCCAAAAACCGACTCGGTGGGACATAACCCGACCCCGAGCTGAATGAAAGACTTGGACCTGGGGGAATGTTACCTCCTCCCATCCCCAGTCCAAAGAAACCGACTCGGTGGGACATAACCCCCGACCCCGAGCTGAATGAACAAGTAGTCTCGGCGGAACGAATCCAGCCCCGAGCCGACTACCCCCTGGGTTTTTATTCAGAAGGAAGTGAATCAACCTTTTGAAACCCTACCGAATCTGGCATGGGCGTCCCTCTGTCAGATCGGCAAAAACAACAAAACAAGATTTCTGGAAAATAAAATTAAAAGGTGGGGGTGACTTAGCACCTATCCCAAAAAACGTTTTTGCAAGCATAAACAACAACATGGATGCCTCAAAACAGCGTCCCGTCTGAGGTTTCCAAAACACAATTCTGAATTTTCAATTCAGTTCCCGGCGAACCAATTCAGTTCCGGACCAAGATCAAAAAGAGCGTTTGATTGGTAAGGGCACATCCTCTACACGTCGGTCCACTGGGGAGCCTGTGTGTTTCATGAGGGCTCCTCCTTACCACGCTGGAGTAGGCACACGCCACAGGGGCTCAACGCATCCCCGTGCTGTGCCTCTCACGGATCCAAGTGATGAATGGATCAAAGAGTGTCCGGGACGCTAAGGGCATATCCCTCCTTAGGTTCGGTATCACTGGAGCTAGCAATCGTCACGGGGGCCTCGTCACTCCCCGTGCTATGCTTTCCCACGGATCCATTACATCGGGTAAATGAGGATCAAAGAGTGTTCGATACATTAAGGGCATATTCCTCCTTATGTTCGGTAACACTGGAGCAAGCAATCGCCACAGGGGTATCATCCCTCCCCGTGTTGCTTCCCACGGATCCTATGCATCGAGTATGTCCCTGAGGATCCCGAGCTAGAGATATTTGATCCTGGGGGAATGTCTTGTCCCCAGTTCAATGAGCATGACCCGTGGGACGTAACCTGACCCCGAGCTGACAAAGGCACTTGTCCGGGGAATGTTACGTCCCCATCCGAGGCTGACTCGGTGGGATGTACCCGACCCCGAGCGGAGAAAGGCACTTGGACCTGGGGGAATGTTACGTCCCCAGTCCGAAGGGCTGACTCTGGATGTACCCGACCCCGAGCGGAGAAAGGCACTTGGACCTGGGGGAATGTTACGTCCCCAGTCCGAAGGCTGACTCGGTGGGATGTACCCGACCCCGAGGAGAAGGCACTTGGACCTGGGGGAATGTTACGTCCCCAGTCCGAAGGGCTGACTCGGTGGGATGTACCCGACCCCGAGTGGAAAAGGCACTTGGACCTGGGGGATGTTACGTCCCCAGTCCGAAGGGCTGACTCGGTGGGATGTACCCGACCCCGAGCGGAGAAAGGCACTTGGACCTGGGGGAATGTTACGTCCCCAGTCCGAAGGGCTGACTCGGTGGGATGTACCCGACCCCGAGCGGAGAAAGGCACTTGGACCTGGGGGAATGTTACGTCCCCAGTCCGAAGGGCTGACTCGGTGGGGTGTACCCCGACCCCGAGCTGTTTGGATCATTAAGGGCATATTTCTCCTTATGTTTTGGATTGTTGCATTGAGTACGTCCCCGGAGTTCTTTTCAAACTTTTATTTAAGAGCGGATAAATAAAATAAAAAAAAGTCTTTTATTGATATTTGGGGACGTACTGCCCTTCTTACAACTCTCTGTGGGTCATTTTGAGAGAGGCTCTGTTTTTGAATTCCTGTCCCTTGTTCGTAAGCGGATAGCAGGAAGGGAAAAGTCTACTGGAAGTATTTTCTCAACATCTCGGCGTTCCATGGCTTTTTCAATCTTGTGCCGTCCAGCCGTTCTAGGATGTACACTCCGGCTTCACCACTTTTACCACCTT